>NW_019281205.1:0-41030 GCF_000648695.1 Onthophagus taurus
ATTTTCAACTCCAGAGTTAGGTTTATCAGCTTCTGATGTTCTTATTACGGTTCTTTTAGGTACGAAATTCTTTTAATTAACCCTTAAGTAGTGACATGCGGTCATAATGATCGCTTCGTTATTTTAAATAACCCAAACTGGCGATATCCCGCCAAATCTGACGCCATATTATAGCGAGTTGCCAAAGGATGCTGCTATTGGTGGTAAAAATTTGGCCAGTGTCACTTCTGGTTATTCTGTATTTTGGTAACTCACAATAAGATGGCTGATTTTAAATCGAAGTGCCGCCCAAGGTTTATATATAAGAGGTTGTCTAGGTTCGTACGCAATCATACTGCGCATTACGTCACATGTGGAAAATAATACCGCCAAGCAATTCAAATTAAACAAAGGCATGGAGCACCACATGGCCATGAGGTTGCGTGCGCAATCCGTGATCGCTTACGTCACGAAACACTCCTGCTCTTGCCCCTCGCCCACAAACTAAAATCAAAGTATTGCAGCATAGGAACTTAGACAACCTTTAATATATAAACCTTGAGTGCCGCCAACATCAAACGAATCGACATCAATGTTATTTTGTAACAATACGATCTCCCCCTCCACTTGTTCTCAGTGGCGTCCTATAAAACAAGTCGGAGGCGAGTTAACTTGACGCCGCCAACTTGTTTTCCAGGACGCCACTGAGAACAAGTGGAAGGGGGAAATCGTATCGTTTTGTTCTTGTTCAACAGCGAAAATAGTGATATAGATAATTCTGAATTGTCTACTACAGAAAATGAGAATGATGGTCAGGATGGTGTAAATATGGAGCAAGACACCAGTGAGTCTACAACAGACAGTGAATCACAAAACTAGAAAATATACTAATGGTGTAGTGAAACACCCCACAATCGGTCTCGAACACGACATCATAATATTACTGTGAAGCTGCCAGGTGTGTGGCCCTCAGCACTAGATTACTGTTGGTAATAATTCACGAGCACACCCTATACTGGGTGTCCCTCAGAAGTGGCTCACATCCATATTTTTTTTTATTATTAGTGATATATGGAAACCATTTGGAGTGCATAATTAAGCCGTTAGAACGGATTATTACGACATGAAATCATACTCTTTGTAGTTCCGGTTATACCGGATGTGAGTACTAATATCGCTATTTTTTTAAATCTATAAATTTTTTTTTTTCAGTTGAGTAGACAGCATAATTTCACATAATTTTTACTTGAAAAAATTTTCACGATCGCTTATAATTAAAAAAAAAAAAAGTTATTTTCGTTGCTTTTCAACATTTTAGTATCTTCGGAAAATGTATTACTACTTTTGACGCATAGTAGCTAGGTTAATAGTATAAACTACGTTATGCTCCTCTTGATTTGCTATTGCTCGAGCAGTTAAAAAACAGCAACGTTAAAAAATAATGAAAATAATTTTTTTTTCAAAAATTATAAGCGATCGTGAAAATTTTTTCATGTAAAAGTTATGTGAAATTATGCTGTCTGCCCAACTGAAGAAAAAAAAATTATAGATTTAAAAAAATTGCGAAATTAGTACTCACTTCCGGTATAATCGGAAGCACAAAGAAAATGATTTCCTGTCGTAATAATCCGTTTTAACGGCCTAATTATGCATTCCAAATGGTTTTCTTATATCACTAATAATAAAAAAAAAAATATGGGGGTGAGTCACTTTTGAGGGACACCCGGTATAATCTGAACACGTGAAGATAAATCCATAATATTTGCGGAGCACAAAGGTTTACTGTAGACGAGTTTATTCAGGGAGTTTTGAGTTGTTCCGTCGCGGCATTGTTGACTGAGCCGCCCTTCCGAGTGGAACATTCCGTCGCTATGGAGACCGAAGTGGGTGGAAAATACCGGTCGTTTTTAGTGTGGTGTGAGGGACCACATTGTTATCGTACTCTGTGCGCAATGGATGGGCGATCGCGTTACTTAAGCGAGTTTGAGCGAGGAATGTTTGTAGGTATGCACATTGAGGGTGTATCGTTCCGTGAAATTGCGCGTCGTCTCGAGCGGTCCATGACGGGTTAACGATACGTAGATGAGGTGCTACAGTCCGTTGTGCTTCCCTACGTTCGGCGGTGCCCAGGTCTGCTATACATGCACGACAACGTCCGACCGCACATCAGGCGTGTTGTACAGACCTTTGTGGAAGAGCACCGTATAAGAATGCTTCCATGGTCAGCTCGTTTTCCGGATTTGAATCCGATCGAACATGTTTGGGACATGACTGGTCGGAGACTTCAACGTTATCGGGGTTCCCCGGCTAACGTGGAGGAGCTATGGTTGGCCATCCCTCTCGCTACAATACAACGACATATCGACTCCATGCTACGTCGTGTAGCGATGGTACGCGAAACTCACGGGGGATACTTTCGCTATTGATGTTTCTCCTCCCAGCAGAGTTGTGCCGCTCTCCATGTGAGAGTAAGTTACATTACTTTAGTATTACTTCCATACCAAATTTTATTTAGCTAGACACACGCGTTCAGATTATACAGGCTGTGCTCGTGAATTATTTCCAACAGTGTACCTCACGGGACTAATGTAAAGATAAGCAGTAGTACCCAAAATTACAAGAATCTCAACAAGCCTGACCTACAAGATATTGATATCATCGAGTTGCAAGCTTTCTTAGATATGCTTTTATACACCGCGGTATTCAACACGAATCACGAAAACATAAAAAGAATTTTTGCTGCAGACGGAACTGGACGAGATATATTTCGTTGTGTTATAAGTCAGAAGCGATTTGCGTGTTTGCGATTTGATAATCCCGAAGATCGGGATTTGAGACGAGTAAATGATCCACCTATCTCTGAATTATTTCATCTTGTGATAAAAAACTCCCAAAAAGTTTATACACTAACTAGGTACCACCATCTGTGTTGATGAGATGTTGATTTCTATAAGTACGAAGGTTTTCACGGCCGGAGTTAATTGAACTAAAACTAACACTAGAAACTTTCGGGTGTTGCCGTGCGTCTTTTAAGAAAAGGTTTGACGTTTCGGATGCCATGTTGCAAGCTTCTTCAGAAACTGGTTCGAAGTGACGAAATCGAAAATCGGGAACAATGTATAAGTCGGAAAGCTAATTAATAATCAACTAAAGCTAATTATTAACTAATTGCGTCGCGCCCGGTGTGAGGCAGGAGAAGGTCTTCGTGTTCACCACCATCTTCCATGTTCTGCTAAGCTCCCAGCCATCCTCTCTGTTAATGTTATTTCTATGTCGGTGGATCTCTATGGCTTCTCTTTCCAGTCGCTGGTGATATCTGTTGTCCCTAGCCAGCACCTATGATTGGTTTAACCCATTTGTGCTTTCCAACAAACTGGCCATAGGTTCTACAATTACCAATCAGTCGCGTCAAGGTGTCATGAGCAGTGTTGTTAAATACCCGGATATTTATTTTCAAGGGTACATTTCCTGGATATGTGTGTCCCGTATCTTCCGTATCAGAGCGTTATACGGTTGTAGGACACATTATTCTGAACCGATCTTTCTAATAAAATTTGTTCGAAATGTTTATAATAACCGCACGGGAACTGTTTAAACGTACTGTTTTTTGTTTTTTCGTTTTCGAGTTATTTTGATTTTAAGGGTTTTTTGACAAATTTTACCATGCTCTTTAAAACCTTATATCCCAACCAACGTTCATTCAAAAAAGCTCTAAATTGGCACGATTACTCTTCAGATGCTTTCAAATAGATTGTCATATATTGTATCAGAGTATCTTATACAGGATAGTCAAAAATTGAATTACCGTTTCTCCATATTTAATAAATTTCGCAATATGAGACAAACTACAATAAATAGGTATGGGAATATTTATGGATAATTTGTAGAGAATTAAATTCTCTTTCCGATAGGCTAAAAAAATATGGGGCGTTCCATTTAAAATTTTCGACTTTCTCGCCATTGATTATGGAGAAACAGTAATTCAATTTTTGACCAGGCTGTATAAGATACTCCGATACAACAAATGACAATCTATTTGACAACATCTGAAGAGTAATCGTGTCAACGTAGATCTTTTTTGAATGAACGTTGGATCAAATATGGAGTTTTAAAGAGCATGTTGAAATTTACCAAAAAAAACTTAAAAGCAAAATAACTTGAAAACGAAAAACGCTAGGTACCAATAACTTTTATGAAAGTCCTCATATTTTTTTACGTACAATTAAAAGGTGCAATAAAAACTATAGCATTCCATTTAAAATAACGAAGTCTACTTCCGGTAGACCGGAAGTGGCGGCCATCTTGAAAATATTTTAGATCGAAAGTTCCGAATGAACAACCCATGCTACCAAAATTTTCAAATCTCTACGAATAGTGAAACCTGAAAAAGTTCTAACGAACCAGTTACGTGAGACACCTGTATATTAAATTAAGAGAAATAACATATATACCGGTGTCCCACCTAAGTTGCCTCGGTCCATAGCCGAATTATGATTGAGTTTTTCCTGTATATTGCATGTTTTGGATTCTGTGTGACTGGTATCGCTTTTGAATTATATGACGATTTTCGAGAAAAATGACATTTTATAAATTTGGCAATATTGCCGAAACTGTGAAAGCTAGAAAGATTTGGTTTTCTGTTTTGGATTAATAATAAAAGATTTATATTACGGAGTTCTTAAGTAGGGATCTGTAATTTTCGAACATTTTAATCATGGATAACTTAATTTTTTTAAATGGAACAATATACCAGTTTTTGCATAACTGGATGTAAAATTTAAATTCCTTTCAGTTTTATACAGGTATCATGGTGTCTATCTCCAACGGTTTTGGAGATATTCCCGATTTTTCAGTTATTTACGATAGATATGTATTGCGAAGTAGGCTTAGGACTGGTAAAATGGAAGATGTTATTATTAAAAGTTGAAGTAGGCTTGGAAAATAAACTAGGTAAACTGTCATTAATGTTCCATGCATTAGAACTGTCATTAGTGTTCCACGCAAATTTCACAAAGAATCCAAAAATGCAATAATATACAGAGTGTTCCATTTAAAATAACAAAGTTGATATCCATTTCCGGTAGAAGCGGAAGTCCACCATTACTGAAACTAATTTTAAAATATGCACAATATGATTCTTCGCTTCTATCTGAAACATTTTTTGATAAACTCAATCATAATTCGGCTATGGATCGAGGCAACTTAGGTGGGACACCTGTATATAAAAAAAATAGAAAGGTAAAACAAACGAGAAAATTAAGTTAAAATATTAAAGAAAAAAAAACACATTTATCTATTTAGAGAAAATACCAATTCAATCTTGAACAATAATTTCAATTAGTAACAATCGACTTTCCAGTGAATTTAGCTAACTAAATATAAGGTTTAATTCGCTCTTCTGCCAGGATTCGGATGCTTTATGAGCACAATTTCGAAAGGAGAATTCGATTTCTCTCGCAAATTACTCAAGACAACCCACCCGCATATTTAGAAGCTTTTCCGCCTCACGCGATAAAGCTGACTTAAGCAAAATAATTATACAAAACGTAATTTAATTATACAGGGCGGTTTGTTACAACAAGCTAAATAAACATACTCGCATGGACAGCCTACGGGAAACTTAGAGACATCTTCAAAAGCGATATTCCTATATATTTGCAAATAAAGGGTTTCTATCAATACGTGTTTTCGGTTATGACATACGCCTTCGAAACTTTAACATCAACAGTAGCCACTGCCAGAAGGCTCAAAGTAACGCAAAGATAGATGGAGAGGTCAATGCTGGGTGTAACCCCGAGGCAGCACATATGAAATTAAGACCTATGAAGAAGAACTGGCGTAAATGATGTGGATAACATTGTGGCAAAGCGCAAGTAGAACTGGATCATGTCGTGCGATTAAAGAATGAGCAGTGGACAAAACGGTTGCTTGAGTGGACAGACGAAGTAGAGAAAATCGCCTACACACTGGAGGGAAGACGTGAAAAGAATGAACAATTGCTTGACGATTTAGAATGAATTTTCTGAGTATTTGAACTAAATTTATGCGATTTGTCATTTCTTTTTTATGCAATTTTTTGTTATTACTGTACAGTGTGTTAATTAATTATCGTACCACACGTCATCATTGTAAGTATGCAACCAATATGACAGCATTTTTATTGCAATACGCGATTTGCGTATGATACGTATTGCACTGTGATATTGGTTGCATACTTGCAATGATGACGTCGCGTGCGATAATTAATTAACACACTGTATTTTCTCACAAATATCCACTTTGTTTATATTATTATAATATATTTTTTTATTTCCTTCAACGACTAAAAATGTGAAGCGATCATAAAGACCGCACGTCTTCGACACTTAAGGGTTAATACTTTTAATGAGTTTGTTTTAATTTTAGTGATTTTAATTCAAATGGCTTTTATGTTGATTTCTTTCTCGATTGCGACTCGCTTTAATAAATATTTTACTCCGAGTGATGTTGTGGCGGTTACGTTTTGTTCCACGCATAAATCGCTAACTTTAGGTGGGTTCTTTTGATTTAATTTTTGGTTTATGACGTTGTGATGTTTTAGGCATTCCAATCCTTCGGGTTATGTTCCATGGTTATTCGCATTTAAGTTTGATAAGTTTACCGCTTTTGGTTTATCATCCGACTCAGATTATTCTCGGAGGGCTTGCGGTTACCCAAATGAAAGATTGGGTTCAAAAGCATTTACACAGAAAACTTCCGATTTAGTGAGAAATTGATTTAAATAAAAAAATACATTTATTTGTCACCGTATTTTTCGCGATTAAATTATTATAAAAAGTTAATAATAAAAATAGTAAAAATAACACGAGATTTAGCTTCTGTAGCAAATTACATGTATGTAATATACAAACAAAAACATTTTTTATAAACTATTCATTTTAAAAAAATAATAATAAACGATTAATGAGACGTATTGCACAAATATATACACTGTGGAGATTGTGGCGGGGTTGGTGGGGGTGAGCGATGCCGTGGTGGTGCAGAGATGAAGAGTATACTTTGTTACATCACACGAGGTCATTTCGATGCTTATTCCTTTTTTTGGCTATTTTTTAATACGATTTTTTTCTAAAAAACGCCTTAGTTGTACTTTGCAGCTATCCTCACCGAATCCTCTCTATTAAATCCTTTTTTGGATATTTACAGAGTTGGCTATGATAAATATCGAGAATAACAATAAAGATGGCTGCAAAACAACTGAAGATGTTGACGTTTTGCTGCTTAATAAGGTCCACCCGTTTTAGCTGGGGGGCCATAACTTCCGGATACGCCTCCTCCAGTTCCACCACCACCGCCATGTCCTCCTCCAATTCCGCCGCCAATTCCACCTCCGTGACCTCCCCCGATTCCACCTCCAATTCCACCTCCGATTCCTCCTCCAATTCCACCCCCAATTCCTCCTCCAATTCCATCGCCTAATTTTAATTAATTTGTATAAAGAAATTATTTTTTTTATTAATTGGGTAACTTACCTCCGCCTCCTCCAAATCCACCTCCAGCTCCTCCACCGAATCCACCTCCAGCGCCACCTCCAAATCCACCTCCAGCTCCTCCTCCAAATCCACCACCACCTCCTCCTCCAAATCCTCCACCACCACCTCCTCCTCCGCTTGTCTGCTTAAACAAAGTTCATAAATTTAAAGATAACATGACATAATAAGAGGAAAGAAACCCTGAGAATGGCCCAATTTGTCCGAAACAATGGAATTTCCTTTTAGAAGAATTTGAATGAAGTAAAATAAAAAGACGTGTGGGAATATGAAAGTGACGCAAAAACAGAAATGATATAAACGATTATTTTACAATTACTTTCTATTAAGTAAAGGTAACATCACAAAAAAGCGTTGGCTACGATCGTTTGGAAACAAAAGAGGGCCGTTAAAAAATGATTACGGTCGAAAGGGGGCCGCGAAAGAACTTTCCTCATGTGGTCGTTTCGCGCGTCCGTTTCAATTTTCTAAGCAATCGTTTTCTTGTATTATTATTAGCGCAAGTAGTGAAAGTGCGCAAACAGATGTTTTTGAATCTTCGAGTACGCCACCTAACGGTGAACCCGCGAAAAGGTCACCGTTCTTATTTCGCAAAAAAAATTATTTATAAATCGAAGATGAGAATAAGAAAGTTTCGTTTTCTAATTGTCAATCTATGTGATAAAAAAGTTGACTTTGTTTGTGGGTTAAATAAATATAAATTTCTATTGGCTTAATCGAAATTGGCAAATTGATTTTCTTTTTTCTTAATTGCTCACCTGAGTTCTGTATCTGATGAAGTAAACTTCCGGTTTGCTTGGTTGAGTTGGAGCTGGAGTTGGGATGTTGATTTCTGGCGCCTCATCCGGTTTCTTAACCAAGACGTAAACCAATGTTTTCTCTTCGTTTTGTGGTTGAACTGGGATAACGGGAGCGGTTGGAGTTGGCGGAGATGGGGCTTTAATGAAGATGATTTTGTAATGTTTTTGAGCTTGGCCGGTTATGATGGGTCTTTGTGGTCGGAATTCTTCGGGTTCTGGTGGCGGGACGTGAACGTAAATGTGCTTTTGGACTGTGGTTCCACCGCCTCCTCCGAATCCACCTCCGAAACCACCCCCGAATCCACCTCCGCCGCCACCTCCACCTCCGAATCCACCACCTACAAATAGAAATGAAACATAATTAAATTAATTACAATATACAAAGTATGTAAAGGTATTTACCTCCTCCGAATCCGCCTCCTCCTCCACCACCGCCTCCGAATCCACCTCCTAATCCACCCCCTAATCCACCTCCACCTCCAAATCCTAAAAGGAGAAATTATTTTTTTTAATTAAAATTTATAATATATTGAGAAATTTACCTCCACCACCGCCTCCAAATCCACCACCTCCTCCTCCAAATCCGCCGCCTCCTCCACCATGGCCTCCAAATCCACCGCCTCCTCCGGATGATCCAAAACCACCCCCTCCGCCTCCAGATGGAGCTCCATACGAGCTAGATGGAGGCGAATAGCTATAACCAGCTTCAGGTTTGGCAGTGGCAAGAGCCACAAGACTTGTTAAGAGCTGAAATGTATTAAAATGTAATGTTACAAAAATAAAAAAAATTGATTAGTGTGAGACAAAATGGTTCTGATTGACTTAAAACAGCTCTATGATACTTCAGGAGAACGGGGGAGTTAATAACATTAATTTGATGTTCGTTTGGGAGTGCTTGATACCGTTTCAAAGTTAGGAGGAAATAGAGAAAGTGAATTGGTGTGAATCAAAATGATTCTAATCGATTTAAAACATCTCTTTGATACTTTACGAGAAACGGGAGAATTAATAAAATTAATTTAAAGCTTTTTGAAAGAGTTTGATAAAGTTTTAAAGTAAGTAGTGAATAAAAAAAATGAATTGGTGAAAGTCAAAATGGATCTAATCGATTTAAAACGTCTCTATGGTACTTCAGGAGACTTAATAGAATCAATTTTATACTTTTTGAAAGTGTTTGATAAAGTTTCAAAGTGAGTAGGTGTGCGTCAAAACGACTAAAAATATCTCAAAATAGCTCAAATCGACTTTAAAGGTTTTATAACTACTTTATAGAGACGAAAGAAATCAGAAAAGTTAATGGGAATAAATGGGGTTGCTTTGCAAAAGCTTCAAATATTTTAATAGGTGGAAAAAGCTTTTTGGTGTGTGTCAAAATCGTTGCAACTTTTTAAGAACATCTCTAGGATACTTAAATAACTTGATAAACACGGACGAAGTTAGAATAATTAATAGAGATGTTCTCGAAAAGTTTCAATAATTAGAGAAAATAGAAGAAGAATCGCCATGATACTTTTTAATACAATTTAATTGTGATTATTTTTGAAGGTGTTCCAAAGATAGAGGAAATCGATTTCGACCTTGATAAGTTAGAAAACCTAATGGGATGTTTTCCAAAAGCTCCAAATGTTTTAAAGTATGGGAAAAGCTTATTGGTGTGTGGCAAAATTGCTCTATTTTATTAAAAACATCACTAGAATACTTAACCTAAGTGAAATAATCAAATAAGTTGATTTTGATGTTTTTGGAAAATGTACAAAAAACTGAAAAAGTTGATTCAAAATGGTTCAAATCGATTGAAAACACTTTTAGATTACTTGATAAAGACGAAAGGCGTTAGAAAAACTTGTAGGGATGTTTTGCAAAAGGTTGAAATGTTTCAAAATATGGCTTAATGGTGTCAAAATTGTTCTAACTTGATAAAAACATCTCTAGGATACTTAACCAATATGAAATAATCAATTAATTGATTTTGGTGTTTTTTGGAAATGTTTTTAAGTATAAAGAAGTGGAAAGAGATGAAAGAAACCAAATTGAAATATTTTAGTAGATGGGAAAAGCTTATTGGTGTGTGTCAAAATCTTTGTAACTTATTAAAAACACCTCTAGGATACTTAACTAGGATGAAATAGTGAACAGAATTGGTTTTTAAGAAAAAGGAACAAGAAAAAAATAGAAAAAGTTGATTGGTGTTTGTCTAAATGGCTCAAATCAATTCCTGGTCACTTGATAAACACGAACAAAGTTAGAATTTAATGGAGATGTTCTCGAAAAGTTTCAATAATTATAGAAAATAGGAGAAAGGATGATTGAAATAAAAAAATTTAATTGTAGAAGGAACTAGAAAAAATTAAAATCTCAATGAGATGTTTTCCAAAATCTCCAAATGAGAAAAGCTTATTGGTGTGTGGTAAAATTGCTTTATCTTACTAAAAACATCACTAGGATACTTAACCTGGATGAAACAACCAAAGAAATTGATTTTGATGTTTTTAGAAAATGTCCCAAAGTTACCCAAAGCTGATTGGTGTTTGTCAAAATGGTTCAAATCGATTGAAAACAGTTTTAGATTACTTACAAATATTTCAAAAGATGAGAAAACCTTATAGGTGTGTGTCAAAATTGTTCTAACTTGTTAAAAACATCTCTAGGATATTTAGCCAATATGAAATAATCAAAAATATGATTTCTTGAAAATGTTTTTAAGTACAAAGAAGTGGAACGAGCTGATTGGTCTTTGCCAAAAATCGATTTTCTTGTTATTTGATAAGGACGAGTAATGAATATTATGTTAAAAGATGAAAAAAAAAACTCTACAAGGATTTAAAATATGGGAAAAGATGAATCAGAAGGTTTCAAAGTTAATAGGAATGAAGATGTGTCCTTGGTATGGGTTTTTTTAAGTAAAGAACAGTGGGGTTCACAAAATTAATCCTGTGCCCTGTAGAAGGAAGTTAATATATCTTCTTCAAATATATAAAATACTTAACTACAAAGAAATGATTTTTTGACAATTTGAGAATAATTAGGATGATAATAAAAGTTTCTAGATTATAGTGCTTTTTGGAGGTATTTCAAAATTAAAAGAATGAATTTGGTGAAAGTCAAAATGGTTTAAAATGTTTTGAAACATTAGCACATTGATTTTAATCTTTTTCTGGAACGATTATAATGTACCAGAAATTGGAAAAAGGTGTTTCAAAATGGTGGCAATTCGTTAAAAACACTTTTAGGATATTTAACCGCGATAAAATAAATTAAAAAAATGATTTTGAACTGTTTTGAAAATGTTACAAAAATTTAAGGAAATTGGAAAAGTTGATTGGTGTTAATCAAAATAAGTCTAATCGATTAGAAACATCATAACGAGGATGAACGCGTTTAAAAAAATAATTTTGATCTTTTTGACGATGTTGCAAAGATATTGGGAAATACAAAAAGTTGTATCAAAATTGTTCTAATCGATTAAAAACATTTCGGATGATAATAAACGTTGCTACGAATATTATAATACTTTTTGGAGGTGTTTCAAAATTAAAAAAATGAATTTGGTGAAAGTCAAAATGGTTCTAAATGTTTTGAAACATTAGCACATTGATTTTAATCTTTTTATGGAACGGTTATAATGTGCCAGAAATTGGAAAAAGGTGTTTGAAGTGTGTCAAAATGGTGGCAATTGGTTAAAAACACTTTTAGGATATTTAACCGCGATAAAATAATTTAAAAAAATGATTTTGATCTTTTTGACGATGTTGCAAAGATATTGGGAAATACAAAAAGTTGTGTCAAAATTTTGTCAAAACATTTCGGATGATAATAAAAGTTGCTACAAAGATGGAGGTGTTTCAAAATTAAGAGAAGATAGAAAAATGAATTTGGTACAAGTCAAAAAGTGTTTCTAATCGATTGGAATCATCTTCAGGATAAATGAAATCGAACGTTTAATGTGTTTCAACTTACCAAGAACGGCTTCATCTTAGCACAATACCGAACTGATGCTCCTTGAAGAGCCTTCAAGTTCTTAAATAGTAATTTTCCCCACCGCAGTTTTCTTTGGCGTCGTCTTCTCCAAAGTGATGCGAAGAGGCGAGATTATTAGGCATTCACTTCGGTTCGTATACACGCTTCTATATGGGAAAAATGACTTTTACCGGAGCTATATGGTTCCCATTATACATTATATGAACTATGACTCGATCGGTTCTTGAGAGGACTTTCGAGTTTCCTTCTTTCTGTTTATTCTTTTTAGTTTTAATTTAATCTGATATAAAATCCAGGAAGAAGAAGAGTATTTCATTTCATTTCTAATTGTTTATTATTATTTATTTATTGTTTTATTTCGGTTAAGAAATATTTCATTTCATCATTTCTAACGGATCTTAATTGTTTATTGAGTTAATTAATTTATTTTTTTAATTAGATGGGAATTTATTAGTTGAGAAATTTTTTTTATGTGTATGTGTGTTGTGTGCAGAATTTTCACTTCCTGTTAAATTAAAAAAAGAAAAACATCGTCGTTCGTTGTCTATGTTAATTTGCAAAGGACATCGAATGCTTAAAACGCTAAAACAAGAGGCGACACCGCTTTTACTTAGTCACTTAGTACGAGTTAGATGATGGGAAATTGCAATTTCACTTATCGCATTAGTTTTTGATGACATCACTAAAAGGAATCCTTTTTTAAATTAGATACATTTTCTAAATAAAAAAATCATTACTCTTTCCTTCGTTCAATGAAAGTACTGACCAAGAGTAAAAGATCATAGTTCACCGTAAAGTAAAATTCACTTCCGCCAACCGTGAATCGCGAAGCTATAGAAAGTTATTCTCGCAACTTCTTCTACTTACTACTCGTCAACGCGAACGACTTTAACTCTATTGGACAGGAAGTCTGTTGGGCGGAAAAAATGTGAAGACGAGACTCTCCACGCCGACAACGTCTATTTCTTCTTCTTCCTGTTGTTGCCAAGAAAGACCATATTCACTTCCTCGCTAAATCGTACGAGATAACTTCTTTCAATCCGTACCTATCTAAATCTTAAGCGATTTTTTAAGTTACACAATTGTTATAACAAAATCTTAGAAAGTCAACTTCAATTAAGCCTCAAAAAATTTAAACTCATTATTTACGTAACACAACTTTGAGAGTACGAGTTCCAGTATGAAAGAAGAGCATCTCGTTAATTCTTTGAAAGGTTAAAGGTTCAATATTAAAAGAGAATCAAATTTAAACCTTATTTTGCGTTTCCTAAAAGGAGGAAGCTAGATTTACGATCTCGTGAGATACATTCGAAACAAAGAACTTTGTCTTCTTCGTGACCTGGAAGCCGCGAATTTACCATTTACGTCGAGGTACCAACCATAACTCTTTTCTCATCTCTTCTTCGTCTTACACCTTTGTAATTACCCAATAATAAACGCTTCGAGTTACGTAATAATTAAATTCATCACGATTTATTACTCCTTAATGGATTTTAAGGATGATTTGTGGGGATGATACTGGGGAATTTATTCGATTTCGTTTACTTATATAATCAAAGAAACGCTTTTAATTACACCTTCTAATTGTGGTCGGGTTAAAGCAAAAAAACTCGTCTATGTTTTCCTCCGGTCTCGATTTTCTTCTTTTATAGAAGACTTTAACCGTTTAATGTGGCGTGTTATGGTTTCCAATTAAAGTGTGGGTTTTATCGATGTCATCGTAAATTGAAAGACACAAAAAATAAAAAGAATAAGAAAGTTGCAACGAATCTAAATTAAATTAAACCACATTATTTATTTTCTGGTTTTTATAATATTGATTAAATAAAATTAAATTACATCTTACAAACGCGCCATCTATAAACAACTTATAAAAATTAAATTTTAACATTCAATGCCGATAAAATAGATGTCTATTTTAAATCTACTTGCAATAAGCACATCGCCTACTCTCGCAATGGATGCTCTACTTGACCTATTTCCTTTGAATTTGCATATATAGTAGACGCCACAAGAGCTCATCATTTTCTGCTCTTACAAATAATGCCATACGTAGTTCACAAACCGCTAGAGAGTAATGTGTGTTAAAAAGAGATAGCATTAGTTTAATATGTCACTTTTACCATCCTCCTGATAAACTATCTAGAGGATAGTTGCCATGGTTACGGCGGTTTTAAGTGCTCTCATTGGCTAAGACCTGGATTTATCTATCGGATAAATTTGTGTGTGTATATTCGGTGTCGTTAAGTGGGGGATAAACAAGCGTAGGGGTAACGCACAAATTGAATCGTTCATAGATTGTTGAGAGGCGAAGTTAGGCGCATCGCTTTGCAGTTAACCCTAGCAAAAAAAAACTAAGATGTTGTTTACTGTAGCGGAAAAGGTACAGATTATAAAATGGTTTTATGGTGGCAATTCTGTAGCCTAAATAATTAATTTGTTTCCTGTGGCCTATGAAAACAGATCAATTCCTAGTCGCGGAACAATTTCAAATATTATTAAAAACTTTGAGCGACATGGATGTGTGTCTCCACAGAAACACAAATTACGAAGGGGTAAAAGAGATGAGTTACGTGATACGATGATATGTGCTGATGTTGAACGCAATAAAAATCAGTCAAGCAGACAAGTTGCCGTCCTAAAAACATTAAAGAAACACGGGTACAGGTCGTACAAGGTACAAAAAAGTCAGGAACTCTGCGAGAACGATAATATTACAAGGGCGGAATTTTGCTTTACTATGATGGAAATGGCCAACGGAAATGTTGATTTTATAAAAAACATTTTATTTACCGATGAATCTACATTTCCTTTGCATGGTCGGCATAATCCCAGCGTTGCTCGATATTGGAGTCGTGACAATGAACACAAAGTTTATGCGGCTCGTACACAATATCCCCAAAAATTAAATGTTTGGGCTGGCTTAGTAGGTGACCATATTATCGGTCCTTTTTTCATAGAAGGAAATTTAAATGGTCATAAGTATTTAAACATTTTGCAAAATGATATAATACCATCGCTTCAACAATTAGACAATGTTCAATTTGGAAGTATCTGGTTCCAACAAGATGGTTGCCCGGCTCACAACAGCCGGCAAGTTAAAGAGTATCTTAACGCACAATTTCCAAATCGTGTAATATCTATTTGCGGAACGTTAACTTGGCCGCCTAGATCACCAGATTTAGTCTCCAATGATTTTATTCTATGGGGATATTTAAAATCGAAAATTTATGGTTTTGATGAAGAAAGGACAACCAATCTGGATGACTTACAAACAAAAATTCGCAATTGTATACAGGATATTAGTCCCGATATACTAGCGAATGTAAGCCGAACTTTTTACGATAGATTGGGCTATTGTTTAGCACAGAATGGTGGTTTATTTGAACACCTAATATAAAAAATATTTTATTTTTATAGTTTTTTGTTTTATTTGTTGTTTTACAAAGTTTATTTCAGTTACTTACGAATTGTTTTTATTTTTAGAATTAAGAATTTGCTTTGTCTTATTTGAATTTCATTTATTATATTAGTTACTATTTTTATAATATTTCTTATCATTGAACGATGTCAAACGACTGACTGCTCTCCGATCCACTACTCTTGCGATTCCCCTCCCACAAACATACTCCGCGCGCATATGCACACACACAAGTATACTTATACGTACGTCCGTGTTGGGTGTATCTCCTAAAATTAAAGTTACCAATCGGTATACTAAATTACCTGGGTAGCTATTGGATTTGTATGATAAAATTTGATCGGAACAATTGACGTTATATTTAATAATAATCTTTATCGCCAACCGGCAGTAAAACCATACTTTATGCTATTCATTTGCGGCAGTAAAGTGACACTTTGTGCTACTATCTAGTAAACTGTGCATTTAGCGGCAGACAAAGTACTTTTTCTTCAAACGTCATTAAATGACAACTTTGTTGTCGTGTTTACTCGCGGTAGAAGTAAGTCATTGTTGCATAACGACGGTTGCTAAGATCAACATAGCAAAAAAGTACTTCAGCGTTATGGCGCTAAAGTAAATTTCACTTTAGCGCCATAACGTTGAAGAACATTTCACTTTAGCGCCGTATTATTTGCAACGTTTGAAGAAAAAATACTATGTTTTATTCGGAAGAGAAGCAGATTCGTTTGTGGCTGGTCCGTCATTGCCGGACTCACTTCGTTCGTCCGGCAAACTGTCGGACACGCCACAATTTTAACGGCTCATCTGTCATTAGCGACTCACTGCGTTCGTCGCTAAGCGACAGACCACGCCATAAAAAGCACTGCTTCTCTTCCATATAAAACAATATACTATTTTCTTCAAACGTCATTAAATGACAACTTTGTTGTCGTGTTTACTCGCGGTAGAAGTAAGTCATTGTTGCATAACGACGGTTGCTAAGATCAACATAGCAAAAAAGTACTTCAGCGTTATGGCGCTAAAGTAAATTTCACTTTAGCGCCATAACGTTGAAGAACATTTCACTTTAGCGCCGTATTATTTGCAACGTTTGAAGAAAAAATACTATGTTTTATTCGGAAGAGAAGCAGATTCGTTTGTGGCTGGTCCGTCATTGCCGGACTCACTTCGTTCGTCCGGCAAACTGTCGGACACGCCACAATTTTAACGGCTCATCTGTCATTAGCGACTCACTGCGTTCGTCGCTAAGCGACAGACCACGCCATAAAAAGCACTGCTTCTCTTCCATATAAAACAATATACTATTTTCTTCAAACGTCATTAAATGACAACTTTGTTGTCGTGTTTACTCGCGGTAGAAGTAAGTCATTGTTGCATAACGACGGTTGGTAAGATCAACATAGCAAAAAAGTACTTCAGCGTTATGGCGCTAAAGTAAATTTCACTTTAGCGCCATAGCGCTGAAGCACATGTCACTTTAGCGCCGTATTGGAAAATAAGTTAATTGTCATTTTATTAAATTTATTAAAATTTATATTGCAATTATTTGCAACGTTTGAAGAAAAAATACTATGTTTTATTCGGAAGAGAAGCAGATTCGTTTGTGGCTGGTCCGTCATTGCCGGACTCACTTCGTTCGTCCGGCAAACTGTCGGACACGCCACAATTTTAACGGCTCATCTGTCATTAGCGACTCACTGCGTTCGTCGCTAAGCGACAGACCACGCCATAAAAAGNCTTTACCTGCCGCTAATTGCTGTCAATTTGAAAAAAATGCCGTTGAACAGCTGGATTTCAACCCGGTACCTTCTGTATGAAAGCGCACTTCCCTCTCCACTATACTACCGACCTTTGATACATAGTGTAACTTTACCGAGGTATATTAACAAAACAAATCGTTTGACACATGTCATAATATTGGTAAGTTAGAATATCTTCATATCGTTAAATTTTGCGGTTGGCAATAAAATGTTGTATGTAACACGTCAGCAAAGTATCTTTATCGAACTCGCCTGTTTACTCGCCTCGCTCGCTTCGCTCGCTAGACTCGCAAATTCAGACTCGTTCGATAAAGCATCACTTTGCCGACTTGGTACATAAATAACTATTATTGTGCTATAAGATAGTTCTCTTACATTGCATTACATAGACTACATATTGGGTAGGCGGACCAACCAACCTTGCACCGCGACCCTAAGGATCTATTGTACCCCGATAGATATCGTTATTAAACTTCACCGTGCAGTCCACTGCTCTTAACGAACATTAATTCCTTGCTCGGTGAAAAGTCATTTGAGGAGATAAACTGCGACCCAAAAATTAAGAATCTGATGCGGTTAACGGCAGGGCAGTGACATAAAACATGCTCAACCGTCTCTGCTTCCTCCGCATATAGTCGGCATTCAACATCGTCGGCTAAACACAACCAGTTGAGGTGTGCTTTTAATCGACATTACACAGGAAAAAATCGTGTCGTGTACAAATTTTAGAGTAGTTGGTAAAAAGAATTAGAGTAAAAATTGTAAAACCACATGGTAAAAACAACTCTAATGTACACTATATTTAATATTAATATAGAGTTCATATATTGTTCACTTAATAGAGTAGTTTTTGCAGTTCTCTAAAGGAGAGTTCTTTTTTACTCATGTTAGTGAAGTTATGTAATATATTTAATTCAATAAATTTTACACAAGACGTCTAAACTGTACTTTTCCTTCAGGTACTTCGTAGGCACCGCACTATATTGCTCGGAATTACTCGTCGGTACCACGTGATCAACATGTGGTGTGATACAGCTAAAATTTAACGGTTATCTACTGAACGAGTCGGAACTCGTCTCGAGACCTGATTTACGCGATATAAAAAGAAAGAACGATTATTTTTATTTTAATTATGTTTGCCAAACATTCGAGTTGTGAAATTAGTGGAACTTCCGGAAGATTTTACGTACGAGTTCCTTGCGAAGATTGGTAAGAATGTGCAACTTACCAATCTGACCAGTCATGACTTGATATCTCAAACGTGCAGTGTGTATCTAGCGCCCTCTACGAGCAATAACAAAACAAGTTTCATATTCGTATTTCTCATGCTTGAAAACATAAAACTACCAAATTTTATGCTAATAGTACAAAAAGCTTCAAAATTATCAAGAAATTTCGAAATAAGAATTTAACTTTCAACACCCTGTGCCTCGAAAACCACTGACATTTGTATAAGAGATGTTAGGTTACATCATCATGTTTTGGTGTCTAGTATCTCCGGTATTCGGATTTCCCATTCTTTCTGACTCACCCTGTATATACTACTCAAAAAAATTAGGGGAACACTTTTCGAAATCTGTAACTTTTTAAATAATAGTTCTAGACAAATCAAATTTTGTTTACTTCAATGGCATATACACCGTGTTAATTAATTATCGTACCCGACGTCATCATTGCAAGTATGCAACCAATATCACAGTATTCGTATTGCAATACGGTTTGCGTATTCGGTTGCAAACTTGTAATGATGCCGTCGGGTACGATAATTAGTTAACACACTGTATTTAACCAAATAAAATTACAAAAACAATGTTACAACTCTTAGTTACTTCTAAGTTACACTTAGAAATGTAAATTAATAACGTAAAATAAAGTGGAAACGACTGTCATAATATTGATGACTGTTAACGCGGCAACCCATATTATTTTACGCCTTGTTAATGCGCTTGTGCGCGCGCCGTTAGAGGGTTGAAGCGAGAGGAATTCGAACTCCGTAATTCGACTGGGTCCGCAAGATTAAAAATTATTCCGTATCAATCATTCGTTCTGTAACGCTCATAAGTTTGATTCACGCGATTTTATAATACACGGCTAGTGCTATAAATCTAAAATATCACATTTATATTCTGTATGATGGGTGGGAAATCACAATAGAGTAAGAATTATTAAAATTATATTTATTTGGTCTTTTTTTTGACGATCATCATTATTGCAACCATCACCCTTCTTTAGAGCCCGTCTTATTGTCGCGCGTTCAACGACAGTCGAGTTTTCTGTGGATTGGTGAGGTTTAATACCGTGTATACTCACACCTACCTGGCATGCTTTGCACTAATCTGCGAAGAGATTCTTGGGGTATGCTTTTCCATTCCTCAGGGCTTGTGTCAGTTCCTGTATAGTTAGTGGTGGATTAGGGCGCTTGCGAACGCGTCGGTCAAGCTGATCCCACACGTGTTCAATAGGTTTCAGGTCAGGACTTAACGCCGGCCATTCCATGACCTGAATTCCACGTTCTTGCAAAAGATTACTGGTGATGCCGTCAGTACGTGGCTTTGCATTGTCCTGCATTAGGATGAAATCTTGACCGACCCCATATGAAGCAGGCACTTCATGGTCCTCCAAGATGTTTTCGATGTAATTCGTGGCATCTAGTCTCCCAGGAACAACAAGATCAGCTCTGCTGTTTATACTGATTCCAGCCCAAAGCGTAACAGATCCCCGACCAAATCTATTCACTTCCTCTATAGTAGCAGCTGCGTAGCGTTCAGCAGGACGTCTATACAGGGTAATTCAAATTCGACCCCCACCATTGGGATCTCAGAAACCGTAAGATATACAGAAATGGTTAAATGGGGGCAAAGTTGCGTATCTTAGAGCTTATCATTTTTCAACTAAGTTTTTGGATCTAGCCGTTTTAGTTTTTAAAATATTGCCGAAAAACAAAAAAATTACTTTTTCGTTCGGCGAGTCGCTGACTATAAAGGCGCTAAGAGGATGTCCCCAAGGGGGAGTGCTATCACCTCTATTATGGTGCCTGGTAGTTGATGACTTGATGAACACCCTAACTAAAAACGGATTTAAGATACAAGGGTATGCTGATGACCTGGTAATCACAATCCGAGGTAAATATGATTCAATCATAACTCAGCTAATGCAGAAAGCCCTACTACTCACCAGTACTTGGTGCAGAAGCAATGGGCTCAGCATCAATCCCAATAAAATCGAAATAGTCCCTTTCACTCGGAGAAGGAAGCTACAAATAAAAGCACCCTCCATTGAAAGCAGAACTATTAACCTCAAAACAGAAACTAAATACCTAGGGGTAATACTTGACAGTAAACTAAACTGGAACTCACACTTAGATAAGGTGAGGAAAAAGGCCATCATGGCAAACCAGATCTGCCGCAGGCTCCTAGGAAGGAACTGGGGTCTCAAACCACGAATGGCTCATTGGGCCTACGTAGCAATAATCAGACCCATGGTCGCCTACGCCTCATTGGTTTGGTGGCCAAAAACAAAACATAAGACAGCTCAACAACAGCTGGCACAAATCCAGCGGTTAGCATGTCTTAACATAACGGGTGCAATGAGATCCTGTCCGACGGCTGCTTTGGAAGCCCTACTTGGTCTCACACCGCTCCACATATATATACAAAAGGAGGCAGCCTTAAGTGCCTTATCACTGAAAACAGTTTCTTCACTCAAGTTGATGCAGGGTAATCTCAGAGGACACCTCGAGATCCTCAAAGACCCATGTCTAAATCACCTGATTGAAATTAAAACGGACCTTATACCGACGGAATACAATTTCAACCAACCGTATAAGGTCATATTTAGTAGCAGGGATGATTGGGCGAAAGGAGGGCCTCAACTAAAAAGAGGAGCCCTAGCCTGGTACACCGATGCTTCAAAGACAGTAAGATCTGGAGTAGGCATGGGCATCAGTGGACCAAATAGCCACATCAAATTGCCCCTCAGCTCGGACTTAACAATTTTCCAAGCAGAAGTTCTTGCTATAAACTTCTGCACCGCTTTGAACCTACAGAAGGGACAAAAAGGTGCATCCATAAACATTTTCACAGACAGTCGGGCCGCCTTAAAGGCAATTCAGGCCTACACGTGTGGCTCCGCACTGATCAGAGAGTGCACCAACAACCTGAGAGAACTCGCTAGGGGCAATGATGTTACCCTATGGTGGGTTCCAGGTCACAGCAACATTGAGGGCAATGAGAAGGCCGACAAGCTGGCCAAAGAGGCAGCAAACACGCCCTTCATTGGACCCCAACCTGGATGTGGACTACAAAAAAGCCACCTAAAACAAATAATCAACAACTGGGAGGCTTCAAAGATAGCCTTACGCTGGAAAGAACTTCCAGGTCACAGACAAGCGAAGAGTATGATAACTCCGTCGCAAAACAAAACCAAAGAGGTTTTATGCCTCAGCAAAGGGGATCTAAGAACGCTCTCAGGCTACCTAACCGGCCATGTGCCTCTAAAATACCACCTCTTCCACATTGGACAAGCTGAGGATCAAACTTGTCGACTATGCAACGACGAGTCAGAAACTGCTGAACATATACTGTGCAATTGCGTCGCCAGAGGACGTCTAAGGCACAACGTCTTCGGTAAAACTCCCCTGTTACCTACCGACATAACGGTTCAAGACCTCAGGACAATACTAAGGTTCATTAAGGACCTACATTTGCCCTAAACCTTTGGAGGGCTAAAGTTACAATAGATCTTATAGGTCGTGGTAACGAGAGGGGTTGCTCTCCTCAGCCCGGTAGCAATAATAATAATAATAATAGGTCAAGGACAGTAGAATCTAACAGGACTGCTACATTCATTGTTGTGACAACCTGTCCGCAAATTACGTCATACCATTTGCCACGCCCAACTCTATGCCCTTGCTGTGTATTTTTAGAGGTTATATCGTAGACGTATTAATGTTTATCATGTAACCTCTAAATCTCAAAAAACACACAGCAAACGCATAGTACTCAATGACAGTTAACAGGGCGTGGCAAATAGTGTGACGTAGAGTGCGGGCAACCAACCCGTAGTGGGCTACATAAATACAATGCATGTAGCAGTCCTGTTAGATTCTACTGTCCTTGGTTTTAGGTATTCTTCTACAACATTGATATGTTTAATATAGCACTATCAGACATTTTTTATTTTAACCATTTTTGAGAAAAGCAACGCTTGGGGTGGTCTGATACCCCACTATAGCAGTTGCGTTAGACTTTTTTAAAAGGAGAATGATATTATTTAGAATTACATCTATGTGAGTTAGTCACACTCTTTACTTATTAACGAAAAAACGTAGATTACTTTTATTTACCTTATTTGTAATTTTTTACAATTAACTGATTTATTTCTTTTCAACTTGAACATTTCTTTCGACTCTTTATAATTAGCGCGCTCGTACTTCGACGTCGAGACCATAAGAGGTGTTTAGGTGTTTTGTATTCTATATAAAGCGACGAAGAGGTTTCACTTCATTTATTTGCCAATCTTTGTCTTCGCAGTTTCGTTGTGAGTTTTGTCCCTAGAAAAAGTTCGTGAGTTGAAATCTTAGTGTACAAAATAATGAATCGGTTTTTGTGAAATGAACAAGTTGAAAAACTTGCCGAGAACTTTTATGATGTGGATGTTGAAGATGAACTTGAAAATGAACAAGACAGCGACCTTAGTGATGCATCGAGTGAACATAGCAGTCATAATACCGACACGGATGAAGCAGAAGATGAAGTAAACGAGAAGAGTTTAGGAAAAGCAAATTTTTTTTATGGCAAGAATAGATGCAAGTGGTCAAAAGTTCCACCGGCTTCTTCCAGAACTCGACAGGAGAACATAATACATCTTCCAGACCTAAAAGATAACACACCTGTGAAACCTCCCAATATCCCTTTAGAATGTTGGTCACTTTTGATAACAGATGAGATCATATCCGAAATTTTGGAACACACCAACTCTAAAATTACAGATTTAAGTGTCCCACAGATACATTTGTGGGACGCATAGACGAGATAGAATTGAAAGCATTCCTGGGTTTGATGCTCCTAGCAGGAGTATGCAAATCCAACCATGAAACCGCTAACTCTCTTTTAGTACCGATAGTTTAGATAGAGACATATTTCGCGTGACTATGCCCAAGGAGAGATTTCGATGACTGGACTTCCCGACAGGAAAGAATTGAAAGTTAAGGAAACTAGCTGCAATTTCCAAAATATATGGTATATTTATCAACCAATGTAAAAAAAATTACTCGGTCTTCTCCACGCTCGTACTGTAATTATGTTTCTAGCCCACTTGTAAATAATATAAATAACTATTATATACGACTGCTTGGATAAGTCATCATTACCGCACTCATTTGAGGTGATTTGAGTTACGTAATGAAGTTCATTACCGCACTGGTTTCATCATTACGTAACGCATTTTTAGCCTAATCAGAACAGATTTAATTTATTGAAACGAGCAACAATACAAAAGAAAAAGTGTTATCTACTTACAGAGAAACAATACTATTTATTATAAACATTAATTGTTATGTTTGTACAAAATTGTCAACAATCATTTCAAAATATTTTATAAATGTCAAATAGACTTTTCTAAAGAAATTGATTTTTTAGTAATTTTTAGCCGTCGTAGATAAAATGCTGTATATCACACGTGGGCTAGAGCATAATTGCAGTAGCCCACTTGTAATATAAATAACTATCATTATTATTATTATTATTACACTGCCTGAAGTTGTTTGAGAGTTGCGGTCAAATCTGTAGATATTAAAACCAGGTATTCGGAACGCTTCTCCCAGAACTAGATGAGTTTCGGTGATACATGCTAAATCAACATTATAACGAGCCAAAAAAGCCGATATTAAATTCTTCTGCTTCTTCAGACCATTCGCATTAAAGTTTAAAATATTGATGTTTTTGATTTCGTTTATGGGGAGATTCGGCATGTGGGAAGGAAAGGAATAATTCATTCAGTAAGTACATTTTTAATTTGCGAAATTAGTGGTGTAATGATTTGTTTTAGGAGGTTCATGATTGATGTAACAATGGTAGACATTTCGGGATTATTTGATGTTTTAGAAGGTAGATTTGGAGTACTGGTGTTTTGGGATGGTAAATTTTTGAAACCTCAATGACGTACAGTGGGATATTTTGAAGATCTACGCGGCCAAAAGTATTTTTTCACTTTACTCAACTCTAAAAGTATATAGGCTTTTTATAGTGTTTTATAAGTTTTCTATTAAATCTGGATAACAAGTGGGCTACCCTGCAATATTAAACTTCACGAGAACTGTCCGTTCTTCATCGCTTGAAAAACGAAACAATAGACAAATCAAAGTTATGTTAACTACTATAAAACAATAAGTTAAAATAGAAACGCATAAGAAATTGTTAACTAAATGATGATAATGAAGATAATGACGTGTTAAACGATCCTTCGTGCACAGACAGATTGTCATTTTCATCTGAAAAATCTTGTCCTTGTGTATAAGGTGCAGCACAAATTAACATTGCTGTAATTTCTTTTAGAACTGGTTTGCTTTTTTTAAGAGATTTGGTCGCATTGCTGTTATGAACGGGTCTGAATTTAATAATAGTCGATTAATTACATCGTGGTTACAGGATTCTCTTGAGAATTTTCAAGCATAATTTAACCTATAAAATCTAAAATGTTTGTTTCGGGCTTTTGATGCTTCTTCTGATAACTGGCCAATCGGAAGTAACGCGTTTTCTATACCTGCTGCTCCGTGAACAAGTATTTTGTGTAATGTAGGAGTCATCGGAAGCCATGGGTAAAGTTTAACATAGAGCTCGGCAGTTTCCTTCGCGTATGCAGCAAATTAATCTGAAGAGACTTTAAATCCACTCGAGATGATTTCCAGGATCATCAATTCCTGTAATTTCTGCTGCTAGCTCATGGCCCGAAAAAAATCTCCTATTTATGTTGCCATCATACACTGTTACCGAATCCCGGTTTAGGTACATCACGATCAAGCCCATCTTTTCTCGAAAATTCTTTTGTATTTCTGTTTTTCTTTTCTTTACTACAGCTTTCTTAGTCTCTAACTTTATTTGTCATTTTTTACAGGTAACTTGTAAGAAAGATGTAAAATCGATTCAAATAGTCTTATTCGGGCATGTAACACAGAAAGACCAAAACCAAGTGCCTCCGTTTTATTTTCTGTTTTTATGTTTAAATCATTAAAATTTTTTGAGGTTAAACTACAGATGTTAGATCTCATGGTAGAAGTAGTGCCTGTAATAGCATTGCAGACTTTTCCATCTACCATGGTTAGCATCATTGTGTGTTTAACTGAATAACTTTTGTTAGAGAGTGTAACTGTAGAATTTTGTAATAAATCTATTGCATTTTTAATATATTTGATCTCTTCTTTAGTTAAGTCGGTGGTTTCTTTACTAAATCTTATCTTTATAGGGCGACAATAACGGGGTGAGGATGGTTTTGGATTCTGCCAGATCACTTTATTGTTCGGAGAGCAACTAAGTTGAAGGGGTACAAACGAAGTCTGGAATAAGTGCGCATCAGTGTCCGATTCGTTTACAAACTTTTGTTTGTATTGTGATTGTTGTGCCCAATCACATCCCCACTTACTCAGTAAAACCAACGAATCCCTTTCGGATTTCTGCAAAGACTGTACTTCTTCTAAAGCGCGTGGCAATATGATTCATTAAATTTTGAATTTTTATTTCGGCACAATTTTCGGTAACCTTGTTTCCTGTTTTTACTGTAACTTCTTATTACCTCATACTGACTTCTGGAAAGTCCTGCTTCAACAAAAAGTGATAAGGCTTGAGAAGTAGTTAATTGTGAGGTTATCACATTTTCTTTTTCAATAACAGATTTTTTGTATTTTCTAGCTCGCTTTGGTGAACTGGTGATATTTTTAAACATCAGTGAAGCATCTCTTCTTCCACTGACTCTTAACTTCCACTGAGCGGCAGAAGTAAGGACATTTAAGTCGGTAGATTGACGTAACTTTTCAGTTTTTCTTCTTTTGCTTCTTTTGAGGAGTCTCTCAAAAGATGATTTTCCAAAAAAATCAATTTATCGTTGATATTATTTAAATCCTGACGCTGCATAAGAGTAAATAATTCTTTCCTAGTCATAATTTTGACATTAGAAGTTCCTAAAGAAATCAATCAATAAAGACTTATAGAACTTAATTTCTATCTCGTATACAGGTGACTGGTACATAAACGTGAATATTGAAATACGTTGTTCTAGAGCTCACTTGTAATTGATTAAGCTAAATATGCCTTATAGAAAAGTGAATAATTTAGAAAATATTTCAATTTTTTGCTTTTTGTACAAGTTCAGTACATACTCTTACAAATCTTGAAATTTAGAGAGTAATAATAGTTTCTTTGGCAATGTATCGACTTCTCTGGATAGATTACATCCTAATACACATTTAAAGTCAAGAAATACTGTAAATATTTCGATGGTTTAAAAATACAGGAAGTGAAATATTCGGTTTTTAAGTTAATTTTCAAACAAAGTGTTTATTCATGAGCGTCTATTTCAAAATTTCGATGATACATTCAGCATACAAATTATTGTAAAAACTTCTCTGTTTTGTTACCTTTCGAATGAGGTATGAAGCATGGCAAAATGTCTTTCCAATTAGCCAATAATAAGATAACAATTGGTGCGAGCACAATTTTGACAACCTACCCAATGTGAATAAAATTCAAAATCGATTACACCTGCGGTTGAAATTCAATTCATTAATGGTTAACAACCATCGGTTAAACAATTTTTTTACGTTTTGGCAGTAAGCCATGGAATTTAGACATCGAGAATATCAGCAACGCTATCCAAATCGACGAATTACTCATATTAGTGTATTTGGCGCCACTTATCGGCGTCTAGCTGAGACTGGCAATTTAAGAAAAGCCGAACGTGTAGGACGTGCTGGACTTAATGTGGAAGAAGACATTTTGGAATCATTCGATGAAGCACCCACATCCAGTACAAGAAACGTCGCTGCTAATTTGGGGATATCACAATGTTAAGTCTGGTCAACTCTTCGACAAATGGGCAACCATCCTTATCATTACACACCTATCCAGGCACTTGAAGACGGCGATCCTGAACGAAGGATTCAATTTTGCCGGTTTCTTTTAAATGCTGACATTCAGGATGAATATTTCTTGAGAAGGATTTTATGGACTGACGAATCGAAGTTTAACAGAGAAGGTATAACAAATCTTCATAATTTACATTATTGGACTGACGAAAATCCTCATCTAACGAAGGAAACAAGCAACCAAAGAAAATTTAATGTGAATGTGTGGATGGGACTCATTGGAAATAATTTGATTGGTCCTCATTTTTTTCCCGATCATTTAAATGGCGCAACGTATGGTGATTTTTTACATAATAATTTAATAGAAATGCTGGACCGTGTACGTTTAGAAAACAGGAATAACATTGTTTTCCAACATGATGCCCTGCGCATTATTCGCAAAATGTGCGAAATTCATTAAATGAATTATTTCCAAGGGCTCAAGCATGTATTACGAATAGAGGAGCAGTTTTTGAAGCAGACTTGCAATTAGACCCCCCCTTTTCGGTAAGGTTTTTTCCAGTTGGTTCCTTATTGCAACAGGGGGTTTCGTTGTTGCGCGCTGAGTTTTTTTGCGTTAGAGTTAGAAGTTATGTCACATGATTGTGTTAATTTTTTTTTAATGTTAGTTGCTTAATTTTTTATGGTTGTCTGAATTAACGTTATGTTTTAGTTCCAATAAGCAACAATAAATAGTAGGTGTAATCGATTTTGACTTTTATTAACTTTGGGTAGGTTGTCAAAATTGTATTCGCGCCACTTGTTATCTTATTATTGGGTAATTAGAAAGACATTTTGCCATGCTTAATACCTTATTCGAAATGTAAGAAAACAGAGAAGTTTTTACAATAATTGGTACGCTAAATGTATTATCAAAATTTTCAAATAAACGCTCGTAAATGAACACATTATTTAAAAATTAACTTAAAAATCGAATATTTCACACCCTATATTTTTAAAGCATCGAAATATTTAAAATGTTTTTCAACTTAAAATGTGTATTAGAGTGTAATCTATCCAGAGAAGTCAATACATTGCCAAAGAAACTATTATTACTCTCTAAATTTCAAGATTTGTAAGAGTATGTACTGAACTTGGACAAAAAATAAAAAATCGAAATAACTCCTAAACTATTCAGCTTTGTATAAGGCATATTTGGCTTAATCAATTACAAATGAGCTCTAGAACAACGTATTTCAATATTCACGTTTATGTACCAGTCACCCTGTACATATATAGATAATACTGATAGACTAATAATGGTGTTGCAGTGTGTAAGAAAAAAATTATTAATAATTATAATTAATAATATTTCAGAATTGAAATATTACTCTTAAAAATTTAAAATAAAAACTTGATCATTTGAAAAATCGGAATATTTCACAGACAGAAATATAGGTATCGTAATGTATAAGGCCTGAGCAATCTAATGAATATACAGCGTGTCCCGTATCTTCCGCATCAGAGCATTATACGGTTGTAGGATACATTATTTTGAAGCGATCTTTCTAATAAAATTTTTTCGAAATGTTTATAATAACCGCACGGGAACTGTTTAAAGGAACTGTTTTTCGTCCAATCAGCAGATCGCAAATCAGACTCAGGTAATCGGTGCCACCCTCGGCCGGTCCGCTCACCAATAGATTCGTTATGGAAAGAGAAATAAACTTTTTCGATGAATCAAAGTTGTCCGTTATTGGTCGTCGTTAAACAGTTCCCGTGCGGTTATTATAAACATTTCGAAAAGATTTTATTAAAAAGATCGCTTCAGAATAATGTATTCTACAACCGT
This sequence comes from Onthophagus taurus, assembly GCF_000648695.1. Taxonomy (NCBI): domain Eukaryota; kingdom Metazoa; phylum Arthropoda; class Insecta; order Coleoptera; family Scarabaeidae; genus Onthophagus; species Onthophagus taurus. The sequence continues at coordinate 29,377 of NW_019281205.1, forward strand.
ATAATGCTCTGATGCGGAAGATACGGGACACGCTGTATAGCCAAAGCCGGGAAACGTCGAGAAATGTAACTAATCAATTTAAACATTAAAAAAGAAAAATTACAAGAAAAGACGCAACAAAACACCTTAGAAAGGAAAGAAGCTTACCTAGTTTATCACAATCCATAATAAAATAATCCATGAAAATTATATCTAATGGATTATGCTTATGCAAAAGGTTGAAATAATTATTCGAGTTATTTAACCAATTTTGAGATAATAATACGGGCGATAGGGATGTACAGGAACGAAAAGAATCGTTGTATGATACGTGTATGATATTAAACTTATTATGTCAGATGTTACTTTTTTCGACGTTCAACGTTTTAAAATCGAATTTTGGCCGCTTACATTGCCGAAATTCCCCTATGTGTGGCGTTTTGTTATATGTCACATATGTATACATTTACAGCAGTCACCTTTAATACTTAATTTATTTTATTTTTATGAATATTTTTTTTTTTAATTCCACTAAATCGAAATAACATAATATTTTAAATTAATCTAATAATTTTTTTGATAAAAAAAAGATTAGTTATTAAGCGCCATCTATTGGCTAAAATTATCACCTACACCATTATTAATTAATTATAATTAATTAGCACAATTTTTAATAATTTTTTTCAATCTATCTTATTAAACCTCCTTGAATTTGTTATTAACAAATCAAATTAACAATAATTATAATCAAAAAACATCAAATTTTAGCACGCCATCTAACAACAGAAATCGTAATCAATTTTAATCATTAACTGTCAGAAAATTAGTGACGTTTTGACATACATCTGTGTTTTAGTCGGTGTTTTAGTGGGCGGTTTCGGGTTTTAACACAAAAAAATCGTAAGTAAATCACCCAAACACACCCTTTATTATTTAAATCAAACCCAAACCTAATTACATTCATTTTATTAAAAGCGCTTAAAATGACTGACTCGAAATATTTTACAACCACCAAAAAAGGTGAGATTTTTGAGCTCAAATCCGAATTAAACAATGATAAAAAGGAGAAAAAGAAAGAAGCCGTTAAAAAGGTACACTCATCAATAACTTAATTATAAACAAAATTTTTTAACCTCAAAATGTCAAATTTTTTAGGTTATAGCTAGTATGACAGTTGGAAAAGATGTCTCAGCTTTATTCCCAGATGTTGTAAATTGCATGCAAACTGATAATTTAGAACTAAAAAAGCTCGTTTATCTTTATTTAATGAACTATGCGAAATCACAACCGGATATGGCGATAATGGCGGTAAATACATTCGTAAAAGATTGCGAAGATCCGAATCCTTTAATCCGCGCTTTAGCCGTACGCACAATGGGGTGTATTCGCGTTGATAAAATCACCGAATATTTGTGTGAACCACTCCGAAAATGTCTTAAAGATGAAGATCCTTACGTTCGTAAAACCGCAGCTGTGTGTGTAGCGAAATTATATGACATTTCATCAGGATTAGTTGAAGATCAAGGCTTTTTGGATCAATTAAAAGATTTATTAAGCGATTCAAACCCAATGGTGGTCGCAAATGCCGTTGCTGCGTTAAGCGAGATCAACGAAAGCTCCCCAACAGGGGCCCCATTAGTGGAATTAAACACAAATACAATTAACAAGTTATTAACAGCTTTAAACGAATGTACAGAATGGGGACAAGTTTTTATTTTGGATTCTTTATCGAATTATAGCCCAAAAGACGATCGAGAGGCTCAAAGTATTTGCGAAAGAATCACCCCTCGATTAGCTCACGCGAATGCAGCTGTGGTTTTATCAGCAGTTAAAGTTTTAATGAAAATGATGGAGATTTTAGCTAATGATACCGAATTTTGTGGGAATTTAACCAAGAAATTAGCCCCACCTTTGGTTACTTTGTTATCGTCAGAACCGGAAGTGCAATATGTCGCGTTACGCAACATTAATTTAATAGTTCAAAAGCGACCGGATATTCTCAAACACGAAATGAAAGTGTTTTTCGTGAAATACAACGATCCCATTTATGTAAAACTCGAAAAATTGGATATTATGATACGATTGGCGTCCCAAGCGAATATAGCGCAAGTTTTGAGCGAGTTAAAGGAGTATGCAACGGAGGTGTGTATGGAATTTTAATTTTACCTTATTCAATCCTTTTCCCCCATTAAATCACTCTCGTCTGATTTACTCTTATTAAACTAATCAAACAAATAATATACAGGGTGATTTATAACAAACAGAGGAGACTAAAGGTGTAGGTAGTAGAGGTCAAACTGAAGAGATTTTTTTAATAATGTTTTGTTAATACTTTCGCGGACACTATAATTTTGATAATTCCACCCAAAACGCACCATTTTGTTAATGAAATTTAAACTAAACTTTTAGTATTAGTGTTAGTCTACTGGAAGCAATATTTAATCTTTTGAAGCAGTATCCAGTGTATTGGTAGTCAAGTTTGTCTTTTGAAAGCAATATTTAGTATTCTAGAACCAATATTTAGTCTTCTGGAGCAGTATCCAGCCTTTTGGTCTCCATATTTTTCTTCTGAAAGCAATATTTATTCTTCTAGACGCCGTATTTAGGTTTCTAGAAGCAATATTTACTCTCCTGGAAGCAGTATTTAGTCTTTTGGGGCAGTAACTAGTCTTTTGGTGTCAGTGTTAGTCTACTGGAAGCAATATTTAATCGTCTGGACGCCGTATTTAGTCTCTTAGAACAGTGTTAGTCGTTTGAAAGCAATATTTAGACTTCTAGAAGCAGTCTTCTGGAGTGGTATCCAGTCTTGTATGGCCAAATTTGTCTTTTGAAAGCAATATTTAGTCTTCTGAAAGCAGTATTTAGTCTTGTGGAGCAGTTTCTAAACTTTTGGTATTACTGTCAGTCTACTGGAAGCAGTATTTAGTCTTTTGAAGCAGTATCCAGTCGTTTGGTAGCCAAGTTTGTCTTCTGAATAGAATATTTAGTCTTCTGGAAGCAATATTGAGTCTTTTGAAGCAATATGCAGTCTTTTGGTAGCCAAGTTTGTCTTTTGAAAGCAATATTTACTATTCTAGATGCAATATTTATTCTTCTAGACGCCGTATTTAGGTTCCTAGACCAGTTGTTAATCTTTTGAAAGCAATATTTAGATTTCTAGAGGCAATATTTAGTCTTCTAGGGCAGTATCCAGTATTTTGAACTCCATGTTTTTCTTCTGAAAGCAATATTTAGACTTCTGGAAGCAGTATTTAGTCATCTGGAGTGGTATGCAGTCTTTTGGTAGCCATGTGTGTCTTCTGAAAGCAGTATTTATTCTTTTGGAGCAGTATCTAAACTTTTGGTATCAGTGTTAGTCTACTGGAAGCAATATTTAGTCTTTTGAAGTAGTATCCAGTCGTTTGGTAGCCAAGTTTGTCTTCTGAAAGGAATATTTAGTCTTCTGGAAGCAATATTTAGTCTTTTGAAGCAGTATGTAGTCTTTTGGTGACCAAGTTTGTCTCCTGAAAGCAATATTTAGTATACTGGAAGCAGTATTTAGTCTCTTGGAGTAGTAACTAGTCTTTTGGTATCAGTGTTTGTCTACTGGAAGCAATATTTAATCTTCTGGACGCCGTATTTAATCTCTTAGAACTGTGTTAGTCGTTTGAGAGCAATATTTAGACTTTTAGAAGCAGTCTTCTGGAGTGATATCTAGTCTTGTGGTGGCCAAATTTGTCTTCTGAAAGCAATATTTAGTCTTCTGGAAGCAATATTTAGTCTTTTGAAGCAGTATGCTGTCTTTTGGTAGCCAAGTTTGTCTTCTGAAAGCACTATTTAGTATTCTGGAAGCAATATTTATTCTTCTAGACGCCGTATTTACGTTGCTAAACCAGTGTTAGTCTTTTCAAAGCAATATTTTGTATTCTGGGGCAGTATCCAGTCTTTTGGTCTTCATGTTTTTCTTTTGAAAGCAATATTTAGTCTTCTGGGCGCCGTATTTAGTCTCGTAGAACAGTGTTAGTCTTTTGAAAGCAATATTTAGACTTCTAGAAGCAGTATTTCGTCTTCTGGAGTGGTATGCAGTCTTTTGGTAGCCATGTGTGTCTTCTGAAAGCAGTATTTAATCTTTCAGAGCAGTATCTAAACTTTTGGTATCAGTGTTAGTCTACTGGAAGCAATATTTAGTCTTTTGAAGCAGTATGCTGTCTTTTGGTAGCCAAGTTTGTCGTCTGAAAGCACTATTTAGTATTCTGGAAGCAATATTTATTCTTCTAGACGCCGTATTTAGGTTCCTAAACCAATGAAAGGAATATTTAGTGTTCTGGAAGCAGTATAAAATATTGTAGAACCAATATTTAGTATTCTGGGGCAGTATCCAGTCTTTTGGTTTCCATGGTTTTCATCTGAACGCAATATTTTGTCTTCTGGAAGCAGTATTCAGTCTTTTGGAGCAGTATCTAGTGTTTTGGTATCAGTGTTAGTCTACTGGAATTAATATTTAATCCTCTCGACGCCGTATTTAGTCTCTTAGAAGAGTGCTAGTCTTTTTAAAGCAATCTTTAGACTTCTAGAAGCAGTATTTAGCCTTCTTGAGTGGTATCCAGTCTTTTGGTAGCCATGTTTGTTTTCTGAAACCAGTATTTAATCTTTCGGAGCAGTGTCTAAACTTTGGGTATTAGTGATAGTCTACTGGAAGCAATATTTAGTCTTTTGAAGCAGTATCCAGTCGTTTAGTAACCGAGTTTGTCATCTGAAAGGAATATTTAGTCTTCTGGAAGCAATATTTAGTCTTTTCAAGCAGAATGCAGTCTTTTGGTAGCCAAGTTTGTCTTTTGAAAGCAATATTTATTCTTCTAGACGCCGTATTTAGGTTCCTAGACCAGTAGTCTACCGGAAGTCTTTTGAAAGCAATATTTAGGTTTCTAGAAGCAATATTTAGTCTTCTGGAGCAGTATCCAGTCTTTTGGTCTCCATGTTTGTCATCTGAAAACAATATTTAGTCTTCTGGAAGCAGTATTTAGACTTTTGGAGCAGTATCTAATCTTTTGGTATCAGTATTAGTCTACTGGAAGAGATATTTAATCTTCTGGACGCCGTATTCAGTGTTCTGTAATAAACTGTATGCAGTGTTCCATCTTCTTGTTCTTAACGTAACATGCTAGAGATTGTATGTAATTCTATTCTTGAACAGTCGGTATGATATAATTTTAATAACGGTTCTTCAGTTAAAGATTTCTTCAAATCATAAAACGCATCTTTTTGACTCGTCGTAAGGCCAAAAATCATGCGTTCAAATTGACCTGTAGCTACGCTCTTCAGCATAGTTAACATAGTGTATATGTTAATTAATTGTCGTACTCAACGTCATCATTGAAAGTATGCAACCAAATACGCAAATTGCGAATTGCAATTCCAATACTGTGATATTGGTTGCATACTCGGGTACGATAATTAATTAACACTGTCCAGATGTTGCCCAGCTCCCTTTTTGCTTGTCTCAACCCATTTTCGTGGCGTCTCGCTACCCACACAAAACCAAACTCATTTAATCTTTACAGGTGGATGTAGATTTCGTTCGAAAAGCTGTGAGGGCGATTGGGAGATGTGCGATTAAAGTTGAACCTTCCGCGGAGAGATGCGTTTCAACTCTTCTCGATTTGATCCAGACGAAAGTGAATTATGTGGTGCAGGAAGCCATCGTTGTAATTAAAGACATCTTTAGGAAATACCCCAATAAATATGAAAGCATTATCAGCACTTTATGCGAAAATTTGGATACTTTAGATGAACCGGAAGCTCGCGCGAGCATGATTTGGATTATCGGCGAATACGCGGAGCGAATCGATAACGCCGACGAACTCCTCGATAGTTTCCTCGAAGGTTTCGGGGATGAAAACGCCCAAGTTCAACTTCAACTTCTCACGGCGGTCGTAAAATTATTTTTGAAACGCCCCGCTCACACCCAAGCTTTAGTTCAACACGTTTTAAGTTTAGCAACTCAAGATTCCGATAACCCCGATTTAAGAGATCGCGGGTTTATTTATTGGAGGCTTTTAAGCACCGATCCGGCTGCTGCTAAAGAAGTCGTTTTGGCCGATAAACCTTTGATTTCGGAGGAGACCGATTTGTTGGAGCCCACTCTTTTGGATGAATTGATTTGTCACATTTCTTCATTGGCCAGCGTTTATCATAAACCGCCCACGGCGTTTGTTGAGGGGCGAAGCGCTGGGATACGGAAATCTTTACCGGCGCGGCAAGGATCGGTTGATGAAGCTGCATCTTCTAGTGGTGCTCAACCTGAAAGTACGGTTATTCCTAATCAGGATTCTTTAATTGGGGATTTATTATCGATGGATATCGGGGGAAGCGTTCCGGTTGTTGCTGCGGCCCCTCAACCAACGAGTAATGTTGATTTATTGGTGAGTTGAAGAATTTTGGGGGGATTAATATAAAAAAATTTTTTTTAATTAGCTTGGAGGCCCGAGTGATATCCCACCGAGCACTACAGGTCTTTTAGGGGATATTTTCGGGTTAACTGCAGCTCCTAGTATGTTTTGTCCGGCGAAATCTTGTTGGTTACCCGCTGATAAAGGGAAAGGATTGGAGATTTGGGGGACTTTTTCAAGAAGAAATGGACAAATTACCATGGATTTAACATTTACAAATAAAGCTATGCAGGTAATTATTAATATATTGTTAGGTTATACCTTTGTTTATAGATTCTTAAACTTACGCCACGCCCTCTAACTATGTACACGTAACGGTGTACAAGTATATACAACTAAATAAGTGCACAATTTGATAAGTAATTAGTATTATCAGTTGCATACTTTGATAATAATAACTTTATTTATTAAAATATAAACGAAGGTAACATTTTGTTGCACAATAACAAAACACGTAGAAATAATAAAACAAGGAACATTATTGCAATCTACTAAAATGTTACTGGTCTAATTTTCTATATTCGTCTAGAGTTGTTTGATGAATAGATTTTTAAAGTATTTTTGTAAATAAAGTCTTCGCATAAATTTAGCGATCGAAAGACAGCTCTATCTTACAGGAAATACCGCCGCAATTTACTGCCACAATATTTTGCGTCTTTATGAGTGACTGGATTCTACAACTGACTTATATGCTAATTCTCTAATAATCTTGTCTTACGTCGTGATTGAAACACTCCAACGTATCGTCAATATTAATAAGCTCTTATAGCACGAGACAGAACAAAGAGGGAAGAGACGTTAGATTACACAGGCCGACAAATTTTTAAACCAGAGACCAGACTATACCTTCCAAATAATTTTCGATACCCTGAATCCGAATCTGACGTCAGAATTGCTTCATCACCTAAGATTTTCAAGATATCTTACCTAAAATATGCGAAAAACACGATTTTTCAACACATTCAAGGCTGAATTTACATCAAAAGATAATTTTTCTCCACAGAAGTCATTATGCCATTTAAAACTATTTCTCTGACCCCTTAAAATCTTATGTTATTCATTTAAATATTTTTCTTGATCTCTGAGAAATTGTCTTCTAAAACTAAGAAATTCATCATATTTGAAATAACATCTGTTTATTTTCCAGTTTTATTTACAAGTTTTAAAATGTTTTATTAACACTTCAAAGCAATACAAAATATTAATAAATAACAAATAACAACAAACGTATTGTCTAAAACGAAATTAATGATAAAGAACCTGAAGTGGCCTGCCCTTACCCTATCAATGTCGTTTACAGAGATTGTTAAAAAAAGGTTTCTTAATGTAGTTGGAAAAACGCATTAAAACGCAGTGAATTCAAAACATTGTAAATACTTACATACAAAAAAGTACAAATGACTGATCTGATCATACAATTTCGATAACATTCCATAAATGGTATTTTTTTCTCATTTTACAGACGTATACAAAAGTGTATGTGTTCAGGTAAAGTGACACTTCCGGTCAAGCGTCGTCGTCGTATTCAATGTAGAGGTCGAATTTCAATACTTTGTCTTATATATACCTATACATATTTCGTATACAGGGTGATTCACATAAGAACCGACACAGAGCAGGGACATGTAGAGGACAATAAATTAAGATGATTTAACGCAACTTATCTCTATACCAAGTTGTACCTCTGAGGAGTTATAGGCTTTCAAAGTTGGGTCTTAAATTTTTGAAAAACATTGAATATCTTCGTAATACATAAAGCTAGTAAAACCAAATTTGGTATACGTTATGAGTGTACCGAGGGTATTAATTGGTAGCAAGTTAAGACCAATTGAGGCATTTCAAAGGGTTGATTAAGGGTGATGGTTCCCTAAATTTTGGCAAATTTTTTAACCTTTTTGTGGATTTAATACATTATTACCTCATTTCATGTGGAATTTAATTCTAAAACTTTTTCTCCTCTTACTATTTTTTTAAAAACATTGTCGTTTTCATAAAAAACTAAAAAAACTAAAGACGCGTATCTTGTTAATGCTACTTAAAATCATCGAAAATTCAGTAGGCCGCTGTGAAATTGTACATAATTTGAGGAATAAACTGTTTATTATGAGCTAAAAAGACATCATCCATAAACAAATTTAGTTTAGGCATAATAATTTTCTAGTGATAAAGAGAAAATCGCCAAAATGTCAAAATTAAGTACTTTTGGTTTTAAAATCGATCATAACTCAAGAATGAAAGGTGATGACGAAAAGTTTTTTAGGAATAAATTGTTTATTATGAACTAAAAAGATATTATTGATAAACAGATTTTGTTTAGATGTAATGATTTTCTAGTGATAAAGAGAAAATCCCCATAATGTCAAAATTGAGTACTTTTGTTATCAAAATCGATCATTACTCAAAAATTAATTGTGAAGAAGATAAGTTTCTTTGATATAAATTGTTTATTATGAGCTAAAAAGACATCATCCATAAACAGATTTGGTTTAGTTATAATGATTTTCTAGTGATAAAGAAAAAATCACCAAAATGTCAAAATTGAGTACTTTTGGTATTAAAATAGATCATAACTCAAAAATTAAAGGTGATGGAGAAAAGTTTATTTGAAATAAATTNCAATATATTCGCCGCCACTATTCCTGCACTTCTTTGCTTTGTTCCGTGCCCAAGAAGATTCATTTCTGATCCTTTTTCTGCTTCTGTTCATCTGCTGGTTGCCGACGTCTGCTTCAGCTTCAGATGTAGAAGTCCGTACATCTTCTGGGACATAATCACGATCTAGATCACTATCGTCAAGAGATTCTGCACATAAAACAAACAGTAAATAATTTTTATAAATTGAAGATTAATATTGGGACTGTAAAAAATAATATAGAAAACCATATCAAAATTTCATAACCTCAATATAATCAAACTCTTAAAAAATGCATTAATTTTCTGTGTATTCACCATCGTCATCAAAATGTTCCATATTCATTTGGCTATTTACGTCCATTAAACTAATCACTAATATTGACTAATTAATACACTGAAAATCATCAATAATACGCATTTATACGGGAGTAAACACACAGTTTAACTGTCTAAATTATTATGAACGGTGACGTTTGGAGGCAGAGGGATATAAGTGCTCATATATCCCATTGCTTCCAAACAATTGAGAGACTTCATTCAGTATTTTTTCTATCAATGCATAGATGCCGCCTTTGGTAGCGAATTTGATTTTAAATTCCTTTGCCACCAAATAAATAATTACTTCAGGAATGAGTCTATGCACATAACTCATTTATCTAAAAAAGGTCACTTACACCCGTTTGCTTCTTACCGCCTCATATAACATAGTTAATATACGAAACGATCTACGGTTCTGACACCTTAATATCTGCAAATAATTACGATATGGGGTTATATGTTGAGATCTCTCGAGATCAAAGATATACCGTATGCAGTTGTTTTGAAGTCTTTGCAGTTTGTTTCGTAGTGTTACCGAAAGATCAGGATATGCCGTGTCAGCATAATCAATATAGGGGAAAAACAAAGATTACGACGGATCATGGGAGGAAGGAAGCAACGGAGACTTTTCAGTGAGTGGAAACAGTAATAGACCTTTCTGCAGACGGATTGAATTTGACGTTTCCATTACATTGTAGAATCCACAACCACCCCAAGGTTTCTAACCGTGTCTGACAGCTGAATAATGTCTCCGTCAAGCATTAAGTGAATGGATGAAAAATCATTCAGCTTTGCCAGTAAAGGTCGACTGCCAAACGCAATTGCTTGAGTTTTAGCAGTATTTAATTTAAGGCCATAACGTTTGGATCAATCCAAAATATTGGAAAGGTCATGATTAAGACGTGCAATTGCTTCCGGAAAATCATCAATAGTTGTCGTAGTGTANGCGAATAAGATCATCTAATGAATTTTGATCAAAAAGTTTAGGGTCTTTGGCACTAACAGAATCCTCATAATCACTGTCCTTTTCACGTTCAACAGAACTCATTTCTTCCAAACGACATTCATTTTTATTAGGTGGTACTTTGTCTAATCTCGCTATCTTTCCTTTCTTGGCTGGTGTTACGGTTTGTACGTTAGAATATAATATGTTTCCTTTATTTTTTCTATTATAACCTGTTATATCACAGGCACAGAAGTAACAGTCTTCATTGTGATCCTTAGGCTCATACCACATGGTTGGTGTAATGACAACTTCCTTTTTCATATCGTTCCAATTAATCAGAGTTAATCTACAAGTATTACAAATAGATGTAGGTACCCACGGTTTACATTTCTCATAAGTATGTTATAACCATCTAAAAATTTTTTTTTAATCCATTCATTAATGGTTCTGCGGTAAAATCCAATATGGTTGTGATTTTCATCTTATAAAACGCTATAGAGCTTAAATAAAAAATAATATGTAAATTGTCTCTTTTAGAATGAATAAATCTCGTAAACAATCGTTTTATTTTTGTAAATACTGCAATAGTTTTCCCATTAAAACTATAACTTTGCTAACAAACCAAATAAATTCATAAAAATTAACTGGATTTTGAATGTCCTGTTTCTCAATTGAATACCATCTGGTTGAAAGATAAATGTATGGTTAAATATTTCAAGTTTAAAGTTTCATTTTTAGATATTTAATCATATTTTCGCATATTTATTTTACTTGTGCGTTAGCATCGCTAACTTGATGTAACTCAACATCAGTTTATCGAGGACAGAACAAACCGACGTACTTATTAATTTCATATATATATCTCGAAGAAGAAAAAAGATATTTAAATAATTGAAAAAGAGTTTTAAAGGGAAAGGGTAATAATTTCAAAATTTCTACAAAAATTTAATTTTTTTAATTCCGTCATGGTGAACTATAACCACAAATACGACCAGAAACCGTATTTTTAACATATTTTGGCTAAGATATTTTGAAAACCTTACGTGATGAAGCATTTTTGAGGTTAAATTTGGATTTAGAACGTGAAAAACCTTCGGGATAGTATAGTCTACTTGTTGGTTTAGAAAACATTTAAATTTTTGTCGGCCTGTGTAATGGACTACAACATCAACTTCGATTTACTTCTGTCTTGCATCCTTAGTTGGTTTACAGAAAGAACCATACTCGCCCAACTTATCAACCTCTTAAAAGTAAGTAGAGAAGGCTTGCGACGATCAAAATATTGTTCAAAATACTGATCTGCAGCTTGTATTGCATTTTTATAGCATAAAATGTAACAGTCAATGATA
>NW_019281206.1:0-10175 GCF_000648695.1 Onthophagus taurus
GAATATCATATCGCGATATAAATGGGAGTCACGACCTTTATCCCATTGCTTTGGAGCTGTTACTATTGCTTCCGGTATTAGTAGGAATACATTTTTCGTTTGTCACACTTGAACCTGTTTAGAATTGAGATGATTTACCCAATTATTACTCCGTCTTCACCCAACTCTACTTCATCCTCATGCAAATATAGATCCAACACAATCCAATCCTAACTTTATCTTACTCCACCCAATCCAAACCATTTCTTTGTCTTTCTTGAGAAAAGATTAGAAAATTTGTGAGCAGACATCTAGTCTTGTAGGCTAAGTATTGATGAGATGGGTTGAACCATTTACAACACTTCTTCAGCACGTATCTAACTCAATTTCATCTCCACTCAATCCAACTACATCCACACCCAAACCATTTCTTTTTCTTCCTTGAGAAGTGATTAGCTAATCTATCGGTAGATATCCAGCTTCATAGACCAGGAACTGTATTCGCATATAACCTAATCCAACCACAAATTCAACTTCACCCCCATACCTCATTTTTTCTTAAAAAAGAATCATAAAATCTGTGTCAATTTATGATCCTTGTCTCTGTGCCTATCTGTATCCAACACAATCCAATTTCTAATTCTATCTTACTCAACCCAATTTCATCTTACTCAACCCAACCTAACTATATCTTCACCAAATCATTTTGTTTCGCTTTTGAGAAGAGATTACTAAGAGATAACCAAGATAATTGCACTTGCTGGTTTTACGATATTTTCAATTTTGCCCTCTAGGGGAATTAGGCGCTTTGAGGCTTTTGGCATTAGCAGTTTCTCGAAAAACGAGATCATGACATGTAAGCTACTTTTCTTCTAATTCTTATAGTTTCCGAGATAGCCTATTCGGACATCGAATTTGAACCACCCTGTACATTTTGTCATTTTCGACGTCTTTGCCGGACTCATTTGATGTTCGTTATTTCTCTAACGATGATCAGTTAGACAATATCCGGATGCTTAATGATAGGCCAAGTATTAACAAGTTGGATTGCAACTCCATTTCCACCAAAACCATCATGAATTATCATTTAAGCTTCCTTTAACCTTAAAGGAAGTTTTTTTTTACTTTCTAAAATATCATTTCAACTTCATAACTAAAACTGCCAATTAAGAAAGTTAAGTGTGGGTGGGTCATTCATTTTTTTAATAAAAAATATAAGTCAGCACCAACATCTTTTAGTATTCTTCTCCAAATATATATCATTGACTTTGTGCCAAATCGCATAAAGCAACGTAACCAAAAATCTTTCCGGGGGGGCAAAGTGCATCTCTCGATGGAAATCTATTCGGTGAAAGCATCATAAATTGGATGGGCGGGGGAGGCGTCCATCGACCAGGATATCGTAAAAATCCCGGGTTTTTCCGGAATATGCACCATCAGAATATGTAGGGAACAGCAAATTGAGGGGCTTCACGTATCCGGGGAATTTCGGCTCATTTAAATACCAAGAGGACCGAAACTTCTACACCAAAGTACCCGAAATGTGACGTAAAAGGGTGTTTAACCTTTTAGAACCCTTCCTCGGGTATCTTTAATTATAATAGGAAAAAAAGAACCCCATTTTATGAACTACGATTTAGATTTTTTCGTTTAACTTTTTTTTTACTAAAAACATAATTTTCCCGTATTTATAGTGTCGCTTAAACGCGACGATTACACAAGGTAGCTGGTGAAAAAGTTTTTAGGACCCGGGGGAACGCTTTACGACAATCTCGCGCAAAAAAATTGCAATTTTACGTGACCTTCGCCAAAGTTGAGCTGGTCCCAACAGAAATTACCACCGTTTTTAAGCACCACGCAAATTCTCCGCTCTCTCTATTTTAAAGAGTAATCAAGAGCTTTCTCATTACTACGTAGTAGTAGAGTGTTATGAGTTGAGATACATTTTTGTAACTTGAGGTGATAACATGAAACGTTCATGGTTATCTAAAATCTAAACTACCCCCTGATAAACCGTTACGTAACCCTACACCATGTTATGGGAATAATATCAAGACAAATTGGACCACGTTATGCATATCACTTGACTAAGCGACAAATGAATAATGTTGAGAAAAACGTTTTTTTTATTTAAGCACTAATTTTTGAGTTATGACACAAATTTGTAATTTTTCTAATGGAAACCATAGATGGCCATCACTTTATAAAAAAGACCTTTTCTTAACGATTCTAATGATATACCACTTGACATGGATACTTTTATCAATAAATAAATTATAGCCATTTATTCTTTTAATTTGCAAACTGTTCAGGTAGTATGCTATGGAAACAGTTGATAGATACGTTTGGTTATGACAGCTTAAGGTAAACGTATATTTCGTTTAGTTTCTAATTAGCTTAATTTTTTTATACTTTTTCTATTAATTTTTCTAATCAATAAAAGCGTGATATCATTGAGTTACATTTTATTCTATAAAAATGCAATACAAACTGCAGAACAGTATTTTGATCGTCGCCAGCCTTCTCTACCTACTTTGAAGAGGCTGATAATTTGGGCGAGTTTGGTTCTTTCTATAAACTAATTCCGGTTAAGAATGTCAACGTCAATTATGACATATTTGTAATCGTCGTAAAAATTCCTTTAAAATGAGTCCAAACATGATACGTTTAATTCCAATATTACTCGAGATATAAGCAACTTCCGGTTTAAAATGTCAATGTCATTTTGACGTATTCTTAATTTTTATAAAATGTTTAATATTTATCACANTTTGCAAACTGTTCAGGTAGTATGCTATGGAAACAGTTGATAGATACGTTTGGTTATGACAGCTTAAGGTAAACGTATATTTCGTTTAGTTTCTAATTAACTTAATTTTTTTATACTTTTTCTATTAATTTTTCTAATGAATAAAAGCGTGATATCATTGAGTTACATTTTATGCTATAAAAATGCAGACAAACTGCAGAACAGTATTTTGATCGTCGTTAGACTTCTCTACCTACTTTGAAGAGGCTGATAGTTTGGGCGAGTTTGGTTCTTTCTATAAACTAACTAGAGATGCAACACAAGTACATAAATATATTGACTGCAGCTTTAAAATGTCAACCTCAATTTCGACATATTTGTAATCTTCATTAAAAATCCTTTAAAATGAGTACAAACACGACATATTTATCTTCAATATTAATGAAGTTATGGTCAACTTCCGGTTAAGAATGNCCAGCAAATAGTGTCATTAAAGACATAATGAGCGTAGACGGAAATAGTGACATAATAGAGAAGATTAACATTTGGACAAAATACGCGAGAATAGATGGCTAAAAATGATCTGATGGTGAATCCTGCCAGAAAAGCATAGAATTGTGTACATTTTAAAATTTTTTTTCTTTGATTGCCTAAAGATATTAAAGCTTCTAGGTGAGCTATTTCAAGTTTAGAGGTTCTATGTACAGCTGATTTGACATTTTGTAACATACATAAATGTTGTTTAAACCAAAACTAGAACTAATAGTAGCACTAGAGCTAGAAACTTTCGGGTTAAGCCGTGCATCTTTTGAAAAAGTGTTTGAAGTTTCGGATGCCATATAGCAACCTTCTTCGGAAACAAGTTCGAAGCGTTAATTAAGTGTTAATTAGTGCCTAATTGTCAACTAAGTTGTTTTTGTCAAATCCGGGTGAAGAAGGCTTTGTTGAGTTTGCTAGTATCTTCCTTGTGCGACTGTGTTCCCAGCCGTTTTCTCTATTCATGTTATTCCCATGTCGATGAATCTGCATCGCCTCTCTCGTAATTCTTTGGAAATAATGTCCGGTTCTTGTTAGCACTTTAGTTTTGTCGAACACCGTGGTGTCTCTTCATTTGTGGAAATGCTCCGCGACTACAGATTGTTGGATTTTATTCAGTCGGACGTCGTGATGCGGTATTCGATGTTACGTTCAGTTTGACCAACGTAATACTTCTAGCAACTGCACGATAGCCGATAGACTCCCGCTCCCTTTAAAGGAGTTAGTTTGTATATCGGAAGAGGGTGTTGTATTGTTCTTCAGACACCTCGCAATTTGCTACGTCACACCTGAAACATAAGGAAGGCAGATAAAACCGGCTGGTGTAGTACTTACCGAGTCTTCCCTCTGTTTGCGTGGTTTGGTGGCTTGTTGGATATCCCTCATTGTATATCCGTTCTTCTGCAGTACATCTTGTAGGAAACTCTCTTATTTCTTTAGGTTTTCTTTATTACATATTCTCTCTGCTCGCTGGAATAAGGCTTGAATCACGGTCCACTTCTGCTGTAGGTGGTGATGGGATGAAGACTGTAGGTATCTATTCGTATGCGTCTTCTTTCGATATACTCCCAGTTCCATGCCCCCATCTGTCTTCCTAGTGACTAACACATCCAGGAATGGCAACTGTTTTGCAGTTTCTGTTTCCATGGTAAATTTTATCATACGGTGAAAAGAATTTTATCGTGCATCTGACTTAGTATGTAACAGAAGAGATGTATGTACACTTCCCATTTCCTCACATAGTATTTTTTTATTATTTCCAGTCCAGTAGTACGTGTTGATAGAGATTTACGTAACAGACGATCCTCTGATATTGCGTTTTCATGCTGGTACCTAACGATGACAATTAATATTGCGAGTCCAGTCACATCGGTAGAATCGTCCATTTGTAATGCAAATTTGCATGATTTCAGGCGAAACGTAAGTTCATTCTTTATATTGGTTGCTCAATTTCTAATGCGCTGAGCTGCCGTTTCATTCGATAGTGGGATCTTACCTATTTCTTCTGCTGACTTTTCATCTAACATATATTTTACCATCTCCATAGCGCAAGGTTTTATGACATTTTCCGCAATTGAGTAGGCTTCACCGCGTTGAGCTATTTGATGACTGACCAAGTAAGAAGTCTTTTTCATGAATCGTTTTCGTGGTTTGAACCATAAATGTCTTTAATTTTACAAGTTCGTCACACTTTCGCTTGAAAAATTCAACATTTTTTCCAACAATTCAACCAACACTAGACCTAGAACTAGTAGTGTTAGTTCTAGTTTTAGTGCAATAAAAATATACTACTACAACATAGTGATATCTAGCAACATCATGTTTGGTCTCATTTTAATGGTTCTTTTAATAAAGAATACATCATGAAAGAACACCATGAAGTTGTCCATTTGTCTATTATATGATAACTAACTTCAGATTTGAAATGTCAACCTCAATTTTGACATATTTGTAATCTTTATTAAAAATCCTTTAAAATGAGTACAAACACGACATATTTATCTTCAATATTAATGAGGGATTAAAGTTATGGTCAACTTCCGGTTAAGAATGTTAACGTCAATTTTGACAAATTTGTAATCGTCGTGAAAAATCCTTTAAAATGAGTCCAAACATGATACTTTTAATTCCAACATTACTCGAGATATAAGCAACTTCCGGTTTGAAATGTCAATGTCATGTTGATAAATTCTTAATTTTTATAAAATGTCTTAAAATTTATCACAAAAACAAAAATACAATAAAAAAAATTAAAAATTGAGGTTGGTATTAATATTTAATAATTAAATTGCTATCTTCATTGTTGCTAACTTCGGGTTTAACGTTTTTTTTATTCAAACTTTTTTGTTTTTTGAGAGAAGTGCGTCATCTTTGGACTCATTTTAAAGGTTTTTTAATGGAGATGACAAATATGTAAAAATTGACGTTGACGTTTCAAACCGGAAGTGATTGTATTTCCATTAATATTAAAGTTAAATATGTCGAGTTTGGACTCATTTTAAAGGATTTTTTATGAAGATTACGAATATAATAATAAAATTGAAGTTGACATTGACAACTGAAAATTTTTTTCACGATTAAACCCAAATGTTACTAATTTTAGTTCAATAAAAATATACAACATAGATAGTAATCAGTGTTGCCGTTTCGGTACAATTGTGCTGAATTCAATGCGATTTCATGGATAAAGTACGTGAAAGTAGCAGTTCAGTACAAAATTTTTAATCACTACAAATGTACTGAAATCAGTACATTTTTAAGGAATCCAGTACAACCTTTTTGAATGTACCGTTTCTGATCTTACCACAATTTATTCAATCGCAATTTTCAGTATTTCTTGCAAGTTTTGTTTTACCTTATTACTAAAAAAAAATAGGTCTCCTCAATTTTCTCTCTCAATTCAGTACATTTTTTTCATTTTCGGTAAGAACTTTTGGTACATTTATTTTCTTGCGTGCGGCAAAACTGATAGTGATATCTTATGCTAACTAGCGTTACCTACCACTGCCATTAGAACTAACACTAGAATCATCATATGGCTTAAAAAAACATGTTAAAAATAAAAAGAAAGTGCGGAAAGGTGACTAACACTAGATTAACATCAGTTATAAAACTTCTATTATATGATAACTAACTTCAGGTTTAAAATGTCAACCTCAATTTTGACATATTTGTAATCTTCATTAAAAATCCTTTAAAATGAGTACAAACACGACATATTTATCTTCAATATTAATGAAGTTATGGTCAACTTCCGGTTAAGAATGTCAACGTCAATTTTGACATATTTGTAATCGTCGTGAAAAATCCTTTAAAATGAGTCCAAACATGATACGTTTAATTCCAATATTACTCGAGATATAAGCAACTTCCGGTTTGAAATGTCAATGTCATTTTGACATATTCTTAATTTTTATAAAATGTCTTAATATTTGTCACAAAAACAAAAATATAATAAAAAAAAATCAAAAATTAAGGTTGGTATTAATATTTAAAAATTAAATTGCTATCTTCATTGTTGCTAACTTCGGGTTTAATGTTTTTTATTCTAACTTTTTTGTTTTTTGAGATAAGTGCGTCATGTTTGGACTCATTTTAAAGGTTTTTTAATGAAGATGACAAATATGTCAAAATTGACGTTGACGTTTCAAACCGGAAGTGATTGTATTTCCATTAATATTAAAGTTAAATATGTCGAGTTTGGACTCATTTTAAAGGATTTTTTATGAAGTTGACAAATATGTCAAAATTAAAAGTTGAAAGTTCGAACTTTTTGGTTTTTTGAGATAAATGCGTCATGTTTGGACTCACTTTAAAGGTTATTTTATGAAGATTACGAATATAATAATAAAATTAAAGTTGACATTGACAACTGAAAGTTTTTTTCACGACTAAACACTAGATTAACGTCAATTATAAAACTTCTATTATATGATAACTAACTTCAGGTTTAAAATGTCAACCTCAATTTTGACATATTTGTAATCTTCATTAAAAATCCTTTAAAATGAGTACAAACACGACATATTTATCTTCAATATTAATGAAGTTATGGTCAACTTCCGGTTAAGAATGTCAACGTCAATTTTGACATATTTGTAATCGTCGTGAAAAATCCTTTAAAATGAGTCCAAACATGATACGTTTAATTCCAATATTACTCGAGATATAAGCAACTTCCGGTTTGAAATGTCAATGTCATTTTGACATATTCTTAATTTTTATAAAATGTCTTAATATTTGTCACAAAAACAAAAATATAATAAAAAAAAATCAAAAATTAAGGTTGGTATTAATATTTAAAAATTAAATTGCTATCTTCATTGTTGCTAACTTCGGGTTTAATGTTTTTTATTCTAACTTTTTTGTTTTTTGAGATAAGTGCGTCATGTTTGGACTCATTTTAAAGGTTTTTTAATGAAGATGACAAATATGTCAAAATTGACGTTGACGTTTCAAACCGGAAGTGATTGTATTTCCATTAATATTAAAGTTAAATATGTCGAGTTTGGACTCATTTTAAAGGATTTTTTATGAAGTTGACAAATATGTCAAAATTAAAAGTTGAAAGTTCGAACTTTTTGGTTTTTTGAGATAAATGCGTCAAGTTTGGACTCACTTTAAAGGTTATTTTATGAAGATTACGAATATAATAATAAAATTAAAGTTGACATTGACAACTGAAAGTTTTTTTCACGACTAAACACTAGATTAACGTCAATTATAAAACTTCTATTATATGATAACTAACTTCAGGTTTAAAATGTCAACCTCAATTTTGACATATTTGTAATCTTCATTAAAAATCCTTTAAAATGAGTACAAACACGACATATTTATCTTCAATATTAATGAAGTTATGGTCAACTTCCGGTTAAGAATGTCAACGTCAATTTTGACATATTTGTAATCGTCGTGAAAAATCCTTTAAAATGAGTCCAAACATGATACGTTTAATTCCAATATTACTCGAGATATAAGCAACTTCCGGTTTGAAATGTCAATGTCATTTTGACATATTCTTAATTTTTATAAAATGTCTTAATATTTGTCACAAAAACAAAAATATAATAAAAAAAAATCAAAAATTAAGGTTGGTATTAATATTTAAAAATTAAATTGCTATCTTCATTGTTGCCAACTTCGGGTTTAATGTTTTTTATTCTAACTTTTTTGTTTTTTGAGATAAATGCGTCTTGTTTGGACTCATTTTAAAGGGTTTTTAATGGAGATGACAAATATGCCAAAATTGACGTTGACGTTTCAAACCGGAAGTGATTGTATTTCCATTAATATTAAAGTTAAATATGTCGAGTTTGGACTCATTTTAAAGGATTTTTTATGAAGTTGGCAAATATGTCAAATTAAAACTTGAAAGTTCAAATTTTTTTGAAGATGTAGCCAAGGGCCATCTTTAGAGATAAAATGTCGCTTAGTCAAGTGATGTATAACGCGGTCCAATTAATATAATAACTATACACTGAGCGAAATGGATTGTACTATGCACTAAAAATATACTGTAAGGTAACATAATATTTAATATGTTAGTGACAGCGAGACGAGATTGTACTGAAGCATATAAATATAATGAGTATAATATTTTTTCTATAATACGATTCTTACAATCTATTTCTCTCAGTGTAAGTGAAAAAATGAGTAGATTTTTTTTTAATAACTTCATCACTTCGGCTACAGTGTTTTAGGTCCGGTTACTCGGTGTAGAGTGTAAAGTGCTGCGTTGCCGTAAAGTTAACGCTAACTTCGCCCCCCGCATACGTAATAGGACCCTGGCCAATTTCTAAATGAACTTATGCATGCAGCGCATCCACAGGAAAATCCGTCGAAGTGCGCACGGACGTGTACTAGCCCGGAAATTTCGTTTTTACCTCAAAAAACTTCGGACTCTATGAATAATAATTGACACATATTTCATATCATGACGTTATTAGTTTTTATGCGAAAAAAATTTTTAAATAAATACTCATACGTTGAAGTAATTCAATGAAAAGGTTATCAATCAATCCATTCTTTTTAATAATAATCTAAAAAAAAAACTTAAAAGCCGATTTCGACTGCTTAAAAATGGTTGTTGTTTGATCCTCTGGTTGCTGATCGAACATAATTACATTAAAGTGATAATTAAATTGGACGAAGTGGTCGGTAATACAATCGAAGCAGAATTAATTCAACAAAATGAATTAGCCAGTTTCCGATCCTGATTGATCGTGATACTCGCATCCAGAGAAATCCAAACTAAACCTAGAAATAAACTAAATACAGTCTTTGATTAGTTAAGTTAAAGATTTAAATTAAAAAATTCGTTAAAAATTGATGAATTAACTTTATATATTTTTTTAATTAAATAAAATTAATATTTTCGCGATTAAATTCGTTTAGGAAATTAAATTTGCTTTAATTTGATACCAAACACGATATATTTCCGGTAAAAATCAAAAATGTTAGGTTAAAAATCAACAAAAAAGCCGCCATTTTGTTTTTGCCTTAATTCCTATGTTTTCCTTAAATAGGGCGTGTTTAGTATCAAAATTCATAAAATTTTCTATACTTTCACGCTAGGTGGCTTTTAGATCGCTTTTTTTGAATTTATTTATTAATCAATTTCGCAAAAAATGTTCTAAATTAAGTAAAATCAATATTTTTTGATTAAATTCGCTTAGGAAATTAAATTTGCTTTAATTTGATACCAAACACGCTATATTTCCGGTAAGAATCAAAAATGTTAGGTTAAAAATCAACAAAGAAGCCGCCATTTTGTTTTTGCCTTAATTTCTATATTTTCCTAAATAGGGCGTGTTTGGTATCAAAATTCATGAAATTTTCTATACTTTCACGCTAGAGGGCTTTTAGATCGCTTTTCTCGAATTTATTTATTAATCAATTTCACAAAAAA
>NW_019281206.1:10982-36386 GCF_000648695.1 Onthophagus taurus
AAAAAAATTTTAAATGACATAAAATAGATATTTTCACGATTAGATTCGTTTCGGAAATGAAATTCGTTGCAATTTGATACCAAACACGACACATTTCCGTTAAAATTAAAAAAAGTTAGGTTAAATGTCAACAAAAACGCCGCCATTTTGATTTTTTTCGTTCAATTTTTACATTATTGTAAGTAGGCCGTGTTTGGTGTCAAATTTCATGAAATTTTCTCCTCTTTCACATTGTAGCATGTTGAAATCGATTTTCTAGAATTAATTAATTTCATAAAAAAATTTTAAATGAAATAAAATAGATATTTTCACGATTAGATTCGTTTCGGAAATGAAATTCGTTGTAATTTGATACCAAACATGACACATTTTCGTTAAAATTAAAAAAAGTTAGGTTAAATGGCAACAAAAACGCCGCCATTTTGATTTTTTTGCTTAATTTTTACATTTTCGTAAATATGTCATGTTTGGTATCAAATTTCATGAAATTTTCTCCTCTTTCACATTATAGCATGTTGAAATCGATTTTCTAGAATTAATTAATTTCATAAAAAATTTTAAAAGACATAAAATTGATATTTTCACGATTAGATTCGTTTCGGAAATGAAATTCGTTGTTATTTGATACCAAACATGACACATTTTCGTTAAAATTAAAAAAAAGTTAGGTTAAATGTCAACAAAAATGCCGCCATTTTGATTTTTTTGCTTAATTTTCGTAAATATGTCGTGTTTGGTATCAAAATTCATGAAATTTTCTCCTCTTTCACATTATGACATCTTTATGTAACAAAATCGCCATTTTGTTTTTTTTTTTCGTTCAATTTTGACATTGTTGTAAATAAGTCGTGTTTGGTATCAAAATTCGCGAAATTTTCTCCTCTTTCACATTGGAGTAGAAAAAATTTTGTAATCTTATTATTACTAAGACTTGGGGGGGAAATATGACTGTATTGGTATTCAAGGTTGCTTCAAAATCATAGAACCGTTTAGTTCTTTACAAATTATAGGAGACTTGCAAACTGAGTTATGTAGGGACGACGTTTGCACATAATCTTCTTGGGTAGGTGGTTGTAATTTATTATGAACCTTAGTAGGAAAGTAATCGTCTACTAACATCTCATGGGGTAATATCACAAAGCAATATTCGGACCCCATTTCGCCGTAAATCCACTCTAACGAGTCTCCATATCCTCGTAAACTCATAATAATATTTATCTACCACCCCAAAATTAACAATAAAACTACTTTTATCATTCGGGAATTAAATAAATCGTCTAAGTAAAGCTTACTGCGGTGAGTTCTCTTCAAGTCGTTCTTTGCAATTATAAATAGTTTAATTTTTTTTTAAATTTAATTAAAACTAACGACTTTTCCATCATTCCCGTTTAATTAACGGCAACGGGAATTTCAATTTCCGTCCGAAATTTAACACCACATGCGGCTAACGTGTAGCACGTGCGTTAAAATTGAATTGTCTCGTTTTTGGTACGTTTAAGTCCCCTCGAATTCATCATGTCGTTTTATTCCATTCATTTTCTCCCTGGCAATCATCCAAAAATGAACGTTCTTGTTCATAACATAGTCCTCGGCGGTTTTAATTAGTGATTGTTAAAGTAATAAGCTCCCCCGAGAAGATTTTTAATGATGTTATTGCATTATTACGGTTGCATGTTTAATGAGTTAGGTAACTAAATTGGAGTAGTAAATCCCGAGGGGAGTTTGTCTTATCAAAAAAATTAATTTCATTTTAAAAACACGGTGTAAAAGTTGAGATGTGATTAAAATTTTATCTCTAAATATTTCTTTCTAAGGCGATCATAATTTTTTTTATTACTCCCCTACATCACTTTGAGGTGCTTTTTATGATCACGGTCGTAATATATCGTGGAAAAGTTTATGAATACCAAGTGGAGAAAATTAATGTTTCAAAATTTCGATTTTTATAAAAAGTACAAAATTCGTTGACCCCCTCAAGACACAAACGATCCAAACGCTACCTGTTGGCCCCGAGCTTAAACTTCACCCCCTTCTGTTTCCGTACGTATTGATCCGAAACGATGGTTGAGGTTCCACCTGAAGCACTTCAAATGAGAAAAAAAGAATAAAGAGGAGAGCTTCAAGTGGTTAAACGATTCGTGCGAGAAATTGCCTTCGAGAGTATAAAATAAATACGTAAAAAAATAATTAAATTCACAATAACATAATAATTCCATGCATTGAGGCTAAAATGTACAACAAAACAAACCCTCCCTATGGGATGGTTTCAATTCTGGTCCACTGAACTTGAGCCCTTTCAGCCTGAAGGGATGTAAAACAGCCCTTATCTGTTAGTAGGAAGTTGAACCGGTCACTGACAATATCAAAGTTTATGTTAGAGAATACAGATAAACCCCGAGGTGTTATATTACATCATACATTACATAATAGTTAACTAATCCCAATAAATTTATTTTAAAACTAATTTCAAATTAATTAAGTCAAGTTAATTAGATAGCGTTTCATTACGAATTCAATTAAACTTAAATCAACCCCCACATCGCTTTATAATGTATTTATTAATTCGTAAATATTAGATTGTTTTGTGTAATAATTAATAACTGCGTTATTTTGGTACACAAAGAAACCGATACTTTTAGAAAAGCTGTCCCCGATAATGCGCAAACTTTGAAACGATTCGAAAGCATTGATTTTGCTACCGGGTGTTTGATACCGCGAACTTTTTCCCACCGGCTATACCATCAAATCATCGCTAATGTATAAAGCGTGTAGTGCATTTGATACACTCAAAGCGACATCAACCCCCTTTACATCCGCATAATGAAGCCGTTTTAATTACAATTTTAATATTTCTAATAAATTAAAATGTTTTTATTGTAAAATGATGTCGTTTTAAATGATTAGATTTTAATGATGTTAAGATTTTTGGAATAATCAGAAAATTTTAACCTAATTTGATGTATCACACCCTATATCCACCACAAAATCCAGCTGTAAATATATAAATGACATAATTAATTAGTGTTTTGTTTTCGGCCATCTTGATTTTATAAAAACAAAGATATCTTGGGTATTATTACAACTAGATATATCGAGTTTGGGCTCATTTTGTAGCTTTTTTAATTGTTAACCGCAAAAATTATTCGTTTTCAGCCACCTTGAATAACAACATTAATTTATATTTATAATAAAATATTAAAAATAATAAGATTTTTGGAATAATCAGAAAATTTTAACCTAATTTGATGTATCATACTCTATATAGGTTACAAAATTTAAAATTATAGATGGCGCTAATTAATAGTTTTGATTTCGGCCATCTTGATTTTATAAAAAATAAAATTTTTCGATATATTTAGGTTCATTTCACACTATTGACGATAAAATAGTGCAAATCAGAATCGATTTAATAAAAAAAAAAGTCAAAAACGAATCAAAAATTTTCAAAAACGTCAAAAATGAGAAGATTTTCGTAAAGATCACAAAATTTTAGCCTAATTTAATATATCACACTTATATCCATCATAAAATTCGCTTTTAATTGTATAAATGACATAATTAATTAGTGTTTTGTTTTCGGCCATCTTGATTTTATAAAAACAAAGATATCTCGGGTGTTATTACACCTAAATATATCGAGTTTGGGCTCATTTTGTAGCTTTTTTAATTGTCAACCGCAAAAATTATTTGTTTTCGGCCACTTTGAATAACAACATTAATTTATATTTTTAATAAAATATTAAAAATAATAAGATTTTTGGAATAATCAGAAAATTTTAACCTAATTTGATGTATCATACTCTATATAGGTTACAAAATTTAAAATTATAGATGGCGCTAATTAATAGTTTTGATTTCGGCCATCTTGATTTTATAAAAAATAAAATTTTTCGATACATTTAGGTTCATTTCACACTATTGAAGATAAATAGTGCAAATCAAAATCGATTTAATAAACGAAAATGTCAAAAATTAATCAAAATTTTTTAAAAACGTCTAAAATGATAAGATTTTCGTAAAGATCAGAAAATTTTAGCCTAATTTAATATATCACACTTATATCCACCACAAAATCCAGCTGTAAATATATAAATGACATAATTAATTAGTGTTTTGTTTTCGGCCATCTTGATTTTATAAAAACAAAGATATCTTGGGTATTATTACAACTAGATATATCGAGTTTGGGCTCATTTTGTAGCTTTTTTAATTTTTAACCGCAAAAATTATTTGTTTTCAGCCACCTTGAATAATAACATTAATTTATATTTATAATAAAATATTAAAAATAATAAGATTTTTGGAATAATCCGAAAATTTTAACCTAATTTAATATATCACACTTATATCCATCATAAAATTCGCTTTTAATTGTATAAATGACATAATTAATTAGTGTTTTGTTTTCGGCCATCTTGATTTTATAAAAACAATGATATCTCGGGTGTTATTACACCTAAATATATCGAGTTTGGACTCATTTTGTAGCTTTTTTAATTATTTACCGCAAAAATTATTTGTTTTCGGCCACCTTGAATAATAACATTAATTTATATTTTTAATAAAATATTAAAAATAATAAGACTTTTGGAATAATCAGAAAATTTTAACCTAATTTGATGTTTCATACTCTATATAGGTTACAAAATCTAAAATTATAGATGGCGCTAATTAATAGTTTTGATTTCGGCCATCTTGATTTTATAAAAAATAAAATTTTTCGATATATTTAGGTTCATTTCACACTATTGATGATAAATAGTGCAAATCAAAATCGATTTAATAAAAAAAAAATGTCAAAAACGAATCAAAAATTTTCAAAAACGTCAAAAATGATAAGATTTTCGTAAAGATCAGAAAATTTTAGCCTAATTTAATATATCACACTTATATCCATCATAAAATTCGCTTTTAATTGTATAAATGACATAATTAATTAGTGTTTTGTTTTCGGCCATCTTGATTTTATAAAAACAAAGATATCTCGGGTGTTATTGCAACCAGATATAGCGAGTTTGGGCTCATTTTGTAGCTTTTTTAATCATCTACCGCAATATTCATCTAAATATATTTTTCGGCCGTCTTGACTAATATTGTTAATTTATATTTTTAATAAAATATTAAAAATAATACGATTTTTGGAATAATCAGACAATTTTAACCTAATTCAATGTATCACACCCTATACCCACTACAAAATCCACCTTTAAATATATAAATGACATAATAAATTGGTGTTTTGTTTTCGGCCATCTTGATTTTATAAAAACAAAGATATCTTGGGTATTATTACAACTAGATATATCGAGTTTGGGCTCATTTTGTAGCTTTTTTAATTATCTACCTCAATATTCGCGAATCATTTGTTTTCGGCCGTCTTGAATTAAAAAAAAGTTTTAATTCCAAAATATGTCGTGTTTGGATTCGTTTTAAATGATTTTTCTCGAAGGTTAAGAATATTTTATAATTTTAATTGGTAACAAATTAATTAATTCTACTTTTAGTTCAATAAAAGCTAGAGTTTACACTAGACTTCTTATTTATTATTCGATTTCAATTATATTTCCACCTCTCTTTGGATAAGCTTGAGAAATTCGAATTCCGGCTCAATTCCCCGGATAGCTCCGGATGCGAGGCAACGAGAGAGTCACCCGAAGGGCATCTAAAGCCGGGATTTGGCGTCGGAATGAGGCGTCGCTGGAAATGCGAATTATGTGTAGCCGACTTCGTCGCCTCTTCCTTCTTAAACCCACTATTCCTGACGGTCCTGGATGGTCCGGGGTGGTCCGGGGTCGCAGACTGCATTAAACGCTGATGGTTCCTCTCAATCCAACGTTGCTTATTCCGGATTGTATTACTTATGAGCCTTTTAGTCCCGGCGGAATTCTTTTCTATTCTGTTATAAATCCCACTATGATCAAATAAAAAATGTTCTAATCCAATTAACACCCAAACTCATTATGATTTCGATATCGTCATTACAATGACGTCGTTGTAATTTATTCAGAGTTTGCAAACCGTAAAGGGCAACCGAAAGCCGAGTGAACCGCAGTGGGATCTCGAACTTTCAACAGGTTCTATGCAAATAACCTGCTGCGCTTAGTTTAAGGCTGTTTGTTGATTGTTTATTTTAAAAAAATGTTATAAAAAAATGTCGCATTATGTCGCAATAATGTAGTGTATCCTTTCGTGTTTGCAATTTTGCTGGGGAAACTTCAACATTGTGACGACAACGACCAAGTTTGCGAATCAATATTTGGCCTTATTATTCATTGTCGAGGAACAGACGCGCCGGGAATATTAAGTTTTCGACAGGTATTGTTTGAAAGGATCTAATGGACAGCTCGAAGGAATTCTTCGTCTAAAACTTAATCGAATCGCTTCTATATTGATATAATTGATTTTTCATTTTTAATTAATATTTTGTTGCTTCAATCAGTTCAAAGCTTTTAGCCAATTGCCAGTTTGAGACGGCGGCAATAATTCTACAAGGAAACATCGCATTGTCAGTGCCAGATAAAACAGTTGGGCGAAATCGATTTTGTTCAGACCACAATAAATGAAACGATATTTCATGTTCTATTTTAAAACGAACAATTGGTATTTTTACACTTTATTGGACGGTTACGTTAATTTGCACCGCCAAGCTATTGATTATGCGAAACTAACCCTTGATGGTGTTGTCACTCTAGAACTGCTCATTCTCGACTAGTGGCCTTTTAACGTCAAGAGAACTAATTATGTACTTGCCTAAACGAGAGCTTACAAAGAACTCCTCTCGGCTTTTATTAACTAAAAATATCGTCCCATAATTTATATAGAATTAATTAAGTCAGCTGCAGCTGCAACCAACTTGATTTTAACAGCGACACGACGTAACCAATTTAAATTATAAAATATTCTTAACCTTGAAGAAAAATCATTTAAAACGAACCCAAACACGCCGTAATTTGGAATTAAATTTTTTTATAAATTCCAAGATGGCCAAAAACAAATAATTCGTGAATATTTGGGTAGATAATTAAAAGAGCTACAAAATGAGCCCAAACTCGATATATCTAAGTGTAATAACACCCGAGATATCTTTGTTTTTATAAAATCAAGATGGCCGAAAACAAAACACTAATTAATTATGTCATTTATACAATTAAAAGTGAATTTTATGATGGATATAAGTGTGATATATTAAATTAGGTTAAAATTTTCTGATCTTTACGAAAATCTTATCATTTTTGACGTATTTGAAAATTTTTGATTCGTATTTGACATTTTTTTTTATTAAATCGATTTTGATTTGCACTATTTATCATCAATAGTGTGAAGTGAACCTAAATATATCGAAAAACTTTATTTTTTATAAAATCTAGATGGCCGAAATCAAAACTATTAATTAGCGCCATCTATAATTTTAAATTTTGTAACCTATATAGAGTATGTTACATCAAATTAGGTTAAAATTTTCTGATTATTCCAAAAATCTTATTATTTTTAATGTTTTATTATAAATATAAATTAATGTTGTTATTCAAGGTGGCTGAAAACGAATAATTTTTGCGGTTAACAATTAAAAAAGCTACAAAATGAGCCCAAACTCGATATATCTAGTTGTAATAATACCCAAGATATCTTTGTTTTTATAAAATCAAGATGGCCGAAAACAAAACACTAATTAATTATGTCATTTATACAATTAAAAGCGAATTTTATGATGGATATAAGTGTGATATATTAAATTAGGTTAAAATTTTCGGATTATTCCAAAAATCTTATTATTTTTAATATTTTATTATAAATATAAATTAATGTTATTATTCAAGGTGGCCGAAAACAAATAATTTTTGCGGTTAACAATTAAAAAAGCTACAAAATGAGCCCAAACTCGATATATCTAGTTGTAATAATACCCAAGATATCTTTGTTTTTATAAAATCAAGATGGCCGAAAACAAAACACTAATTAATTACGTCATTTATACAATTAAAAATGAATTTTATGATAGATATAAGTGTGATATATTAAATTAGGTTAAAATTTTCTGATCTTTACGAAAATCTTATCATTTTAGACGTTTTTAAAAATTTTTGATTAATTTTTGACATTTTCTTTTATTAAATCGATTTTGATTTGTACTATTTATCATCAATAGTGTGAAATAAACCGAAATATATCGAAAAATTTTAGTTTTTATAAAATCAAGATGGCCGAAATCAAAACTATTAATTAGCGCCATCTATAATTTTAAATTTTGTAACCTATATAGAGTATGATACATCAAATTAGGTTAAAATTTTCTGATTATTCCAAAAATCGTATTATTTTTAATATTTTATTAAAAATATAAATTAATGTTATTATTCAAGGTGGCCGAAAACAAATAATTTTTGCGGTAAACAGTTAAAAAAGCTACAAAATGAGCCCAAACTCGATATATCTAGGTGTAATAATACCCAAGATATCTTTGTTTTTATAAAATCAAGATGGCCAAAAACAAAACACTAATTATTTATGTCATTTATTTATTTAAAAGTGAATTTTATGACGGATATAGGTTGTGATACATAAAATTAGGTTAAAATTTTCTGATTATTCCAAAAATCTTAATATCATTAAAATCTAATCATTTAAAACGACATCATTTTACAATAACAATGTTTAAAAACTAAGTAAAGATAGAAAATTTTTACCAATTAGCTATTTTAAACAACTTCTGCTCTGCGATATCTGAAACTTTTGCCATTTGCATCTTGTAAATAGCAATTGAAGTATAATTTTTTGAATTGATGAATGACTTACAAATGGAACAACATTATAAAAATCATGGCAAAAAGAAATAAAGCATTTTTAAATTTCCATTCGTTATAAATCACTCCACAAAAAGTCTCCCATTGTTTTCTTTTCAACATTGAGCCCTTACTATAAATACACGCGGGGATAAAAACCGGGAATCGCGTAACGATATTTCATGGTGCATCGCCTATTATTGATTGCCGAAGGAGTGGTCGTCGGGTTGGCGAGAGGCCATTAGGCGACGGTTTTCGCCGCTTTATTTTTGAATACGCCACCGCGACGTTCACCCCCTGTTTCGTTAGTTTTTAAAGGATTTATGACCGCATTCGCGATTTTCGACAATGGACTGTGGTGTCCTATGAATATTTTATGACCAAACGAACAGTTGCGGGAACGTCCGGCAACGACAGGTAGTTTTTCGTTATTTATAAACACCCTAAATTCGGTCGAATGGCTATTTTGGGATACCAAATCTATTTTATATGTTCTTTTTTATAAATTGATTGTGTGTAATTTTTATCAAATACAACACTCGAACTCTATCCTGTAATTTCCTTTTCACAAACAACTTTGCGATCGATACCGTTAATATAGTACCCTTCTTGTTGGTTTTGTCTGAACAAAGACAGTCCAATATTCATAAATTGTTTATGCGGTAGAAAAGTACACCATAAATTATAACAACGCCTTCGATGCTATTTTCTATTTTCGCGCTGCGCCCAGCGTTCTTTTTAAAAAATTGTTTTTTCGCAAAATAAAACGAATCAATTGAATTTAACGACCGAAAGAAAAACACTAATTGGTTGTCATTTTTATAATTTATTGCCCCATTCGGCAATAAAATTCTCTTTTGGGGCAATTTTACAGCATCCCGTTTTATAATGAATTATTGGAACTATTTTTTATCCAATCAAACAGAAATCAATACAACACATTTTTTGGTTTTATTCAATTTATAACAAATTACAATAAAACCTCAATATAACAGATTAATACGGGGAAGTTAATCCGAATGATTTTAGTTCTTACTGTAATGTTAATTAATAAAAAAATGTCAAAAAGAAATCAAAAATATCCAAAACACATCAAAAATAATAAGATTTTCGTAAAGTTCAGAAAATTTTAACCTAATTTAATATATCACACTTATATCCATCATAAAATTCGCTTTTAATTGTATAAATGACATAATTAATTAGTGTTTTGTTTTCATCCATCTTGATTTTATAAAAACAAAGATATCTTGGGTATTATTACAACTAGATATATCGAGTTTGGGCTCATTTTGTAGCTTTTTTAACTGTTTACCGCAATATACACAAACTATTTGGTTTTTGGCCATTTTGAATAATAATATTAATTTATATTTATAATGAAATACTAGAAATAATAAGATTTTTGAAATAATCAGAAAATTTTAACCTAATTAGATGTATCACACCCTACATCTATCAAAAAATTCACTTTTAATTGTATAAGTGACATAAATAAATTAGTGTTTTGTTTTCGGCCATCTTGATTTTATAAAAACAAAGATATCTTGGGTATTATTACACCTAGATATATCGAGTTTGGGCTCATTTTGTAGCTTTTTTAATTGTTTACCGCAATATACACAAACTATTTGGTTTTCGGCCATTTTGAATAATAATATTAATTTATATTTATAATGAAATACTAGAAATAATAAGATTTTTGGAATAATCAGAAAATTTTAACCTAATTAGATGTATCACACCCTACATCTATCAAAAAATTCACTTTTAATTGTATAAGTGACATAAATAAATTAGTGTTTTGTTTTCGGCCATCTTGATTTTATAAAAACAAAGATATCTTGGGTATTATTACACCTAGATATATCGAGTTTGGGCTCATTTTGTAGCTTTTTTAATTGTTTACCGCAATATACACAAACTATTTGGTTTTCGGCCATTTTGAATAATAATATTAATTTATATTTATAATGAAATACTAGAAATAATAAGATTTTTGGAATAATCAGAAAATTTTAACCTAATTAGATGTATCACACCCTACATCTATCAAAAAATTCACTTTTAATTGTATAAGTGACATAAATAAATTAGTGTTTTGTTTTCGGCCATCTTGATTTTATAAAAACAAAGATATCTTGGGTATTATTACACCTAGATATATCGAGTTTGGGCTCATTTTGTAGCTTTTTTAATTGTTTACCGCAATATACACAAACTATTTGGTTTTCGGCCATTTTGAATAATAATATTAATTTATATTTATAATGAAATACTAGAAATAATAAGATTTTTGGAATAATCAGAAAATTTTAACCTAATTAGATGTATCACACCCTACATCTATCAAAAATTCACTTTTAATTGTATAAATGACATAAATAAATTAGTGTTTTGTTTTCGGCCATCTTGATTTTATAAAAACAATAATATCTTGAGTATTATTACACCTAGATATATCGAGTGTGGGCTCATTTTGTAGCTTTTTTAATTGTTTACCGCAACGTACACAAATTATTTGGTTTTCGGCCATCTTGCATAATAATATTAATTTATATTTATAATGAAATACTAGAAATAATAAGATTTTTGGAATAATCAGAAAATTTTAACCTAATTAGATGTATCACACCCTACATCTATCAAAAAATTCACTTTTAATTGTATAAGTGACATAAATAAATTAGTGTTTTGTTTTCGGCCATCTTGATTTTATAAAAACAATGATATCTTCGGTGTTTTTATAGCTAGATGTGTCGAGTTTGGGCTCATTTTGTAGCTTTTTTAATTATCTATCGCTATAATACGGGAAA
Organism: Onthophagus taurus; assembly: GCF_000648695.1. NCBI lineage: Eukaryota > Metazoa > Arthropoda > Insecta > Coleoptera > Scarabaeidae > Onthophagus > Onthophagus taurus. The sequence continues at coordinate 22,579 of NW_019281206.1, forward strand.
TGGAGTTTTAATTTGCACTTTATGCTACTAGTTTATATGTCGTAATAAATAAATAAACATAATGAACGGTTGCGGCTGAGGCATTGAATATAAACTTATTAATGACAAAACATCGCCATAATGACAGTCCATATCGCTTGAGGATGAAGTTTAAAGATAAAGAGCGATCGAGGTAGCGCCTCGGCTTCATTCTCTCAACCAATTATGATAATAAAGTTTTTTCTCGTCTCAATCAACTCTCGCTGTATATGTCCCTCGGTGAATGTTGTAAAGCTAGATAAATAATTCTATATAAACAATTTTTAATGACCAAAGAAAAGCAATATTGAAAATTTTCTTGAAACTGTAGATAATGTTAAATAACGCCTGAAATAGGTCGATTCTAGGGAGCAGGAACGAAGGAGAGGTATAAAACGAAAAAACATTTTTACGGGAGTGTTCGTTGCCCTCGATGGATTCTGGTCTTATCAAAGGGTGTCTCCAGCCCTTTCCCGTTTACACAATGTTCCATTTTCAGGCGGCCGCACAAGCGCTAAATCGAATCATGACGGTATAGAACGGTTTTGTCATGTACAGAATCCAGCAAAGTGCTATTTTATACACGTACACCCTCTATAAGTCCATTTTAATGCTAAAAGAATCTTTTTATTTATATTATATCGTTAATATAAAACCCCAATTTGATTTAGACCCGATTTTTTTAAGGAGATTAAAAAAAATTAATCTCCGAAATCTATATTAATTAATCAAAGTGAAGAGTAGAGGTAAACTAAAATGTAATATTCCTACATATATGTATCTACAGATGCAATATAAATGCAAATTTCATTCAAGAATCGATATCCTATGAATAAATAAAATGGGAACACGTACAAACTCCGTTTAACTTTTAATAAAGTTATTTAAAAAAAATCATTTTAAAATTACTATTAAATAAATATTGATTTGAAATGAAGTTGATGTTTGTAAGGTATTGTATTAAGTTTCTGGATGTATTAGAAATAGCGGAAATGCGTTTAATCCTTGTATAATGCGTTATTAATGCATAACAAGGTTTGTATATATGTAGATGGTACGTAGAGGTGGGCGCCGCCATCTATGTTATGATGAAACCTGGGAAGTTCGAAGTCCTGTTAATGGTAAACACATTACAAGTTGAACTCGTGCCCCATCGGTCGTTAATAACTTAATAATTATCGATCTTGCTCGCGAACGAAACGAGCGTATATGATGAACGATTGACATAATGTTATAAATTACTTAAAATCTAAAATACGGCGCACAAAAATGTTTTAAACTTTAATGGATTATACACGATAAAATAAGCAAACAACAATTTTTGTTTTAAAAGGAGATTTTAACCCGGTTCGTTGGAGTTCTTAGCACACGCGGGTTGCAAATAGCACCGTAGCGGATTATATTAACCGAAATTATATTACCCCCGAGCACACATTCACAAACATTTGCGTAATTAATTTCTGTAGTCTCATTTTGCAGACACACATACACACGTCGCTTCGAATTCCATTTTCAACCGTACCTAAATTAAATGCATTATTTTAATATAACGCCTCGAATTATGCGGCAAAGAGATTTTATTCATGTGTAAATAAAAATACACGGAAATTACTCCAATTCAAACTTTTATACTTCGAATTATTCTCTAAGACGAATAATTTTCGTAAACTCAAACTTTTTTATTAATTAATTCCAATTTTTTGTGGTATATTTAGATAGGGGAGGTCGGATTTATTCGAATTGATACCCAAGAATGTTAATTTTGGTGGAAAAATGAAAAAGTTACGCTGAAATGTCAACAATGACAGGCGGCCATTTTGTTTTCTATCTCTCTTTATTATTTATAGAAAAACTAAAATAACTAGCGAATCAATTAAGATAACTTAGTCGTGTTTAGAGTTAAATTAAAGCATTTTTGATCCTATTAGTGAGGTTAGAATTAAAAAATTTTGTATCGCAACCATCTTAGATTTTTAATTTATTAAAAATAAATGTGAAATCCGAAAAGATCACCCTAAAATTATTCGAAATGACATCTAAGAATGTTAATTTTGGTGGAAAAATGAAAAAGTTACGCTGAAATGTCAACAATGATAGGCGGCCATTTTGTTTTTTATCTCTCTTTATTATTTATAGGAAAACTAAAATAATTAGCGAATCAATTAAGATAACTTAGTCGTGTTTAGAGTTAAATTAAAGCATTTTTGATCCAATTAGTGAGGTTAGAATTAAAAAATGTTGTATCGCGACCATCTTAGATTTTTAATTTATTAAAAATAAGTGTGAAATTCGAAAAGATCACCCTAAAATTATTCGAAATGACATCAAAGAATGTTAATTTTGGTGGAAAAATGAAAAAGTTACGCTGAAATGTCAACAATGACAGGCAGCCATTTTGTTTTCTATCTCTCTTTATTATTTATAGAAAAACTAAAATAACTAGCGAATCAATTAAGACAACTTAGTCGTGTTTAGAGTTAAATTAAAGCATTTTTGATCCAATTAGTGAGGTTAGAATTAAAAAATGTTACATCGCGGTCATCTTAGATTTTTAATTTATTAAAAATAAGTGTGAAATTCGAAAAGATCACCCTAAAATTATTCGAAATGACATCCAAGAATGTTAATTTTGGTGGAAAAATGAAAAAGTTACGCTGAAATGTCAATAATGACAGGCGGCCATTTTGTTTTTTATCTCTCTTTATTATTTATAGGAAAACTAAAATAATTAGCGAATCAATTAAGATAACTTAGTCGTGTTTAGAGTTAAATTAAAGCATTTTTGATCCAATTAGTGAGGTTAGAATTAAAAAATTTTGTATCGCGACCATCTTAGATTTTTAATTTATTAAAAATAAATGTGAAATTCGAAAAGATCACCCTAAAATTATTCGAAATGACATCTAAGAATGTTAATTTTTGTGGAAAAATGAAAAAGTTACGCTGAAATGTCAACAATGACAAGCGGCCATTTTGTTTTCTATCTCTCCTTATTATTTATAGAAAAACTAAAATAACTAGCGAATCAATTAAGATAACTTAGTCGTGTTTAGAGTTAAATTAAAGCATTTTTGATCCAATTAGTGAGGTTAGAATTAAAAAATTTTGTATCGCGACCATCTTAGATTTTTAATTTATTAAAAATAAGTGTGAAATTCGAAAAGATCACCCTAAAATTATTCGAAATGACATCCAAGAATGTTAATTTTGGTGGAAAAATGAAAAAGTTACGCTGAAATGTCAACAATGACAGGCGGCCATTTTGTTTTTTATCTCTCTTTATTATTTATAGGAAAACTAAAATAACTAACGAATCAATTAAGATAACTTAGTCGTGTTTGGAGTTAAATTAAAGCATTTTTGATCCAATTAGTAAGGTTAGAATTAAAAAATGTTGTATCGCGACCATCTTAGATTTTTAATTTATTAAAAATAAGTGTAAAATTCGAAAAGATCACCCTAAAATTATTCGAAATAACATCAAGGAATGTTAATTTTGGTGGAAAAATGAAAAAGTTACGCTGAAATGTCAACAATGACAGGTGGCCATTTTGTTTTTTATCTCTCTTTATTATTTATAGGAAAACTAAAATAACTAGTGAATCAATTAAGATAACTTAGTCGTGTTTGGAGTTAAATTAAAGCATTTTTGATCCAATTAGTGAGGTTAGAATTAAAAAATTTTGTATCGCGACCATCTTAGATTTTTAATTTATTAAAAATAAGTGTGAAATTCGAAAAGATCACCCTAAAATTATTCGAAATGACATCCAAGAATGTTAATTTTGGTGGAAAAAAAGTTACGCTGAAATGTCAACAATGACAGGCGGCCATTTTGTTTTCTATCTCTCTTTATTATTTATAAGAAAACTAAAATAACTAGCGAATCAATTAAGATAACTTAGTCGTGTTTAGAGTTAAATTGAAGCATTTTTGATTTTTGATCCAATTGGTGAGGTTAGAATTAAAAAATAAAAATAAAACTTAATAAGTTACATATCATTTTAAAAAGGAAATTTTCAGCATTAATTGGTGATATAAATGATTTCTTCATTCCTAGAAATAAGCTTAGTATGATCTTTTACAGTTCACTTTGGTATTGTTGATTTTATAAAAAAGTCATAATTTAGATCTCTCAATTTTAAGCTATATCTCCCAACATTTTCCATAAAACCTAATAAGTTATATATCATTTTAAAAAGAAAATCTTTGGCTTTAATTTGTGATATAAGCCATTTCTTGATTCCTAGAAATAAGCTTAGAATGATTTTTTAAAGTTTACTTTGGTATTCTTGATTTTATAAAAAAAGTCAAAATTTAGAACCCCTAATTTTAAGCTATATCTCCCGTCTTTTTTGATAAAACTTAATAAGTTATATATCATTTTAAAAAGGAAATCTTCAGCTTTAATTTGTGATATAACCCATTTCTCCGTTCCTAGAAATAAGCTTAGTATGATCTTTTACAGTTCATTTTGGTATTGTTGATTTTATAAAATAGTCAAAATTTAGATCTCTCAATTTTAAGCTATATCTCCCAAATTTTTTCATAAATCTTATTAAGTTACATATCATTTTAAAAAGGAAATCTTTAGCTTTCATTTGTGATATAAACCATTTCTTCATTCCTAGAAATAAGCTTAGAAGAATTTTTTAAAGTATACTTTGGTATTGTTTATTTTATAAAACAGTCAAAATTTAGAACTCCCAATTTTAAGCTATATCTCCCGTCTTTTTTGATAGAACTTAATAAGTTACATATTATTTTAAAAAGGAAATCTTCAGCTTTAATTTGTGATATAATTCATTTCTCCAACTTTATAAACAAAGTCAGAGCGATTTTTTAAATTTTTTGATTTTTTTTAAATTTAGCTTACTTTAAGAGTGATTTATATCGGATTATTTCGGATACATTTTCACAATCAACATATCGATCTCAATACATCGCTTTAAAGAGGAGAATTCAAGCTTTAATTTAAGATATAATTCATTTCTCCAACTTTATAAACAAAGTCAGAGCGATTTTTTAAATTTTTTAATTTTTTAAAAATTACCTTATTTTAAGAGTGATTAATATCGGATAATTTCGGATATTTTTTCATAATTAACATATCGATCTCAATACATCGTTTTAAAGAGGAGAATTCAAGCTTTAATTTAAGATATAATTCATTTCTCCAACTTTATAAACAAAGTCAGAGCATTCGAAATGACATCCAAGAATGTTAATTTTGGTGGAAAAATGAAAAAGTTACGCTGAAATGTCAACAATGACAGGCGGCCATTTTGTTTTTTATCTCTCTTTATTATTTATAGGAAAACTAAAATAATTAGCGAATCAATTAAGATAACTTAGTCGTATTTGGAGTTAAATTAAAGCATTGTTGATCCAATTAGTGAGGTTAGAATTAAAAAATTTTGTATCGCGACCATCTTAGATTTTTAATTTATTAAAAATAAATGTGAAATTCGAAAAGATCACCCTAAAATTATTCGAAATGACATCCAAGAATGTTAATTTCGGTGGAAAAATGAAAAAGTTACGCTGAAATGTCAACAATGACAGGCGGCCATTTTGTTTTTATCTCTCTTTATTATTTATAGAAAAATTAAAATAACTAGTGAATCAATTAAGATAACTTAGTCGTGTTTAGAGTTAAATTGAAGCATTTTTGATTTTTAATCCAATTGGTGAGGTTAGAATTAAAAAATAAAAATAAAACTTAATAAGTTACATATAATTTTAAAAAGGAAATCTTCAGCATTAATTTGTGATATAAATCATTTCTTCGTTCCTAGAAATAAGCTTAGTATGATCTTTTACAGTTCACTTTGGTATTGTTGATTTTATAAAAAAGTCATAATTTAGATCTCTCAACTTTAAGCTATATCTCCCAAACTTTTTCATAAATCTTAATAAGTTACATATCATTTTAAAAAGGAAATCTTTAGCTTTAATTTGTGATATAAACCATTTCTTCATTCCTAGAAATAAGCTTACAATGATTTTTTTAAATTTACTTTGGTATTGTTGATTTTATAAAAAAGTCAAAATTTAGAACCCCCAATTTTAAACTATATCTCCCAACATTTTTCATAAAACTTAATAAGTTACATATCATTTTAAAAAGGAAATCTTCAGCATTAATTTGTGTTATAAATCATTTCTTCGTTCCTAGAAATAAGCTTAGTATGATCTTTTACAGTTCACTTTGGTATTGTTAATTTTATAAAGAAGTCAAAATTTAGATATCTCAATTTTATGCTATATCTTCCAAAATTTTTCGTAAAACTTAATAAGTTATATATCATTTTAAAAAGGAAATCTTCAGCTTTAATTTGTGATATAAACCATTTCTTCATTTTTAGAAATAAGCTTACAATGATTTTTTAAAATTTACTTTGGTATTGTTGATTTTATAAAAAAGTCAAAATTTAGAACTCCCAATTTTAAGCTATATCTCCCGTCTTTTTTGATAAAACTTAATAAGTTACATATCATCTTAAAAAGGAAATCTTCAGCTTTAATTTGTAATATAAATCATTTCTCCAACTTTATAAACAAAGTCAAAGCGATTTTTTAAATTTTTTGATTTTTTTAAAATTTACCTTACTTTAAGAGTGATTTATATCGGATTATTTCGGATACATTTTCACAATCAACATATCGATCTCAATACATCGTTTTAAAGAGGAGAATTCAAGCTTTAATTTAAGATATAATTCATTTCTCCAACTTTATAAACAAAGTTATAGCGATTTTTTAAATTTTTTGATTTTTTTTAAAGTTACCTTACTTTAAGAGTGATTTATATCGGATTGTTTCGGATACATTTTCACAATTAACATATCGATCTCAATATATCGCTTTAAAGAGGAGAATTCAAGCTTTAATTTGTGATATAATTCATTTCTCCAACTTTATAAACAAAGTCAGAGCGATTTTTTAAATTTTTTGATTTTTTTTTAATTTACCTTACTTTAAGAGTGATTTATATCGGACTATTTCGGATACATTTTCACAATTAACATATCGATCTCAATACATCGCTTTAAAGAGGAGAATTCAAGCTTTAATTTAAGATATAATTCATTTCTCCAACTTTATAAACAAAGTCAGAGCGATTTTTTAAATTTTTTGATTTTTTTTAAATTTTAAATTTACCTTACTTTAAGAGTGATTAATATCGGATAATTTCGGATACATTTTCACAATCAACATATCGATCTCAATACATCGTTTTAAAGAGGAGAATTCAAGCTTTAATTTAAGATATAATTCATTTCTCCAACTTTATAGACAAAGTCAGAGCGATTTTTTAAATTTTTTGATTTTTTTAAAATTTACCATACTTTAAGAGTGATTAATATCGGATAATTTCGGATATTTTTTCACAATCAACATATCGATCTCAATACATCGTTTTAAAAAGAAGAATTCAAGCTTTAATTTAAGATATAATTCATTTCTCCAACTTTATAAACAAAGTCAGAGCGATTTTTTAAATTTTTTGATTTTTTTAAAATTTACCTTACTTTAAGAGTGATTTATATCGGATTATTTCGGATACATTTTCACAATCAACATATCGATCTCAATACATCGTTTTAAAGAGGAGAATTCAAGCTTTAATTTAAGATATAATTCATTTCTCCAACTTTATAAACAAAGTCAGAGCGATTTTTTAAATATTTGGATTTTTTTTAAATTTACCTTACTTTAAGAGTGATTAATATCGGATAATTTTGGATATTTTTTCACAATCAACATATCGATCTCAATACATCGTTTTAAAGAGGAGAATTCAATTTTTAATTTGAGATATAATTCATTTCTCCAACTTTATAAACAAAGTCAGAGCGATTTTTTAAATTTTTTGATTTTTTTTAAATTTTCCTTACTTTAAGAGTGATTAATATCGGATTATTTCGGATACATTTTCACAATCACATATCGATCTCAATACATCGTTTTAAAGAGGAGAATTCAAGCTTTAATTTAAGATATAATTCATTTCTCCAACTTTATAAACAAAGTTATATCGATTTTTTAAATTTTTTGATTTTTTTTAAAGTTACCTTACTTTAAGAGTGATTTATATCGGATTGTTTCGGATACATTTTCACAATCAACATATCAATCTCAATACATCGTTTTAAAGAGGAGAATTCAAGCTTTAATTTAAGATATAATTCATTTCTCCAACTTTATAAACAAAGTCAGAGCGATTTTTTAAATTTTTTGATTTTTTTTAAATTTACCTTACTTTAAGAGTGATTTATATCGGATTATTTCGGATACATTTTCACAATCAACATATCGATCTCAATACATCGTTTTAAAGAGGAGAATTCAAGCTTTAATTTAAGATATAATTCATTTCTCCAACTTTATAAACAAAGTCACAGCGATTTTTTAAATTTTTTCTACTTTTACATTCACCCTAGTAAAAAGCATCTATTTTGTGATTGTCGTCGAGAATCTATTATGTATAGAAAACTAATTTCATGCAACGCTGGTTGCTGAAATTTCAAAATTCGTATAACCAAAGATTTCTGTTCCATCTTGGACCAACTCCAACTTCTCGTGATCATTTCATCCACAATATTGAAACCTATTTTTAACATGTTAAACTAAAATATTCGTCTTTAAGAAAAATGAAAAATAAAACGGTGATTAATCTCCTTGAAAAAGATAGCACCCCGTTCGTTCAGGAGATAGCGTGCATAGATAAAGATCTGAGAAAAGCAGGTTTGATGTGCTTAACCGTGCCGGTTACAGTCAAGAATATAGATAGAACCCGGCACCTGGACTCGTTTTTCTTTTTCTTTTATCTTCCCTTTTTCCTTCCTTCAAGGACTCGTTCGTTCTTGTGTGGGCACCCTTCTCTTTTAATAAAACCTGACCTATTCATCACCGGGACACCTCCGATTGCATTATTCAAAAAACCGAATCAAAACGACGGAGGTGACCAAGATTAAAAGGTCCAATCTATAGATTTTCGATTGAAATCGCACGTTTTATTAAAAATTTTCTTAAGATAGAATTATTTAAGCGTGCTTATTAAAGTCGAGAACAATTCTAGGTTTTGCGAGATTAATAAATTCGGGACAACTTGCATTTCTCGTGGAAAATGCTTTAAAACGACGTTTGCGGTGAGTAATCGAATGGATTCGTTGGACGTGGGGTTAGTGAAGGGAAAGGGACCCGAATCCAATTAGAAAGTGGAGCCGAAGCCGGGAGCATTATCTCCATCGAATACTTCTTCTCCGCTGGGCCAGTTCTAATTGTCAAAGTTTCGATTGTGAATTAAAGGATGAACCCATTAGCGGCGAGAACAAACGGTGCTATTATGCTTGTGGTGGAGGAATCTTCGGAACGGTTCCGCTTCCTGCCTTCCGAACTGGACCGTTATCAACACGTTGTAAATCAATCGGGGTGCCAGGAAATCGAATGGGCGGAGTCGCCGGTAATAGAATAGAGAAACGTTTGTGGTAATCTATAAACAATGACATAAACTAGCTATTAGGATACTTGATAAAAGAAAGCGTTGATATTAATACATACATAGCAACGATTTCAACTCCCACGCGTACGATAAAACACAAAAAAAGGGGGAAAAAACTTGGCAATGTCGCTCCTCCCACGTTTTCAACCCACACCAAGATAGCTCTTATTGTAACACCCGAAGGGAGAAACGCGAATAAACGGCAAAACCTTGTCCCTTTCCTTCCCCCCGAGACTTTTTTACAACCCCCAGGGCTTTACGACCAGACCTTTATCCAGCACACGTTTTCCACCCTAATGAAGATTTGATTTTGATGCCAAAAAAGGTCCTTAATTCGGTCGAAACTTTTATTGTGCGCTTTCTAACGTTTCATTTGCTTACATGTAAACGTTAGTCGCGTTTCGAAAATAGAGTGAAATTCTCCTAACGCGAATCGTTAACGGAGCAAAAGAAAATTCGAGTACCAAAATGTAAAAATTTAACGAATTAGTTGTTTTTTTAAGATGATGGTAACACTGGGGTATCTGAGCATGCTACGAAAAAACTTTTAGAACAAAAGTTGTAGCAAATTCTATGCTTAACAATATTGCTCTCTTATAGTTTTTCCCTCAGACGTATAAATATTGAGAAAACTACAAAAATATGAAAATTTGACGAATTAGTTGTTTTTTCAAGATGATGGTAACACTGGGGAATCTGAGCATGCTACGAAAAAACTTTTAGAACAAAAGTTGTAGCAAATTCTATGCTTAACAATATTGCTCTCTTACAGTTTTTCCCTCAGACGTATAAATATCGAAAAAAGTACGAAAATGTGAAAATTTGACGAATTAGTTGTTTTTTCAAGATGATGGTAACACTGGGGAATTTGAGCATACCACAAAAAAACTTTTAGAAGAAAAGTTGTAGCAAATTCTATGCTTAACAATATTGCTCTCTTATAGTTTTTCCCTCAGACATATAAATATTGAGAAAAGTACAAAAATGAGAAAATTTGATGAATTAGTTATTTTTTCAAGTTCTTGATGGTAAGATTGGGGAATCTAAGCATGCTACAAAAAAACTTTTAGAACAAAAGTTGTAGCAAATGTTATTGTTAATAATATTGCTCTTTTACAGTTTTGCTCTCATAAGCATAAATATCGTGAAAAGAACCAATATGCAAAAATTTGATGAATTAGTTTTTTTTCAAGTTGTTGATGGTAACACTGGGGAATCTGAGCATGCCACAAAAAAACTTTTAAAACAAAAGTTGTAGCAAATGTTGTTGTTAGTAGTATTGCTCTTTTACAGTTTTATTCTCATAAGCATAAATATCGTGAAAAGTACGAAAATGTAAAAATTTGATGAATTAGTTGTTTCTTTAAGATGATGGTAACACTGGGGAATCTGTGCATGCTACGAAAAAACTTTTAGAACAAAAGTTGTAGCAAATTCTATGCTTAACAATATTGCTCTCACAGTTTTTCCCTCAGACGTATAAATATCGAGAAAAGTACGAAAATGTGAAAATTTGATGAATTAGTTATTTTTTCAAGTTCTTGATGGTAACACTGGGGAATCTAAGCATGCCACAAAAAAACTTTTAGAACAAAATTTGTAGCAAATGTTATTGCTAATAATATTGCTCTTTTAAAGTTTTGCTCTCATAAGCATAAATATCGTGAAAAGTACGAAAATGTAAAAATTTGATGAATTAGTTGTTTTTTCAAGATGATGGTAACACTGGGGAATCTGAGCATGCTACGAAAAAACTTTTAGAACAAAAGTTGTAGCAAATTCTATGCTTAACAATATTGCTCTCTTATAGTTTTTCTCTCAGACGTATAAATATTGAGAAAAGTACGAAAATGTGAAAATTTGATGAATTAGTTGTTTTTTCAAGATGATGGTAACACTGGGGAATCTGAGCATGTTACGAAAAAACTTTTAGAACAAAAGTTGTAGCAAATTCTGTGCTTAACAATATTGCTCTCTTATAGTTTTTCCCTCAGACGTATAAATATCGAGAAAAGTACGAAAATGTGAAAATTTGATGAATTAGTTGTTTTTTTAAGATGATGGTAACACTGGGGAATCTGAGCATGTTACGAAAAAACTTTTAGAACAAAAGTTGTAGCAAATTCTGTGCTTAACAATATTGCTCTCTTATAGTTTTTCCCTCAGACGTATAAATATCGAGAAAAGTACTAAAATGTAAAAATTTGATGAATTAGTTGTTTTTTTAAGATGATGGTAACACTGGGGAATCTGAGCATACTATGAAAAAACTTTTTTAACCTAATTAGTACCAATTGATTTACCAGCTAGCTACGTGCCATACAATTAATTAAAATAATTAGTTATTATTAGAAAAAGAAATGTTTTTCTAGAAAACTAAGTGAATTGATTACATAATACCGAAAGATTTTTGTGACTAAACTATTGAATCAATTTTCTTAATAATTAATCAAGTATTATAGGTTTTTTAGTTCTTCAAAACAACCTTTTTACTCCTAAAATAATGATGAACCCCTTTTATCATAATCCATAACCTGCACAGAGACCTTTTTGTGTCGTGAAGGCCGTAAAAAGGACGGAGAGACCCCATAAAATGCGCCGGGATTCAATTACCTCAAACCTGGGAACCGTGTTTGTTTCACGCGCACAAAAGCCGTTCGGATAATGACGCATTTCACGTCGGATTGAATTTTATTTACGACCAAACTCGATATGTATAAGTTTCCATAATTAAGGACATTTAAATAAAAATTATTACAAACACACAAACAATTCCGCAATCGTTTTAATCGACGAATTTTAGTAGATAATTTCTGCTAAAGTCCAATTTTAACTCTATATGAGAATATTATAGTTCGCGTCGAAGATATCCGGGTGCAGTTTCGACATTATCATTCGGATTACGGCCTCAATCTACGGATTTCATTAAGGTTCATCCTCCACTGCTATTAAACTAATCCTATAATCCGTGGATTTTCCTAGAGCGCCTCAATTTAGCTTTCCATATCTGGCATATACCGAGATCTTAGTGAAAGAGAACAAATTTCGATGTAATTTGAATGTTCTATAGCTTAATAGTAGAAATGAATGTCAAACTTCCCATAATACTTCTTGAATGTTTAACCAAATAGACCATGTTCTTGTAGGCAAAAAGGTAGCCTTCGACATCATGGATGTAAGGAATGAAAGAGAATCTGAAGAAAATATACTACTATTTTGTATGAATTTGTGATTCTTTGTATGTTTGGTTCCTATTGTGTATGAGGGATCATAATTCGACTCCAATTAGCTTATCATCAACATCTATTCCATTACGTAGAGAAATTTGTCATCGTGAAACATTTTTATCCATCATTAACTCAATTATAACTTGATATTTTAACCAGTTTCAATATTAGTTCTACCACTTGTTGATCTTCCTCGTCCCCAAATTATACGTCGTGGGTGTTAAACAATCAATCCAATTTCGTGGTACATTATTTTAAGATGACCACAAAAATCTATTAATGTTTTAAAAACAATACTTTTTCTGGTCCTTCTATATATCGTCTAACCGGTTTCGGCTTGTGCCATCATCAGAGACTTTAAGAATATATCATTAAATTTTAACACCGTATGGGATTAATCCTGTGGCACATATATTTCTCCTCTTTGTAGTATTTCCAGTAATTTCTTTCTTAACACAATGTAAAGTCAATAAAATCCCAAAAAGACTTTTTTAAAGCTACTTTGTGCTTCATCTAGTTTTCTTTTAATTGATGGATTAATTTTCTTATCAGTTTGCTCTAATATTTTCATAAAAGTGTTGTAAGAATAGTTTAGGAACCACTGTTTAAATTAAAAATATATTCCGTGAATTTCCGATTATCGCAAAAATTTATTATATACCAAGCGTTTTTCGTCGCGCGCTATAATACGGTTATAATATACAGTGTGTTAATTAATTATCATACCCGAGGTCATCAAGTATGCAACAAATATCGCAAATCGCATATTCCAATACGCATACTGTGATATTGGTTGCATACTTGCAATGATGACGTCGGGTACGGTAATTAATTAACACAGTGTAGTTTATAATACTACTATTATTTATTTATCATATTATTATAATATAGTTTTAATGATATACAACTAAAACTAACACTAGACCTAGAACTATAAAGTATCCGGCTTAACACTGTCACTAGAATCAAAATTAGACTTAGACTTCTACTTAAATGTTACAAGTTTACAAAAGAAATATTAAGAAACTTGGGAAAAATTCAAGAATCATCATGTG
>NW_019281206.1:36922-48039 GCF_000648695.1 Onthophagus taurus
ACAAATATTAAGACATTTTATAAAAATTAAGAATATGTCAAAATGACATTGACATTTCAAACCGGAAGTTGCTTATATCTCGAGTAATATTGGAATTAAACGTATCATGTTTGGACTCATTTTAAAGGATTTTTCACGACGATTACAAATATGTCAAAATTGACGTTGACATTGTCAACCGGAAGTTGACCATAACTTCTTTAATATTGAAGATAAATAAGTCGTGTTTGTACTCATTTTAAAAGATTTTTAATGAAGATTGCAAATATATCAAAATTCAGGTTGACATTTTAAACCTGAAATTAATTATGATGTAATAGAAGTTTTATACCTGATGTTAATCTAGTGTTAGTCACTTTTCATATTTGTCAACTTCATAAAACATCCATCAAAATGAGTCCAAACTTGACATATTTAACTTTAATATTAATGAAAATACAACCACTTCCGGTTTGAAACGTCAACGTCTATTTTGACATATTTGTCATCTTCATTAAAAAACCTTTAAAATAAGTCCACAGATGACGCACTTATCTCAAAAAACAAAAAAGTTAGAATAAAAAACATTAAACCCGAAGTTAGCAACAATGAAGATAGCAATTTAATTTTTAAATATTAATACCAACCTTAATTTTTTATTTTTTTTTATTATATTTTTGTTTTTGTGACAAATATTAAGACATTTTATAAAAATTAAGAATATGTCAAAATGACATTGACATTTCAAACCGGAAGTTGCTTATATCTCGAGAAATATTGGAATTAAACGTATCATGTTTGGACTCATTTTAAAGGATTTTTCACGACGATTACAAATATGTCAAAATTGACGTTGACATTGTCAACCGGAAGTTGACCATAACTTCATTAATATTGAAGATAAATATGTCGTGTTTGTACTCATTTTAAAGGATTTTTAATGAAGATTACAAATATGTCAAATTGAGGTTAACATTTTAAACTTGAAGTTAATTTAATGTTACTATATCTACACTATATCGGACGGCTATCGGGTTTAGCCACACGTCTCTAAAGGCTTGATTCTAGTTCTAGGTATGGTGTTAGTTCTACATTAAAACTAACACTAGAACTAGAAACATTTAAGTTTAGCAGTACGTCTCTTAAGACGGCTAGCCACATTATTAATACATTAAATAATAATAAAAGTAAACAAAATTAATACGAACAAATATTTTACGTTTCTAAAGAAGTGAATTACTTGAAACAGATGGGTTTTGTATTTATCGTCTTTAATTATCGTCAGCTACACGCCCACGTCTGTGATGATATCACAAAACACTTTGCATTTCGAATATAGAGGCACAAAGAAAGAAAAATGAGTAAATGGTTTAAAGGAATCGCGATGAAATGTTTAATTATTATTGTTTGAATAGTATAAATTGTTTATATGGTACATCTATAAATTTGCGAGCTTGTGCCAACGCCGGAGGAAGAGGTAATTAATTTTGGAATCAAAGCTGACCCGAAATGTCCTAATTGAACATAAACAAAACCCAGCGGTTGCGGATGGGTTGTCGGAAATATAACTTATTAATCCCGAGAACTTCGTATTTTCCAGTTCCGACCACGTCAAGTCTAATAATACACGAAATTTCTTCCGCAACCCGGATTTTCTCATCTTTTAATAAACATCATAACATAAAATGATGTTTTTAAAGTATTTTATACACGACGTAAAGCGAAATTAACGTTAAAGATATGAATTATTTGTTAAGAGTAACTATTTTTAGAAGAAAAATTATCCTCGATTTTCTTACACGTATGTAAGAACGTATACCGTGTCTAATATTTTCCACTTGACGCAATGGTCACGCGAACAGATCATTTGCATATTGGAGTCGAGAAAAACACGCCTCGAAAACGAAAAAGAGCTTATCGACTATAAACTTGGAAATTTAGCCGAAAGTTTTGGTGCCCTTTCACTTGAGATAACATCGTTTTCGAATGGGCTCAATTACATAGAACACGCCTCCATATCGTTTTTTTATTTTTTATTGTGTGAGTTGTCATAATGAAAAACAACTTTATATAAATGATTTTGGATCTCTTTTATTCCGAGATAATCTTATAAATAATTTAGTGGAATCACTGGGAGCTACAAACCGTGTTAGACTTCAGTTCGATGTCGAAACAAAGCAAAAAACGCTCAAGGCGAAAAGTTTTAAAGAACGAACTTCGAAGCTTGAACTTTCCCGGCTGGCGGCCCAATCTTATCGAATTTAGAATTTATCTCGCCGTTGGTCCAGTGTGAAAGGGCTAAATTGGGGATCCAGTCTCTAGTTAGTTCGGAGTTCGAGACCTGGGTTATTTAAGTTCTTAATTATTTTTCATAAAACTTTTCATCTTAACAATATAAGTTATTATTATTCAAACCGCGTTGTAATATCGTACTATCATCTGGTCAAACTAAACACGTTTCACCACAGAAGGAACAATCGCTAGTAAGTTTTCGAACAGTTCCAAACAGTTTCAAACACCCGGTAGAGAATAGTTGCAGGATGTCTTTGCTAAATGCTAGTTTGACAAGTGTCCCGGCTTTGCGTTAGTTGCAGAAGTTAACAATGGGTCTTTTCCTCTCTTGGGGAGCCTCAAGCTGTGATTGCGTCTCGTATTACAAGACTTTGGACCTGTCATAACACTACTTGATTGCAAATTTTGGTACTTCCTTTGAGACACCTATCATATTGAATCCAATTTTAACTTTAATTTCCAAAGAGAGGTTATTCCGTTTTAATTTATCGTACGTCCTGCTGTAGGAAGACAGCGCTTCCAACCTGCATTTGTTATTGTCCACCCTACCTGCTGTGGTAATCAATTGAACCTCTCTATGTCCCGGTTCGTCGTTTGCTTGCTTTCGCCCTACTATTTACCTGCAGGAAATGCTGCTCTGTCACTGACGGAAAATCGATTCGAACACATTGTATGGATTTGTTAACTTAATGATTGTGCAAGAAAACACAATTTTACCATCATATTTAAAGTTTAATTAAAATCCCAAAACAACACGATATAAATAATCCCCAGTAATCCTAAAGGGTAATCGGTATAAATCAGCCCTTGACATTGTTATCCAAAATTGAATCTACTTAAAACCCATAATAAATTCATTCCACGATGTTGCTTCTCGTTAAATATTATCTCGTTAATGAAATGTTTGATGAAACTGTTTATTATATATTATGAATGTTGGTGTTAGTTTTAATGATATAAAACTAGAACTAACACTAGACCTATTCGGGTTTAGCCGTCTTAAGAGACATTGAGCTAAACTCGAATATTTTTAGTTCTAACGATATGAAACTAGTTCTAGGTTTAGTGCTAGTTTAAGTTTTAAAACTATACAACATAGTAATCTGATGCTAACTAGTGCTAAAATCATATCTACTGTGTTTTTAAGAATCATGATATGATATCTATATTAAATTCAAGCTTAAAAATTCTAGTTTATGATGTGATATTAAAATAATAAGATAATATTATTGAAATTTCCAACAAAAGCTTATTAAAGAAGAAACTGTCACACTTATAAATCAAAGAAAATACTAAATTTTCACAAAATCATATCTACTGTGTTTTTAAGAATCATGATATGATAAGTATGTTAAATTGAAGCTTAAAGATTCTAATTTATGATTTGATGTAAAAATTATAAGATAATATTATTGAAATTTCGAGGAAATAATTATTAAAGAAGAAATTGTTAAATTTGTAAATCATACGTAATACGAAATTTTCAAAAAATCATATCAACTGTATTTTTAAGAATCATGATATGATATGTATGTTAAATTGAAGCTTAAAGATTCTAGTTTATGATTTGATGTAAAAATTATAAGATAATATTATTGAAATTTCGAGGAAATAATTATTAAAGAAGAAATTGTTAAATTTGTAAATCATACGTAATACGAAATTTTCAAAAAATCATATCAACTGTATTTTTAAGAATCATGATATGATATGTATGTTAAATTGAAGCTTAAAGATTCTAGTTTATGATTTGATGTAAAAATTATAAGATAATATTATTGAAATTTCGAGGAAATAATTATTAAAGAAGAAATTGTTAAATTTGTAAATCATACGTAATACGAAATTTTCAAAAAATCATATCAACTGTATTTTTAAGAATCATGATATGATATGTATGTTAAATTGAAGCTTAAAGATTCTAGTTTATGATTTGATGTAAAAATTATAAGATAATATTATTGAAATTTCGAGGAAATAATTATTAAAGAAGAAATTGTTAAATTTGTAAATCATACGTAATACGAAATTTTCAAAAAATCATATCAACTGTATTTTTAAGAATCATGATATGATATGTATGTTAAATTGAAGCTTAAAGATTCTAGTTTATGATTTGATGTAAAAATTATAAGATAATATTATTGAAATTTCGAGGAAATAATTATTAAAGAAGAAATTGTTAAATTTGTAAATCATACGTAATACGAAATTTTCAAAAAATCATATCAACTGTATTTTTAAGAATCATGATATGATATGTATGTTAAATTGAAGCTTAAAGATTCTAGTTTATGATTTGATGTAAAAATTATAAGATAATATTATTGAAATTTCGAGGAAATAATTATTAAAGAAGAAATTGTTAAATTTGTAAATCATACGTAATACGAAATTTTCAAAAAATCATATCAACTGTATTTTTAAGAATCATGATATGATATGTATGTTAAATTGAAGCTTAAAGATTCTAGTTTATGATTTGATGTAAAAATTATAAGATAATATTATTGAAATTTCGAGGAAATAATTATTAAAGAAGAAATTGTTAAATTTGTAAATCATACGTAATACGAAATTTTCAAAAAATCATATCAACTGTATTTTTAAGAATCATGATATGATATGTATGTTAAATTGAAGCTTAAAGATTCTAGTTTATGATTTGATGTAAAAATTATAAGATAATATTATTGAAATTTCGAGGAAATAATTATTAAAGAAGAAATTGTTAAATTTGTAAATCATACGTAATACGAAATTTTCAAAAAATCATATCAACTGTATTTTTAAGAATCATGATATGATATGTATGTTAAATTGAAGCTTAAAGATTCTAGTTTATGATGTGATATAACAACAATAAGATAATATTATTGAAATTTCCAAGAAAAGCTTGTTAAAGACAAAATTGTCAAATTTATAAATCAAAGAAAATACTAAATTTTCACAAAATCATATCTACTATGTTTTTAAGAATCGTGATATGATATGTATGTTAAATTGAAGCTTAAAAATTCTAGTTTATGATGTGATATTAAAACAATAAGATAATATCATTGAAATTTCGAAGAAAAGCTTATTAAAGAAGAAACTGTCAAATTTAATATCTTAATCGTAATATCTTATGCTAACTAGCGCTACATATCACTACCACTAGAACTAACACTCGACCGAGAACTAGAAACATTCGGATTTAGCCGCACGTTTTTCAAAATGGTTAAACCCAAACGTTTCTAGTTCTAGGTCTAGTGTTAGTTCTAGTTTTATATCATTAAAACTATATTATAATAATATTATAAATAAACTATATGATCTCGTTAATGAAATGTTTGATGAAAATATTTGATTCAACCTTGTGGTAATAATTTCTTATAGCGCGTGATATATGAGAGACGAAAAACGCTTCGTATATAATAAATTCTTGCGATATCCCGAGCTGACCGTAAATCCAACCCGGCTACGGCACTAAACAGCGAATATTAGTGGGTTTCCGGATTGCGAAACCACCGGGAAACGCAAAAATTAAATATTACGGTGGATTTTGGAATGATAACGGTCAAAATGCCGGAACTCATGGAAAATATTTAAACAGTGCATATAGTTAAACAGTTTTCCTAATCGCGGAATACTAGTTCTGAGTACTTTATGAAAATACTTGAGCAAATTATTGATAGAAGCTCAAAGTGACAAAAAGACAACAAATAACGGAAAAGATTAATTATGCAGCAAAATGAAAAAGTCTCTTTTCTGGAAAAGGATTTATTAAATGAGATCTTGAATGGCTAAAAATAAAACAACAGTTATGGTGACAGGCAATGAAGAAGAAGCATTTTAAGTACTTAGACTGCCATAATAATTGAGAGGTCATCGAATCTATATCATAGGATAAATACCCTATTTATCAATAAGAGTGATATTTAGACCAATATTGACTTTTTGCGAAACTTGGATACTTACAGAAAGAGAAAAAAGTAAATTGGAGACAATCGAGATGAAGTGTCTGAGAAGAGTGTCAAAAAAGAGATAAAATTAGAAGCTTGGGGATATACTGATGACCTGGTAATCACAATCATAACTCAACTAACGCAGAAAATCCTACTACTTACTAGCACTTGTTGCAGAAGCAATGGGCTCAGCATTAATTCAAACAAAATCGAAATAGTCCCTTTCGATTTTGTATCCCACAGATATTTATTTTTGTATGATATATGACAGTGGTGTACATAACGTCGATCGCGATCGACTGGTCGATCACAAAGCAGTTTTGAGTCGATCGCCAAGAAAATCGTGAATCTGAAATATCTAATATCTGGGCCTCAAAGCAAAAAAAGGAAGGTTACTTTAAACCCTTCGGTCGATCTTGGCAAGACATTTATATAAAAAGTTGATTTTGATCAAAAATTTGTGGACACTACTGCTCTAAATCGATTAAACGTCAAAATTGTTGATTTTCGAAAATTAACTCAATCGTAACTCAAAAACTAAAAGTGATGGAGAAAAACTTTTTATACATAAAACTTTAGTAATGGGCCATAAAGACTAGATCCATAAAAAGATTGAACCTAATTATTACCATTTTTTATTTATAAGCTCCAAATCGACTAAACATCAAAATTGTTGATTTTAGAAAATTAACTCAATCGTAACTCAAAAACTAAAAGCGATGGAGAAAAACTTTTTATACATAAAACTTTAGTAATGGGCCATAAAGACTAGATCCATAACAAGATTGAACCCAATTATTACCATTTTTTATTTATAAGCTCTAAATCGATTAAACATCAAAATTGTTGATTTTCGAAAATTAACTCAATCATAACTCAAAAACTAAAAGCGATGGAGAAAAACTTTTTATACATAAAACCTTAGTAATGGGCCATAAAGACTAGATCCATAACAAGATTGAACCCAATTATTACCATTTTTTATTTATAAGCTCTAAATCGATTAAACATCAAAATTGTTGATTTTCGAAAATTAACTCAATCATAACTCAAAAACTAAAAGCGATGGAGAAAAACTTTTTATACATAAAACCTTAGTAATGGGCCATAAAGACTAGATCCATAACAAGATTGAACCCAATTATTACCATTTTTTATTTATAAGCTCTAAATCGATTAAACATCAAAATTGTTGATTTTCGAAAATTAACTCAATCATAACTCAAAAACTAAAAGCGATGGAGAAAAACTTTTTATACATAAAACCTTAGTAATGGGCCATAAAGACTAGATCCATAACAAGATTGAACCCAATTATTACCATTTTTTATTTATAAGCTCTAAATCGATTAAACATCAAAATTGTTGATTTTCGAAAATTAACTCAATCATAACTCAAAAACTAAAAACGATGGAGAAAAACTTTTTATACATAAAACCTTAGTAAAGGGCCATAAAGACTAGATCCATAACAAGATTGAACCCAATTATTACCATTTTTTATTTATAAGCTCTAAATCGATTAAACATCAAAATTGTTGATTTTCGAAAATTAACTCAATCATAACTCAAAAACTAAAAGCGATGGAGAAAAACTTTTTATACATAAAACCTTAGTAATGGGCCATAAAGACTAGATCCATAAAAAGATTGAACCCAATTATTACAATTTTTTATTTATAAGCTCCAAATCGATTAAACATCAAAATTGTTGATTTTCGAAAATTAACTCAATCATAACTTAAAAACTAAAAGCGATGGACAAAATTTTAATTATTACTATTTTTTATTTATAAGCTCTAAATTAGTGGTGACCATAACGTCTATTGCCAAAAAAATCATGACTCTGAAATATCTATGTCTGGGCCTCAGAGAAAAAGAAAAGGAAGGTTACTTTAAACCCTTCGGTCGATCTTGGCAAGATATTTATATAAAAAGTCGATCTTGATCAAAAGTTAGTGGACAACACTGATATATGATATATTTGTGTATCCCATAAGTAATCAAAAATTTTGAGAATTTCTGTATTTAAATAATATTTCCTGTATACGCGAGTTTTAACCAATTTAACCCGTTTTGATTTAATTTAATGTCTTTCGAGCACGATTTTAATTATCACGCAATTTTAGTAAAAGCAACCCGCAATATCCAACCAATTACAGTAATTACAACAACATACAAATAACTTTATATCTAAAACTTAAGATAATATCAAAAAGATTTGTTTAAAACAAGTTGTAAAGTTGAGGGATTTGTTACGTTGAGTCGCAAAGATAATTGAAGCGGCAAATTGTTTCTTGTTTGCACGTACAAAACTGAAACATCTCAGATTTAAATTGAATTTTAAATATTAAACGATCGACCTCTGTGTATACGTTCTACTTTAACGGGGAACTACGAATTGTATCAGAATTAAGATTGATTGTTTGCGCTGTTTATTCATTCTAAAGGTTCCACTTTTCTTCTATAAATGAGAAAAACAAATAATATTGCGTTATTAAACAATCGCATTTGGCGATTAAAAAGAAGGAAATGTTTAAAGTTTTCCTTTTAAATATCGCCCTCGTTTCTTATTTAAAACTATTCGAAGCACGAAACGGAGTCGATCCCAAACTGTAGAGAACGTGATCTGTATTATCAATTACTTACCATTTTATGGGTGCATCCGGTTGCTTTGGTGGGACGCTTCGAAGTGAATTGGCGAAAATTGTATAATGTTTTATTCGCACACAAGTTGTGAATCTATAATGAAATCGTTTTTTGCGTAATAAATTTTGGTTACGGAAAATTAACTGTAAATCGAGTCGCGATCAAAAATATCGACTTCGCACTTCGCCAAGCGGAAAAGTTTGATGAGATTTCACTAACGAGGCTTCTTTCCAAGTAACTTTTCTTACCGGATGTAAATACATCAAGGGTATAATTCCCTTCTTCAAAAAGTTTTCTCCTATTTCCTACGTCCATATGCATATATATATAGATTTGATATCGTTTTCCAGAAAACTCATCCTTCCATACACAATACATAGCGTAGAAAACTAATTTCACGGTTCTACGAACTCGCCTACGGCTTATACTTCGGGCGTTTCGCGCTCCTTCCCCGAAGGTTTTAAACATAGAAAGGGTGCATCTTGGCGTTAGCCCCCTCATGCTTGAGGAGATAACGCTTTATGCTGGTGCTCCTCATCTTCCTCCTTCCATCTGAAGGGAAAACTAATAAAGACGACCAGGACGACAGGATGAAGGGGCCGCATCCTACCAAACGTCTCGGGCCGAAAGCCCCGGATTCGTGTTATGAAGGAAAAATTCCTCTTCGAATTTAGCCTCGAGAATTACGTGAAGTGGAAATGCGGGATGTCTGGGGTGAGCATAAATTTCTCCCGGATGTTAAACTGTAACTGGGATATCTTGAAAAATTCAGGTGATATCGCAAGAATTAAAAAGACTCTTGATTTTGATGTATTTGCGAGGATAAGAATCGATTTATTGGAATTTAGAAACACACAAAAACAGTGTAACAACATCCCTTTATGTGTAAACTAAATTGTTGTCCATAAATTCTCATACCATCTACAGTATTCCAAACAAGAACGAGTTTATTGGAACAATATTTAGTATTAATCGATTTAAATTACCTAATTTATTTTTAATGACTTCATTTCATTATTTCTCCCTTATCAACCATTTAATTATTCATAAATTTGCCGCTGTCATCTATAATCCACTAGAAATATTCGGGTTTAGTCAATTTTATTATTATATTCGTAATCTTCATAAAAAATCCTTTAAAATGAGTCCAAATTCGACATATTTCACTTTAATATTAATGGAAATACAACCACTTCCGGTTTGAAACGTCAACGTCAATTTTGACATATTTGTCATCTTCATTAAAAAACCTTTCAAATGAGTCCAAACACAACTCACTTATCTCAAAAAACAAAAAAGTTAGAATAAAAAACATTAAACCCGAAGTTGGCAACAATGAAGACAACAATTTAATTTTTAAATATTAATACCAACCTTAATTTTTTTATTTTTTTTTCTTATATTTTTGTTTTTGTGACAAATATTAAGACATTAAGAATATGTCAAAATGACATTGACATTTCAAACCGGAAGTTGCTTATTTCTCGAGTAATATTGGAATTAAACGTATCATGTTTGGACTCATTTCAAAGGATTTTTCACGACGATTACAAATATGTCAAAATTGACGTTGACATTCTTAACCGGAAGTTGACCATAACTTCTTCAATATTGAAGATAAATATGTCGTGTTTGTACTCATTTTAAAGGATTTTTAATAAAGATTACAAATATGTCAAAATTTAGGTTGACATTTTAAACCTGAAGTTAGTTATCATATAATAGTCAACTTCATGGTGTTCTTTCATGATGTATTCTTCATTAAAAAATTACCTAATTTACTTTTAATGATTTTATTTCATATTCTATACGTATTTATTTCTCCCTTATCAGCCAATTACGTATTCATAAATTTGCTTTCATCCATAATCTACTTCAGAGACTCTATATTTTTCTTGCACTAAAACTAGAACTAACACAAGACCTAAAAGTAGAAATATTCGGGTTTAGTCGTGAAAAAAACTTTCAGTTGTCAATGTTTACCTTAATTTTATTATTATATTCGTAATCTTCATAAAAAATCCTTTAAAATGAGTCCAAACTCGACATATTTAACTTTAATATTAATGGAAATACAACCACTTCCGGTTTGAAACGTCAACGTCAATTTTGACATATTTGTCATCTTCATTAAAAAACCTTTAAAATGAGTCCAAACATGACGCACTTATCGTCATAAAATTAAAGTTGCATTTTCAACTTTGAAATCGCAATTTGATTTTTATTCGAAATTAGAATAGAGGAACTGAG
>NW_019281206.1:48985-83131 GCF_000648695.1 Onthophagus taurus
ACAAATAAGAAGACATTTTATAAAAATGAAAAATATGTCAAAATGACATTGACATTTCAAACCGGAAGTTGACCATAACTTCATTAATATTGAAGATAAACATGTCGTGTTTGTACTCATTTTAAAGGATTTTTAATGAAGATTACAAATATGTCAAAATTGAGGTTGACATTTGACAAATGGACAACTTCATGGTGTTCTTTCATGATGTATTATTATTTATTACAAAAAAAAAGTTTGTTTGCTCAGAACTTTTTTATTCTATTATAACCCTACATTTATTTTTGCAGTTTCTAATGGTAGATTTAGTTTAGAAACTTTTATTACTGTTAGATAACATTGATAAAAATCACCGCTTTCGTGTTGAATGCAAAAATGATTTCCTTTAGTATTTTTTATTACTTGTCTTGTTATTTTATGTACTTTTTTTATTATTCCTGTTAGTGCTTATTTTTTGTTGATTTATTAAACCAACTAAAACAAATTAAAAATGTGATTTAGCTAAATCTACACTTCAGTTCTGAACAAACAAACTTTAGAAACAGCGTATACAGGGTGGTTCAGTTTTTAATCGGGAAACTTTACTAGGATGTAGTAGTTGCCAAAATAACACAAGTTTTTTTATATAAACATAGGGTCGTAACTCTTTTGTTTTCGAGCTATGAGCTGTCAAAATTGAGCCAAAAATTTACATTTTGTCTTATAATCTTAAGCAACACTCTGAACCCTCTGAATTCTCTCCACATCTGCAGACAATAAGCAGGGGCCATAAACAATATCGCAATGATTAAATACTGATAATATAAGGGAGTCACATAACATTAATTTAACGTCTGTAGTTAATAAATAACGATTAGGATAAAGTACGAAAGAACCTACCTAACCCAATATATAGTCTATCAGTCTGGTCTTCTGAAAGCAATTTTCTGATCTTTTGCAAAGAATTTTTGGTGTTCTGTAAGCAGCATTTATTGTTCTGCAAACAGTTCTCCCACCTTGAATGGCTTCTAAATAGTTCCAATGTTAATTTTAATGATATAAAACAAGAACTAGACTTAGAATTTAGCCAAAAAGAATCGCCACAATACTTTTTGTTCAAAATGATAAGAAAAATCGATTTTATTTTTCAGTTAGGCCTCGGGTCGGAGAGTTTAGTTTCGGTTTTATGGGACTTCTGGGGCTTATAACGGCCCCGCCGAATGATTTATGGCCCAACCAACAAGTGGTTATTAGTTTTGGCTCGGATTTTTAACGTTCCCTAGCAATTAGAATCGTAATTAAGATTAATTAATGCGATCTACCGTTTCGCATTAATCATTTTATTTCAAATTTTGGTAATAATAACTTTTAATGCAAACTTTATTTAAAGATAACCCAAATGTTTTTCGTTTAAAATAAAAACACGCAAAAGTATCGTTATGGTTCTTCGAAACATAACCTTACATATGTTGGGTTCGTCTAATTAATGGTTCTTTTTAATTGAAACGAACATTAATAGGCCACCTGTTGAATGTAAAACATAAATTACGCGCAGTCGATATCGTTAAATGGGTTAGACCTCGATCGAAGGACGTTCTCCGCCAAGCTTCTGGTCAATATTAGGTGGTGCTCATAATTTCAATTGACGTTGATTGCTTTTAAAGCCAATTAGTTACCAACTTAAATTAACTCTGAATTTTTCTGTCAATTTGTTATTAGATTAAAAAAAATTACAACTATAAAGTGAAACGGTTTGAAACACAACGATTATGATTATCAAATTATAGTTGAATAAATCTTTTAATTTAACCTTTTTTGGTTTAATCAAACCAAAAATACAATTAGTTGGTTCTCCGAATACGGCTCGTATATCATTACACATTTCACCGTGCGCTCGGTGTACAGTAATTTAAAATAGTCGACTCGTTATTTTCCGGAAATAGCAATATTCAGAGCTACCGTTGCTTGTGAAGCTTGCATCCCCTAAGTAATTAATATTAATGTGTTCACCCTCGATTCACGCAGAAATGTCACCCCTCGACCCACACACGCTTACAACCCACGTGCATTAATACGTTGGATTTCCATAAGATTCATTATGTAATGTATATGTGGAAAGGCAAAATCGATTTTTCGATTAACTCATTCATGTTTTCGAACACGTTCCGGTATAAATCCGATTTTGTCCATTAAATCGCATTAAACGCGTGTGAGTTTATGACATTAAGCACTTTAATACAAGCGAAATCTATAGCCATTTCATAATGTATAGAGTATAGACGCAAATGGAGGGGATAAAATCGAATTATCACTAAATTGGCAATTTGCGTTGCGTTTATTACGTTTTACATTGAGTGAAACGTCATATTTTATTCACCTTATTTTATTCAATAAACAAATATTAAATGTCAACTTTAATTTTGATGTATTCGTAATCCTTATTAAGTAACCTTTAAAATGAACCCAAACATGACGCATTTATCTCGAAAAACAAAAAAGTTAGAGTAAAAAATAATAAATCTGAAGTTGGCAACAATGAAGTTGCAACATAATTTTTAAACCTTAATTTTTAAGATTTTTCTTGTAATTTCGTTTTTTATGAAAAATTATATTTATTTTAAGACGTTTTGATAAAATTACGAATATGTCAAAATTGATGTTGACATTTCAAACCCGGAAATTGACGATAATTTCATTAATATTGAAATAAAATGTATCGTGTTGTACTCATTTCAAAGGATTTTTAATGTCGATTACAAATACGTCAAAATTGAGATTGACATTTCACAGTTGACAACTTCATGGTGTTAATGTCAACTTTAATTTTGATGTATTCGTAATCCTTATTAAATAACCTTTAAGATGAACCCAAACATGACACATTTATCTTGAAAAACAAAAAAGTTAGAATAAAAAATATTAAACCTGAAGTTGGCAACAATGAAGTTAGCAACATAATTTTTAAACCTTAATTTTTGAGATTTTTGTTGTAATTTCGTTTCTTATGAAAAATTATATTTATTTTAAAACATTTTGATAAAATTACGAATATATCAAAATTGACGTTGACATTTCAAACCGAAAATGAAGCATAACTTTATTAATATTGAAATGAAATATGTCGTGTTGGTACTCATTTCAAAGGATTTTTAATGACGATTACAAATACGTCAAAATTGAGGTTGACATTTCAAAGTTGACAACTTCATGGTGTTAATGTCAACTTTAATTTTGATGTATTCGTAATCCTTATTAAATAACCTTTAAAATGAACTCAAACATGACGCATTTATCTCGAAAAACAAAAAAATTTGAATAAAAATATTAAACTTGAAGTTAGCAACGATGAAGTTAGCAACATAATTTTTAAATATTAATACCAACCTTAATTTTTGAGATTTTTCCTTGTAATTTCGTTTTTTATGAAAAATTATATATATTTTAAGATATTTTGATAAAATTATACATATGTCAAAATTGACGTTGACATTTCAAACCGGAAATTGACGATAATTTCATTAATATTGAAATAAAATATATCGTGTTGTACTCATTTCAAAGGATTTTTAATGTCGATTACAAATACGCCAAAATTGAGGTTGACATTTCAAAGTTGACAACTTCATGGTGTTAATGTCAACTTTAATTTTGATGTATTCGTAATCCTTATTAAATAACCTTTAAAATGAACCCAAACATGACGCATTTATCTCGAAAAACAAAAAAGTTAGAATAAAAAATATTAAACCTGAAGTTGGCAACAATGAAGTTAGCAACATAATTTTTAAATATTAATACCAACCTTAATTTTTGAGATTTTTTCTGGTATTTTCGTTTTTTATGAAAAATTATGTTTATTTTAAGACATTTTGATAAAATTACGAATATGTCAAAATTGACGTTGACATTTCAAACCGGAAATTGACCATAACTTCATTAATATTGAAATGAAATATGTCGTGTTGGTACTCATTTCAAAGGATTCTTAATGACGATTACAAATACGTCAAAATTGAGGTTGACATTTCAAAGTTGACAACTTCATGGT
Organism: Onthophagus taurus; assembly: GCF_000648695.1. NCBI lineage: Eukaryota > Metazoa > Arthropoda > Insecta > Coleoptera > Scarabaeidae > Onthophagus > Onthophagus taurus. The sequence continues at coordinate 53,013 of NW_019281206.1, forward strand.
GTTAATGTCAACTTTAATTTTGATGTATTCGTAATCCTTATTAAATAACCTTTAAAATGAACCCAAACATGACGCATTTATCTCGAAAAACAAAAAAGTTTGATAAAAAATATTAAACTTGAAGTTAGCAACGATGAAGTTAGCAACATAATTTTTAAATATTAATACCAACCTTAATTTTTGAGATTTTTCTTGTAATTTCGTTTCTTATGAAAAATTATATTTATTTTAAGACGTTTTGATAAAATTACGAATATGTCAAAATTGACGTTGACATTTCAAACCGGAAATTGACGATAATTTCATTAATATTGAACAAAAATGTATCGTGTTGTACTCATTTCAAAGGATTTTTAATGTCGATTACAAATACGTCAAAATTGAGATGGACATTTCACAGTTGACAACTTCATGGTGTTAATGTCAACTTTAACTTTGATGTATTCGTAATCCTTATTAAATAACCTTTAAAATGAACCCAAACATGACGCATTTATCTCGAAAAACAAAAAAGTTAGAATAAAAAATAATAAATCTGAAGTTGGCAACGATGAAGTTAGCAACATAATTTTTAAATATTAATACCAACCTTAATTTTTGAGATTTTTCTTGTATTTTCGTTTTTTATCAAAAATAATACTGATATAAAGACATTTTGATAAAATTACAAATATGTCAAAATTGACGTTGACATTTCAAACCGGAAATTGAGCATAACTTCATTAATATTGAAATGAAATATGTCGTGTTGGTACTCATTTCAAAGGATTTTTAATGACGATTACAAATACGTCAAAATTGAGGTTGACATTACAAACCAAAGCTGCAAAGGTATTAATTTTGATGTATTCGTAATCCTTATTAAATAACAACATAAAATTTTTTGTAGAATAATTAAATACTGACAAGAACTCTTTCTAAAAAACTAAACATTGCTTATAAAGGACAATACATTACTGCTAGAAGATAGATAATGCTGACGGAAGATTTAACCGGGCAGAAATCCTGACATTACGAGCAGCAGATTAGATACTGCTCATAGAAGATTTCGTTGATATAAGACTAATTACTGCTGATAGAAGACTAGAGACAACTCGCAGAACACTCTATTATTCCAAGTCTAGTATTAGTTCCAGTTCTAATTATTATTCTGCGATGACGTCACAAACGGGCCATCGAGCTGTGCCTCTTACTTAGATTCTATCGTCCTTGGGCCTAACAGAAAAATAAAATCGATATTTCTTATAATTAAAAAAAAAATATATATTCTGACGTTATTCTTGTGGCGAATTCGAGCTTTCAACGAAGTTGATGGAGACCTTCCGGTAGGTTTGATAACTACTCCCTTACCCAGAGGGATAAAATCGCGATAAAAACACCGTCGTCGCCGTGGGTGTTTCAATTCGACGGGGCAACAACGAGAAAAAAAGCAACTTTGCCGTTTTTTTTTTGTCGTGGTGCTTCCGCTGCTAACAACGACGGCGAGTGGATTGCACTTTGTTAGGTGCTGGCAGCAGCTGTGCAATAAAGCAAGTGACCTGAATCGGGTTATATAAGAGTGGAAATAAGAATAACAGTTCGGTTGAGAGAAACATTAAATTGAGTTAAATGTAAAATGAACTTTTTATTATATTATAGTTTGTTCGCGGCACTTTATTAAAATGGTATCGAATCGAATTTAAGTCTAACTCAAGTCAATTCGAGAATTTCGACTTATTTTGCAAAAATTGTACCATTGGGTAAAGTTTAGTGTGATAAATACACATTAATTAAAATTGGAATAAAAATTTAGAGGTTATATTGACTTACCCGTTTGAAAACCAAAACTCTAACAAAAATTTTCATTAAAACACTCTGCAAATATGTACTGTTGAGTTTTAATGGTGAAAATAAGATAAATCGGAGAAAGTGACATAAACGAAATTTGAACGTCAATCAGAGTTAGTGCCAACCTTAAATAATAAAAATAACTAGCGATGTTTTGGCGCGTAATTTAAAAAGTTTGTTGTTTATAAATAATTCTTTTACAATTAATTTATGGATAATTAATTTATGGATAATTTATGGAATTAATTTATGGCAAATCTCGGAGTGTCGATAAATAATCAAGTTGTTTAATTGGGGAGATATTTTTACTAAAAATTATTTTAATACTTTCTCATTTGAAAAATAATTCATTTTCCTCATAATCTTGGATCTCAATGTACGTGCGCAATTAAAAATTCTCGAGATATTTCTGCGTCCAATTCCCGATCCTTTATTACCGTTATTACGTATTCCAATGAATTCCATTCAATTCATTGCATTAATTGTCGGACTCAACTCTATGGTTAAGCTTCAAACTGAGCTTTTTGCGTATCCATAGATAAATTCGGATTGTATGAAATTCGCAATGTGAAAATGCACATTTCTGCGTATTCGAGTCCATCCATATCGGTCTGGTCGGATTGCTATCAATGTTAAAGGATGAATCTCGCGAGTTGTGAGTAACCAAGTTTTTTCATGAATGGAAATTTTTGTGGAGCTGAATTGGGTTGATCTGCACTAATTGTTTTCCTAGTTCTAGGTCTAGTGTTAGTTCTAGTTACTAGTTCTATTCGGGTTTAGCACTGGGAACACAGTTTCAAGACCATTTATTGCTTTCAAAGACTTTAATAATTGTTTGGAAAAGAAATATGCTTTTCAAAAAGCTACCTACCACCTCCAGAATGTTAGATACTGCTGGAAAAGACTAATAACTGCTTGGAAAGGAGAGATATGGATCCCAAAAAACTACCTAATGTTGCCAGAATACAGCTGCTCGGAGAGGACTAGACAGGCTACCAAACAACTACAAATTGCTTGGAAAGACGAAATACTGCTTCCATAAGACTACTTACTGCTTTCAAAGCGCTATATACTACTAGAAAAGATTACAACCTGCTTGGAGAAGACTAAATACTGCTGGGAGAAACTATTATCTGTTTATTAACTACTTTCAGAATGCTAAATATAGTTGGAAAGACTACTAATTGCTTGGAGAAAGCTAGATATTGTTTGCAAAGACTATTTAATGCTTTTAGAAGACTATATACTGTTGCCAAAACACTACTAAGTGCTTGGAGATTCCAACACTACTGGCTGAAGACTATTTACTGAAACTATTCTTCAGCTATCATAATCCTATCTATGATTATCAGTCCAGATTCGTGGATTCTAAATTTTCGGAATCAATTTTATGTAAACACTTATAACTGATTCTGAGAACTTTTGGTGTTTACCAAAAGATGTAATAATGCAAATAGAACGAGTTTGGAGTTTGGAAATATTTACTGAAAAGAAAACCGATCTAATCATAAGCTAAATTCGTTTCAAAACGCAGCTTTCAATAACACCAACCTCAACGCTTAGAATTGATTTTGAACTTTCTGGAAACAGTCTTAAAATGTACTGCATCTTTTCCTACCAACTTGCATAGTTTTATGTGAACACTCGAAACTGAGTCAGATAAGTTTTAGTATTTGCCAAAAGACGCAATAATGCAAATAGAATATGTTTGGAAAGTTTCAAAATGCAGCTTTGAATAACACCAGAATCTATTGTAAGTATGACAATAGAATAAAGTCCAACCTCAACGTTGTTTAAATATTTAGAACTGACTCTGAACTTTCTGGAATCAGTTATCTAATATGTGCTGCATTTTTTTCAACCAACTTGCAAAATTTGTACAAATTTATGCTTTAATCTCTCAACATTTTCCGCAATGTTTTACGGAGATAATACTAATAATTGATTTTTTTTTGTTGAAAAAACTATCTTTCGTATTTTATTATTTTTACACTAGCAGTATCACTAGAATTAATACAAGACCTAGAACTAGAATCATTCGAGTTTAGCCGTCTTGAGAGACTTGCGGCTAAACCCGAATGTTTCTAGTTCTAGGTCTAGTGTTAGTTCTAATAGCAGTGGTAGGCAGCGCTAATTAGCATAAGATGTTACTATATTGTATATTTTTATTGAACTCAATGTCAACTTTAATTTTATTATTATATTCGTAATCTTCATAAAATAATCTTTAAAGTGAGTTTAAACTTGACGCATTTATTTCAAAAAACCAAAAAGTACGAACTTTCAAATTTTAATTTTGACATATTTGTCAACTACATAAAAAATCCTTTAAAATGAGTCCAAACTCGACATATTTAACTTTAATATTAATGGAAACACAATCACTTCCGGTTTGAAACGTCAACGTCAATTTTGACATATTTGTCAACTTCATTAAAAACCCTTTAAAATGAGTCCAAAGATGACGCACTTATCTCAAAAAACAAAAAAGTTTGATTAAAAAACATTAAACCCGAAGTTAGCAACAATGAAGATAATAATTGAATTTTTAAATATTAATACCAACCTTAATTTTTTATTTTTTTTTATTATATTTTTGTTTTTGTGACAAATATTAATTTGACATAAGAATATGTCAAAATGACGTTGACATTTCAAACCGGAAGTTGCTTATATCTCGAGTAATATTGGAATTAATCGTATCATGTTTGGACTCATTTTAAAGGATTTTTCACGACGATTACGAATATGTCAAAATTGACGTTGACACTTCTTAACCGGAAGTTAACCATAACTTCTTCAATATTGAAGATAAATATGTCGTGTTTGTACTCATTTGAAAGGTTTTTTAATGAAGATTACAAATATGTCAAAATTGACGTTGACATTCTTAACCGGAAGTTGACCATAACTTCTTCAATATTGAAGATAAACATGTCGTGTTTGTACTCATTTGAAAGGTTTTTTAATGAAGATTACAAATATGTCAAAATTGACGTTGACATTCTTAACCGGAAGTTGACCATAACTTCTTCAATATTGAAGATAAATATGTCGTGTTTGTACTCATTTGAAAGGATTTTTAATGAAGATTACAAATATGTCAAAATTGAGGTTGACATTTTAAACCTGAAGTTAGTTATCATATAATAGAAGATTTATAACTAAGTTAATCCTAGTGTTAGTCACTGTTTCGCACTTTCTTTTTATTTTTTCCAAGTTTCTTAAAAAAGAGTGTTTTTAAATTCTAACCTGAACACTTCGTCTTTATTTTCATTTTACAACTTTTTAAACTTTAATTTTGTAAATTAGTAACTACTCAATTCCTTATTTTATTAAAGCTGTAAAAACGTTTCCGTGATAAATGTTGTACAACATATTTAGTTTTAGCAACGTAATAAAAATGTTTATAAAACAACTGTAGCACCAAAATAGGCACAATTTATGTAATTTTTTCAATTATTTTATAGCTGTGTCTTGATCTACTATAAAATATTTATATAGGGTGATTCAAAAAACCGCTGACAGATTTCTAGAGTAGATAATACATGAAAAATTAAGATGATAGTCTTTAAAGTCAAAGTTTCTTTAAAATTAAACATTATCTGCAATAAAAAGCCCTTTTTTAAAAATATTGTCTACGCCATTGCTAATTTTGTCAAACGGGTAGTATTTTTGTGTAAAGTGATCAATTATCTATCAATTGATCTTTTACAAAACTTTACAACTCTTAACTTCCATCTATTAGACAATATTATAAACATTACTCCTGAACTACCACCTAGCGATTAAATAACCTTATCGTGTTGTTAGCTGCAGTTATAATGTGTTATAAAACTGATATTATCTTTGCGTCAGTTTTTAAATAACTGTTTTATAAACACTTATAGAGATACATATAAAACAATTGCAATATTCATTTATAACAGGATTGTGAATAACATGTTACGCTTTTGGGAAGATCTAATAAGATTATGTTGTATTATAAGCTGTGTGGTTATACAGGTGTCCCGCAACGATTGTACAAAACTGCATCAGCGTATTCTATGATCAAAAATAAACAAAAAACGCCTAATAAACATAGGTCCGAAAATGGACCATTTTCGAGATATTCAAAGATTTAGTTTTATAAGTTGATATTGTTAACATCATGAATTTAAATTTGTTTTTATAATAATTAAGTCGTTACTATGATTACGATAANAATATAACGATAGGAACAAGTGAGGAATTACCAAATGATTGAATCTGATGTATATTTTGTAAGGAATTGACGTAAGTTTTATTATTGTATTAATTTTTTAAATTAATTTAATTTAGCACGTTAATCCGAGATTTATTTAAGAAAATTTGTATTTATGTAGGATAACTCCTGAAGATGCTGTATAAACACAGTGAAACCGGTTGAGTGAAAATTTAAAAATAAAAATCCATTAAAGTGCAAAAACCGAAGTTTAATTTTACACACATAAAATGGAAAGTAAATCACCGAATAATATAAATCTAAAAATATTTCCCCGCCGTTGTTGGACCCACATCACACGTTGATGCGATAGCAGCAGACGACATCATGCACGCATTAAGTACTTCTGTTAACATCTGCACTTGTGTGTCTTCAGAAATCGAACGACGACCAGTTCTTTTGCGGTCTTCGACGCTTCCAGTTTCCAAAAACTTATTTACAAGTTCTCTTAAATATTTTTGACTAATTGGATGTTCAGGAAATCGTTCATTAAATTGTCGCTCTGTTTCATGTACATTTCTGTCAGCACGAGCGAATGTTAAAATTCCTCCGATTTTGTGCTCTAAACTCCTTCTAGCCATTTTGATCTCGCCTTTCTTTGGTTATACTTGGTCGGGTAGAGTTCCAAGATAGAAATGAAGGAAAATAGTATTTGCATGCTGCCTTAAATACAAAATTTCAAGGTACCTACAAACTTTAAAATTGTTGTTATGACAATTTTTTCTTAAAAGTTTTAAGAAGAACTTTCTTTTATCCTTTTCTTGCATTGATTGTTTCATAAAAACATTCTAAAAGAATTGCCGATTTTAACTCTGCTTAACCCGAGCGTAGACCGACCTTTAACTGACCGTGCACCATTTATCTGGCGCATTGTATCTCGACAGGTAGTCAACGAAGATACGTTGGTTTTTCCGGCGAAATTTCGCATTTTGTTTAATATTTATGTAAAAAACTAATAAACCGATATTTGATTGTGAGGTATCGTTGGATTCGTATTGTTTTATTCTTTCGGAAGATACCATAATATATTGGATGTTTCATTTAAAAAAACAAAGTTGATCCATTTTCCGGAAAAACTAAAAGTGATAGCAAAATTTTCCATAAGAAAATATTTGTGCTGATAAAATATAGAAACTGACGTTTTTTTGTTCATATTGATATCACAATTTGTTCGGAAGTTAAGAAGGGGGGGGGTTACTTTACGCTAGCACTGTATAAATTGGGTACCGGGCTTATTGATAACCCGGAAATCTTTAATTAGTTTTAATGTCCCGCAATATCGCACTCGCGATAGTTTTTTGTTTAGAATACCTCCGTCGGCGTCTAATGCGTATACTAATTCGCATATCCTGCGCATATTAAACTCGTATAAGAAAGTTTACCAGTCGATTGATATATTTAATTGTTCTTTTGTATCGTTTAAAAAGAAATGTATGTGACTTCCCAACATTATTAGTTAACAAAAATTATTATAAAAAATTACCATATTAGTGGTTTGGAATCTGGGTTTCTATAGGTGTAGTGGTCTATTTTACTGGTTTTATAATGGTTAATTAAGGTCCGAAAATCATCTTCAGTGGTTATGTTTATTTTAGTTGTATCAGTGGAATAATGTATTGTGAATTCACATTTTACTAATTTTTTTATATCCTTAAGAATTTCTTGATGGTTAAAAGACCCTTTTAGAAATATTGGTGGAATTCGTTTAATTTTTTGAGCAGTTGTTTGACTTGAGGTAGATGGACTCGGTTCGTTGTCATCTGGTCGATTGTCGAATTGAGAAAGTGGAAAAAACTGATTTGTTTCGAGAATATGAACAGGTTTGGTATTTGGAGTCCATATGTATCTCTTCAAGGTTTCATTTATAGCTGGTGACAATTCGTCAGATTTTCTCTTGGAGCTCATAAAGTTCAGGTTGAATTACAACCCCTTAGGGCTGCCCCTCGTTTATACCGATATACAGGGTGTCCCGCAACGATTGTACAAAACTGCATCAGCGTATTCTATGATCAAAAATAAACAAAAAAAGCCTAATAAACATAGGTCCGAAAATGGACCATTTTCGAGATATTCAAAGATTTGGTTTCATAAGTTAATATTGTTAACATCATGAATTTAAATTTGTTTTTATAATAATTAAATCTTTACTATGATTACGATAAGTTGTCTAATCAAAAAAAAATAATAATACTTCACGAAATTATTATTTTACTATTTAATTTAATAAAACTATTAAGTATGACCCCTATTAATTACTCCAAGGAAGAGATGGCGGATATGGTGTATTGTTACGGACTAGCTGATGGAAATGCGTCGTTAGCAGCTCGTCATTACTAGCAAAGGTTTAATTAGGTTTAACCTTTAGCAGACTATTTCTCAGATTAAAAGAAACGGGAAGCGTAACCCACAGCCATTCCACGGAGAGACATTACACAAGGCCGGTGGAATTAGAAGAAGCAGTTTTGAGAAGAGTCGATGAAAATGCCTCAACCAGCATTAGAAGAATTTCTGCACAAGAGAACATTAACAAAACAACCGTTCACCGCATTTTAAGGGAGCAGTTGCTTTATCCTTATCATTACAACACCGTTCAAGCTCTAACAGAAAATGATGGCGAAAAAAGAGAGATTTTTTGTAGGTGGGCCATACAGGAAGAGGTAGTAAACGTCGACTTTCCCATAAACATTGTATTTACGGATGAAGCAACATTTACTCAAAGCGGAATTTTTAATATTCATGATGCGCACGTTTGGAGCGATGAAAATCCCCATGCAATACTAGAAACTCATCATCAGTGGCGATTCAGTGTTAATGTATGGGCTGGAGTTATAGGTTCCAAAGAGATTGACAGCCGATGCCTACATACATTTTTTACAAAATGACCTTACAGAGGCATTTGATGAATTACCTCAACAAATTCTAGAAGATTGCTACTTTATGCACGATTATGCACGCGCTACTCGAGCATACTTAAATAACAGATTTGGCAATAAGTGGATTGGCCGAGGAGGGCCACCTCGTTCACCAGATTTAAATCCGTTAGATTTTTGGTTTTGGGGACATTTAAAACAAATTGTTTATTCTGAAAACGTTCAAAATGTGCAGGATTTGAAGAATAAAATTAGTAACGCATTTGACACAGTAAAACAAATTCCTGGTATCTTTGAACGCATTAGAAGTTCATTTAGAAAACGTATCCGTTTGTGTTTAAAAGTAAATGGTGCGGATATTGAACATTTATTATGACATGAATCTTTTCCAATTTGTTAAATATTCGTTGTTTTTATGCTGGTTGAACGATTTTCTTCGACAATCTTTGTTACTTGTTTTGTTAAATTATTAATGAACTGTATTAATTAACTTAATATTATCTTATTATTTATTAAACTTTATCTTAACCATCGTAACCATGGTAATCATATAATTACTGCATCTAAATCGTTAGAATTAATGATGTTTACAATAGGTCAGCTTATGAAACTAAAACTTTGAATATCTCGAAATTGGTCCATTTTCGGACCTATGTTTATTAGACTTTTCTTGTCTGTTTTCGATCAGAGAATACGCTGATGCAGTATTGTACAATCGTTGCAGGACACCCTGTATATATAATAAAAATAATAAAGTGAATTTAAAAAAATATAAATAATGCAAATATACGAATTTTATTTAATTTTTTACTTACGAATACTCCTTTTATTTATCGTAAAAGGTGCTACGACTAGGAAAACTTTGGGAATCGCTGCTATAATATAATATAATGTATTGTATTTCATTTAGCATCTTATTTAGTTATTTCTACTTCTGCTGTTGAAATAATTTAAATTAAAAACGATGAACACAAACATGAAGAAGATGAAGGTTTTGAAAGAAATGTCTTCTTTACTTCTTAACCTTCCTTATAGGGTAAATTTTAATATAATTTTCTGTACAAAAAAAATTAAAATAATTTATTTAATTTCGAAAAAGTTTTCGGACAATGTTTTTTCGCTAAAACTGTATAAGCAGCATTCGAATCACTGTCAATTATTAAATCGTACGATAATTTATTCCAAAAATGAATTAGATAGCTATTCTTGGCCTTATTAAGAACTTCATCGAGGTATTCCGGATCAAATAAATCTTCCCAACTACCATAAAAAATCGGGTAAAATAAATTCGTGGGAAGAATTTTTAAATGATCACATTTGTGGTAAAGGAAATTTCGCGTTGCATTACACAACTTTTTCACCCACCTAAAAAAATAACTTCAATAAATATAAATAATAATAAATTAAAATAAAATACTTAGTAAATAGAAAAGGACCATGTCCCGTCCACGATTTCGGGTTATAATGTTCATTAAAATCCCTTAAAATTCGATTCAATAAATCGATGCTGTTCCCATCAAAACCGATAATTCCCCCAGCCAAACCTGTTTCAAATTCTTTCCCAATAAAATTCCCCCCCAAATCATCCAAAGATTTCAATACAATCACATCACTATCCATATAAATCCCACCAAACTTCATTAAAACGATCACACGAAACGCATCACTGAAATGTTCGACGAAATAATCCGAAGTTTCAATTAAATGCTTTTTAAATAACCCCTCAATTTCCGTATTTCTAACCAAATCCTCAATTTTCGCATAAACAACATGAACATTTTCGTATGTTAAAACCGTATTCAAATATTTGTCTTGAATATAAATCGTTTTGATGTCATTTGGAAACACGTAAATGTAATAAATCGATCGATTTCGATGATATAAAGCTGCCGATTCAAACGCGCAAGACGCCCGACGATTTATCGTGACCACTTCGTGTTCGAAATCCTTAAAAGACGTCTCTAAGAAGAAAATCGAGTTGTTTTTGATGGTTAAATCAAAGAGGTTTCTTAAAGTTTGTCGATTTTTCTTTAAAATTATTGTTATATCGTCGTTTGGTGGTTTTGTTGCTAACAGTAAGTAAGTAATAAAGTAAAAAAATCCGAATGAAATGATGATGATAAAAACACGTTGAAAGGCGTTCATTTTTTAACAACAACTAAATGGAGTTATTACAAAAAAAAAGCATTAAAATGTAAAGTGTTAAGTGGTGACGTATAAAAGTGTTTCTTTATCTAAAATATTTGTGATAGGAATTGAAATATTTAGCTTAAAATTCGAAGAAATGTTTTTGTAATGTTTTAAGTATTAAGGTATGCGCGTTTATTTTTGATATTTGAAATTTCGAATTGGCCACATTGAGTGATTCGAACAATTCTGTTTTTTCGGGAAAAACTGTAGCAGCAAAAATAAGAGTTCAAACATCTTACAAGTGTTTTAGTTACGGCTTAATATTTAAAATCATCATTATGTATGAGTCAAAATGAAATATTTCAAGCATTTTTCTTCAAATTTTCATTTTATGTTGGAATTTGGCCGATTTTGGTACTTTATTAATTTTATTTTTTTCTTTAACTTTATTTGTGTTCAATAACAACTCTCTTATACAAAATAAACTATACCGGGTGTCCCGTTAAGGGTAAGGAGCGGCTGTATCTCGACAACAGTAAGGCCTAGAGGTTTGGGAAAAAATCCTAATCGGAAAAGTGGAGAAGATAAATATCTTGTGATGGACATATTTTAATATTCAAAGTTACATAAATTATTGTTATTATATAATTTGCCAATTAAACAGTTTTGTTTAAACAGTTTGCCATCGGAAGTGTTAAGTTACACTTTGGCCATCGGCACGTGGTTACAATAACGCTGAGCAATAGAAATGTTGGCACAAATGAAATACATAAGTAGTCAATAATTCTAAGCGAAAAGCATTGGTAGCCACATAGTTTTAACGAACACAATAGACATGTAATAAAGTAAAATAAATTAGTAATTAAAAAAAAAAACAAGAAGAAATCCTAATAGTGCAATCAAGCAATAGTGGAGGCCAAACAAATAATCCATCAACCAGTGGAAATCATTCAGTTGGCGAGATATTGGGGATGACAGCTTTATCCATAGTGATTTTGATGCTGCTAATATTCGTTGGGTGCCGTCTATATCGTAGAAGAATGGAAAAGAAGATCGTCAAGTCCGTCCATCGTGAGATGAAGAAAAGTAGGGAATCTCTCATGGATACAACAGTGTGAGTTGTGTATAAGTGAAAAAAAAAAGGAAAAACGTGAAAACTGAGAAGTGCCAGTAAATGGATTACTTGGAATAATGAAAATTTAGAAGTATGTATTTAACATTTACTAAATGACTAATTTTGTTATAATTAAAGAACTTAGATATAACTAATAAGAACTTTTTAAAGTTAGAAAAAATTGAAAACGAATTTTCGTATGTTAGGTTAGAATTTAATAAAGAACAAAATAGTATATTTTTGCAAGGGACTCCATGAAGAAACTATCTACTAAAACACCAAATTGGCAAGGTTGAGGAACAGATTAATATTTCTGACGAAATGCAAAAAGAACGGACTAACCCCCAGACACATTCACGATGGTATGAAGAGAACCACCACACTATTGGACACACGCAATCAAGTCTTAATCCACAAAGTGTACCATTTCACGAACAGGTTTGCTATTAACACTTTGAATCTTGAAATAAAAATTACAAGAATTGGATTGTCAATTTGTCTTCGGTATCTATTCCCCAGGATGTGTCAGATTTCTTGTCGCTCGGTTCAAAATTTGCTCTTCCTGTTGATAAACGTAATATTAAGCTGAGTAGATGTTTGATGGACGTTGAAAGCGCTATTTCATTTTGTCCCTCTAGGGTTAGAGACTTGCTTAGGGCGAGAAGTACGAATGTTATTACTAACTTTGTTAATGCTGATGTTAATGATACGTGGCTGGATAAACATATTAAACACTTAATTAAGGCTACCAAATCCTTCCTTAAATTCAATAAAAACTTAGTTATCATCAATGCTGATAAAGGTGCTACTACAGTCATTCTGAATAAAGATGATTATATCAATAAAGCTGTTGACATGCTGAATGATGTATCTACTTACACCAGAATTAAGAAATTTCCTGTAGACACTGTTTAAAGGAATCTTAATAAATTAATTAAACACCTTCACAATGAAAAGATTATTGATGATAATGAATTAAAGTTTCTTACAACACAAAATTCAACTCTTCAGCTTACTTTTTACCGAAAATACATAAACCTAATGTACCTCTCAGACTCATCATATCAGCTTGTGGTTCAGCCACGTACAATTTATCCAAATATTTATCCAACGTTCTTGCTCTCTCCTTGAGCAATGTTACTCAATATAATGTTAAAGGTACCTTTGAATTCGTTAATTACATAAAGGGCTTTCAACTTCCATCAGACTATGTCATTATTTCTCTGGATGTGGTGAGTTTGTTCACCAACAATCACCAATGAGATTTGATCAAGGATAACTAAGTTTTCCTCTGAAACCTTTTGTAAACTTTTAAAGTATATTTTTGATAACACCTCCTTTTCATTTAATGATCAAATTTATTTGCAGAAGTTTGGTACACCCATGGGCTCACCTATAAATCCTATTTTGGCACTTATAGTTATGGACACTATTCTTGATAATGTTATTCCTCAGTTAGAGTTTGAATTGCCGTTCATTAAACAATTTGTTGTTGATGATATTATCACAAGTGTGCCCAGGGATGGTGCTGATCACATTTGGAAAGGGCAATTTTGTTCCGTTCCTTGATTGTAGGATTCAAGTCATTCCTTTAATCATAAGATCAATACTCTGGAAAGAAAAATAGAATTCTGGAAATTTGTAATACTAAATTTCAAGCTGAAGCTCTTGCTAAACTTAAGAAAGTTTTTATCAATAATGGTTTTCCATTAAAGATTGTTAATAAGGTTCTGTTTTCCAGTTCCACCCGGAGTGCTGCTAATGTTAATCCTAGTATTTTTTGATGCTGTTTCGTTGTTAAAGTTCAAATTTAAAATTTAGCGGTTTTCTGTTTTATATTTGTTCATGCGCGTTTAACGTCTAGGATTGGTGGATGATGCGCAGACGCAAAACTGTTTAAACCGGCTCAAAAAAAGTTGTTTTTCAACGCATTTGTTGTTTCATATACGTTTTAAGTTCTTAACTCTTCATCCATCTTTAATGTTCAATTGACTTTGGATTTTTTTTTGTTTTAATGAGTAGTCAAGAAGTGTTTTGATGTATTTCAACCACCGTGATTTCATTTAATTATGATGTAAGTAGATTTAAAAGTTGTTTTTTCTTGTTAGTAACTTCGGTGGTTTTTTTTAATAATTGCCTGTAGAAGAAACAATAAAGTTTCGAAATATCGCAACTAATAATTTAGTTACTTTTTTGTGTCTGATCGCCGCACCCACTAATCCTACCTTATATAGTCAAAATAGTATTGACATAATTAAGCAAGGTATGGTATTGTAGAAATAGAAAATTTACTAAAAGGAATAAGAAGTTGTTTATTTTAAAATGTTTCAATATATTTAAATTGGGTTAATTGGGAAAATTAAATTGTATTATTTAAACCTTTTCCTTCTTTTATTTAAATGTATTTTTTTTTCACGTACATCATTTTTGTTAATGAAAATGCATTAAAACAATTTTATAATTTGTATTATTTTTTTACTTCCTTAATATTAATTATACAATAGCATTTCATTTAGGTCAATTATTCCATTGGTCAGCATTATTGCAGCCGCTATATCACTTGACATTTCCGCCGGCGAGCTGTATCGCACTTTACTTGGCAATGCGCCGCGTCGATCGTCGTAACTTGACACTTCCGCCCGGCGAGGAAAGCATTGTATCGTGTAACTCATAGCAATGTCTCTATGTTTTTTTTTTCGGTCTCTGTGAGTTTAAACCAAAGAAAAAATTTATTCGAAGTTGAGTTGGATTTACTCCTTTTACCCTATTTATTGTTCATGGGAAACGTCTTACGAGCTGCGCATGGTCTTCCGTTGTGGTGGAGTTAGAAGCGGGCTTGCTTCTCAACGTTTTTTTACCTACCCGGCTCGCTAAGGGTATTACCGATCAAGAAGGTTACAAGATCAATGTATCGTGTATAATAATAATAATAAAGGATGTTGGTAAACCGAAGCCCCGCTCATATTAATTGAATTTGTAGAAAAAGTACCATAACATTAAGGTTTTTATTATTTTTTTTTACTATTATTATGTAATGTTTATTATTATTATAAAAATGTTTATTAATACTTTTATTGGGTTGATTGGGGGGAAATAAAATTGTGTTATTATTATTTTCCGGAATATTCCCAAGTTCCTGCGCACGTGCATTCAAGAGTTGTGAGGCACGCCTTTATGCATTCAACGCACCATCTTTCAGAAACGCCGATTCTAGACAGGAAGTTGTTGCACCTCCGCACCTCCGTGACGTCATCCGCCCGATGTAAAAGGATAGGGGGGAAGGGTGTCAACCAAAGGCTTGGGGGACAAAATATAGGTTGGTAACTAGACCTGGTGACTTTTAAAAAAAAAGTAACAGTCTACCTGGTTGGTAGTGGTTTAGTTCCACTACCAGCTCTAGATGGCGCGTTACTTTTTAAAAAATTCACCAGATTAGTTACTTTTCCAATACCAACACCAACCATTTTTTTTCACCTCCGCCTTAGGTTGGTACCCTTCCCTATCCTTTTACATTGGATTGATGACGTCACGGAGGTGCGGAGGTGCAATTTCCGGTCTAGAATCGGCGTTTCTATACTACTGGTAGAAAGAAAAACTAGTATTGAAAAAGTAATAATTTGTAATATATTTGTTTTAAAAGCAAAACTTTCACAAAGCGCGAAATTAAGTTAAATACCATCTACGGCAATAATAGTGACTTAATTCGTGATATGAAAGAACATTTATTAACAAAACTATACGCTCCCGCTTTATCTTTAGAATTACATACCTCAAAACAAGATAATAACTCGATAGACGAGTTTGGTAGGTTACAAGAAAATTTAGCGACTAATCTAACTATAAGTCAATCAAACGGGAACAATGACGCTGCAAAAATTTTACGAGTAGAAAATGAAAAAGTGGCTATTAATGTATTTGCTAACGGATTACGAAATCATGATTTGAGAACAATAGTTAAGGCTAGGAATTATTCTACTTTAAAAGACGAATTGCTGGTGCGAAGGATGAGGAAAACTCTAAAAAAGGTTCTTCATCTGCACAAGTATATCATTTTATACCAGCGTACAACCAAATATGCGTAATTCACCACAAGTACACACCAAAATCAATCCAATAGGTTTAACAGTTTCAGAGGTAGAAATAATTTCAGACAGAATAGTTTTAGAGGACAAAACAATTTCAGAAATCGAGGCAGTAATTTTAATAATTTTCGAGGAACACAACGAGGTCGTGAATATTTCAACAACTCGAACAATAATAGTAGAAATGTTTATACTGCACAAGAATAAAATAATATAAATTCAGAACGAAAAGGGAAAGATAAGCAATTTTTTCGTTCCTAAAGATGATTGGTCTACTGATGCTAATATTTTAAAATTAAACGGTGAAAATTTTATAACAGTTAACACTTAAAGGCACCGGGTGGCGTATAAAATGCGCCAAACGAAAAAAAAGTATCACGGCAGCCGTTATTTTTAAGATGGGCGACAAGGAGTCCACATCTAACCTATCCCCCACTTCCTCCCATCGTATATCATCCGATCGTGAAGCGCTAGGGCTAGTCAGTTTCCTAATTTCATTTATTATTGAACTACAGTTCTGTTTTGGCGCACTTTGTACGCCGCTTGTGCTATAATGTCTAACCGCGAAATTGTTCATCCAGAGCGGTTCCAATTAGTTTTACAAGAACTTACTAACGAACAAGAGGACAGTGACAACAACAATGCATCGGATAATGATGGTGAGGAGTATATCGAAGAAAGTGACCATCTAACAGACTCGGAAATCGACTTCAACGAAGTTCACGAAGAAGACACCGATGATTCACCGGACAACGATCCAGAAAATAATGAATCTAATTATTTTATAAAAACTATTTACAAAACGAAGACTGTAAAAGGCCGAAAAATCAAGGAAGTTTCAGAAATTCACAAATGGAAAGAAACTCCGTACAAAAGTAAATTTTCAAAGATATCTCGTAAAAACATTTTACGCAATGTGGGGCCGTTTTCTAAAAATTGTGACGATGTGAATGACGAGTTGTCCGCCTTCTCCAAGATCATCAACACAGATATGATTGATATAATCGTGAAATATACAAATTTATACATAAGAAGATTGAGACCGGAAGCCTTTGCCGGAAATAATAAACAAAACATAAGTGAAACAACGAGGGATGAAATGATGGCGTTTATAGGTATTCTATACTTATTATGGATCAAAAAGATGTCAAAAGTAAACATTTGGGAGGCCTGGGCTAGTGATGGCACAATAGAGATTTTACAAGGCATAATGGGAATAAATAGGTTCAAATTCCTCATAAGTTTCATTAGATTTGATGATAAAAGCACAAGAAATGAACGAAAGAAAATCGATAAACTAGCTCCAGTAAGGGAGTTTTTCGATTTGTTTGTTCAGAACTGTAAACAGTTCTATACGCCTAGTGAAGAGTTGACGATTGACGAAAAATTGGAGCCATATCGTGGTAGATGTTCGTTTTTCCAATATATACCGAGTAAGCCAGCCAAATATGGCTTGAAAATATTTACGCTCACAGACTCAAAAACATTTTATACGCTAAATCTCGAAATTTATTGTGGAACCCAGCCCGAAGGCCTTTATCTTGTAAGAAACAGCGCTATAGATATAGTTGACCGTTTGATCTCCTCGTGGAAAGGAACAAACCGAAATTTGACAACCGATAATTGGTACACTAGTTTGCCATTAGCAAAGTTTCTTCTGAATAATGGTATAACCTTGGTTGGAACTTTAAGATCCAATAAGAAAGAAATACCTCTTGAATTCTTGCCTTCGAAGATCAGATAAATAGGTTCTTCTCTATTTGGATTTCAAGAAGACGTGACGACGGTTTCGTACGTAACTAAAAAAAACAAGTGTGTGGGGGAGCGAATGGCCCCGTGGTAAGCTCTCGGGCTACCACGCCGGCGTCCTGGGTTCGATTCCCAGTGAATAGACGCCGAGTCGCCTCCCCGTCCTTCGGAGGGGACGTTAAGCCGTCGGTCCCGGCAACCAGTCTAACATCTCTGGTTGTCGTCAGATACATGTGTAGTTGGAGGTTGTGAACGTAAAAACAGGTTGAAAGCACGTCTGCGCTCTTTGAGCGGTATTCAGCCATGCACCCAAGTTTCTGGGCGTTGGAGTACCAGCCCGGCTGAAGACGAGGCGAGAAGTGGTATCAGCCTGATCGGATGCCATTTTCGAACATCTTTCACTCCTCCAAATAGACGTACACCTGGCCGAAGTAAACCGTGAGGATGTACAAAGGGGGCGTTGGGGTTATACCACCTGTGGTATAACCAACCTCACATGAAACTACATACATACAACAAGTGTGTGGTTCTAATTAGCACTATGCACGATTATGCTGAAATTGATGATATTTCAAGCAAACCAAATATTATTTTGAAATACAATAAACATAAAGGTGGAGTAGATGTGGTGGATCAACTCTGCGCTAATTATACCGTTGCCAGAAAAACGCACAGATGGCCATTGGTTATCATTTTCTCGCTGCTGAACATCGCTGGAATAAACGCGCAAGTGTTGCTTACAGCGCGTCATCTTAATACCTCGTCTCAGCTTCGCCGATTTTTCTTGAAAACCCTCGCAATCTCTCTAATGAAACCTCATCTACAACATCGACAAATGATCAAATCTCTACCAGTTCATGCGAAAGCAATCATAAAAAGGTTGTTACCACAAAGAGAACCAGAAGTAACTAGTGATGAACGCAGGGGAAAGAAACGAGGGCGATGTAGTTTATGTGGAAGGTCAAAAAACAATTACAACCGTAACATGTTCGAAATGTTGTCAGTTTACATGTCGGAATCAAACAAGTCTTATAAAAAATATTTGCATTAGTTGTACAAATAAATATGAAGATTCTGATCAAGAATAATTTAAGCACGTTAGAGTTGTTGACTGCTATTAGAGTTTGAATTGTATTTCTTTCTCTTTTTAATTTATATTTGTGAAATGGTTTATTTATTTTGTTTAAGGATTAATTATTAATTTCTGTTCGTTGATTTTCATAATATATATATTTATATACATATATATTTTTTGTTTAGTAAAGTTTAATAAATTTTATTTCTGCTCTAAACAATATTTTTTTTTCATCTAAAACCGTAAGTTATAGTGTTCTTGCATCTACAAAAGAAAAATCAATGAAAATTAAGGTGGCGTATAGAATACGCCGCCCGTGTCTTATTGTTAAGACATATCACCCGTGCCTTTAAGGGTTAATTTCAAAAACAATAAATTAAAATTATTACTTGATACAGGAGTTACAATTAGCGTTATCTTTACGTCTTGTTTGTCGGATTAAATATATATATCGAATTTGACATTTAGATGATTATGAAGTAGTTTCAGAAAATGCAGCCATCTAGAATAGATCTTTGTTATGGATTATGCTTTTTTGGTTCAAAATGGACAATTTTCGTGAAAAACATTTTTCTCTATCGCTTGTAGTTTCTGATTTATGGCAGATTTATGAATGTAAGTGATCGATTTTGACATTTAGAAGATTAAGGGTTAGTTTGCAGAAAATGCAGCCATCTATACGAAACACTAGGACGCCATTAATGCTGTGGTAATCCATAAACATAATACAGCTAGTACGGAGAGACGAAGACAATTCCTACGAAATTTATCCCTGCAGTTGGTCGATGGCCATCTTTGTCAAGGAATCACAACATGAAACAACATCTCAAGATAAAAACACCACAAAACGAGGTCGCTGTAGCTCAAAGACCTGCAGCGAATGGCTCATTTAGTGAATCGTATTCGCTAATTCGTTGCTTGACTGTTGCCTTCATTCGTCAATAGTTACTATGAATCATCTTGTGTGATGTTCTTACTTAAGTGTTAATGCTCACATGTCGAATCATATTAATCGATTCGCTATTGTATACTATTATGACTCGCAACATGGATTACCAAACATTGTCTAAATTTGTTCAAAACAGTCTAAAATGAACAAAATGTGGCTAAAATTATCAAAACATGTACAAGATTGTCTAAACTCTTTTGCATCGCCTTCGAATTTACTTTCAATTATTTTTAATAAAAATGAATTTATGACATTATTTTGATTGTGAAGGTCGCCGTGGACATGACTCCTCGCAAAGGTTCCAAATTTTAGTTAATTTTTCTAAAATGTTCTGAATTCCGTGCTTATATTGTCTAAGTTAATTTTTTTTATTGTGGGCTAGAATTTCTGGCAGTGTTATTCTAAGAGGTGTAAGTACAAGGTTAACAAGAAGGAAGATAAGCACGACGTCTGTCGTTTTATGATTATGATAGAAAAAAACTATGGTGATTCGAATGATGTTGATCTTGATAGAGTATTTAAGAGCGGTAATTCAAAGTCATCGAACTAAAATACTATACATGTAAAATCTTATCTATTCGGTCCCTACTTCTAATGCCTTTCGACCCATCAGCCTAACGTCATTTCTGCTGAAAACCCTTGAAAAAGTTCTGGAACGGTATATCCGTACGGTGCCATTGGTATCTGGTCCACTGAATCGCCACCAGTGTGCTTATCAAGCGGGAAAATCAGCAGAATTGGCTCTACACAACTTAGTTGGTAGAGTATCCAGGACGCTGCAGGATAAAGAAATCTTGGTTTGTGCGTTTCTGGATATAGAGGGAGCGTTCAACAACGCAATACCACAATCTCTTGAAAGAGCTGCTCTTGACAGGGGAGTGGAAGCAACTATAGCGGGTTGGATCCGCAATATGCTAGATAGTAGAATAGTTTCTACTTCACTCCACGGTGATACGATACGCTTCAGGCCGGGAGGTGGCTGCCCGCAGGGAGGGGTGTTATCTCCCCTGCTTTGGTCCCTCCTAGTTGACGATCTGATTGCGATAGTCGAAGCCGTTGGTGTGGAAATACAAGCTTATGCTGATGACATTGTCGTTATGGTCAAAGGAACCTGTTTGCCGAGGATATCTAAAGTCCTCCAGGTGACCCTAGATACCATTTGCGCTTGGTGTAAGGGAGAGAACCTCTCAATAAACCCGCAAAAGACAATTGTTGTGCCCTTCACCAGGAAGCGAAAGTTGGATGGACTAATCCGCCCAACTATCCAAGGTGAAGAAATTCCTTTCTCAAAGGAAGTCAAATATCTAGGAGTAATCCTAGACAAAACCCTGTCATGGAATGGACATTTGCAGGGAGTTTTGCACAAAGCTAGACTATCCTTGTGGACTTGTCGCAGTCTTTGTGGAAAAAATTGGGGTCTTACCCCTGAAAGACTGTACTGGCTCTATGTGACTGTGGTTAGACCTATGATCACATACGGAGCAGCAGCCTGGTATAGGAAAGTCCGACAGACTTCAGTTATCAGTAAACTTTCACGAATTCAACGAGTAGCTGGATTGGCAATCTCTGGTGCGATAGGCACAACGCCAACTCTAGCAATGGAGGTTCTGCTTGGCCTATCTCCTCTGCATTTGCATATAGAGAAAGTGGCTAGAACAACCATTTACAGATTTAAGCAATATGCTCAAAACTGTTCCGACATGTCCTACCAATGGGCTGCGGAAGACATTATAAGCACTGATACTGTGCTATCAATGCCGTCAGATTTGGCGGTATCACTATCAGTGATTAATGCTCGATACCAGATTGTACTGCCTGAGCGGCAGTCCTGGATCGAAAATGAAAATTCTCTGGTTCGGGCAGACATTTGCTTGTACACAGATGGATCAAAAACGCCTGAAGGGGTAGGAGCAGGAGTATACTGCCAGACACCTCGAATTAAGCAAGCCTACAGCCTGGGTACGTACTGTACTGTATTCCAGGCGGAAGTATTTGCTATTGACATGGGTGCTAAAATCCTTCTTGAAAGAGGGGTGAAGAACATGACAGTACGAATTTTCTCAGACAGTCAAGCCGCTCTCCAGGCGCTGCAAGCCGTGAAAACGGTGTCGGCTCTGGTTAATGATTGTAAGAGAACATTAAACACACTGAGTTGTGATAACAGAGTCTCTCTGATCTGGGTCCCGGGTCACTCTGGGGTTGCTGGCAATGAAGCGGCAGATAAGCTAGCACGAGATGGCAGCGCTGAAGCGTTTGTGGGACCGGAACCAGCAGTTGGTGTATCATTTGCGATGGCCAAATATAGGATTGGACTGTGGGCTGAAGAGAGACTTCGCCTACTGTGGACCAGTTCTCCTGGAATGAGACATGCTAAGGTGTTTATTAACATCGCCACTGTCAAACCCGGGAATATTTTAGGACTTGCCCGTAGTAGCATAAAAGTTCTAATGGGTGTTTTTACTGGGCACTGCCGATTAAAAGCACACCTCAACTTGTTGGGTTTAGCCGACGATGTTGAATGCCGACTATGTGCGGAGGAAGCAGAGACGGTTGAGCATGTTTTATGCCACTGCCCTGCCGTTAACCGTATCAGATTCTCGATTTTTGGGTCGCAGTTTATCTCCTCAAAAGATCTGAATGACCTTTCGCCGAGCAAGGTATTAATGTTCGTTAAGAGCATTGGACTGCACGGTGAAATTTGATAACGATATCTATCGGGGTACAATAGATCCTTAGGATCGCGGTGCAAGGTTGGTTGGTCCGCCTACCCGATATGTATTCTATGTAATGTAATGTAATGTAAATCTTATCTAATTGAGAGCTAACATCGTATAGGTACCTCTACAAAGTTTACATTGTATATGGTTTATTTCATTAATACATCAACTACTTTCAGGTTAATAGCATAACTGTGTTACAGTATAAGATAAGAAACAAAAATCATGAACTTGTTAGTATCTTAGTTGCCCAATAATATTATAATTAACCTTGACCGTCTATCAAGGTGATTAGAAGCAATATAAAACGCAAGCAAATAGTTTTAACTTCATATTAGTCAATAACGTCTTCATCTATTAATGGAGGTGCATTTTTCAGGTTCCGGAAGTTCCGTATACTTACAACAGGACACCAACCATGAACCTACTGCAGATGATTGGATTTCAGCCGAAGAGATCTGCAGGGAGGAAAAAATACGATGGGCCATCAACAGTTCAAAACACCAGGACCAGACGGTATTATACCAGCCCTTTTACAATGGGGCTTGAAGGACTTAGTACCTCACCGAGTGGAAATTTTCCAGGCATACCTGGCGCTGCGCTATATACCCAGTCGGTGGCGTGAGGTCACAGTGAACTTCATACCAAAACCGGGTAAACTTGATTATTTCACACCGAAATCGTTTAGACCAATCAGTCTCTCCTCCTGTCTTTTGAAAACTCTGGAAAGACTGTGTGATTGCTACATTAGAGATTTCTGTCTTCTAACTAAACCAGTAAATCCTAATCAACACGCCTACACTCGGGGCAAGTCCACACTAACAGCTCTTCACTCAGTGACCAGCTTTGTTGGTGGAGCGCTGAACCTAAAGGAGTCCGCCCTGGGTGTTTTCATAGATATAGAGGGAGCTTTTGATAAAACAACTTTCTCTGGTATTAACGAAGCCTTGTTAGAGCATAATGTTCCACCGACACTTTGTGGTTGGATTGAGAACACTCTTAAACATAGGATAGTTAAGCTTAGGGCTGGCGATGTCAGTCTTCAAGGAGGAGTTACTCGAGGCTGTCCACAAGGGGGTGTACTATCCCCACTTTTGTGGAACCTCACTCTGGATAGCCTCTTGAACCGCCTCGCTGAAGCCAACTTTATCACAGTTGGTTACGCAGATGATTTAACCATTCTCGTCAAAGGCAAGTATATAAACGTGGTTTGATTAGATGCAAGTAGCTCTTAAATTGAGACCTGGTGTGACGAACAAAGACTCTCTGTGAATTCTAAGAAGACAGAGTTGATTCTCTTCACACGGATGAGGAAGGTTGGCAAGCCCAGAATGACATCCCTTGCTAATACTCCATTGGCATTGTCAAAAGAATTGAAATATCTGGGCATCACGCTTGACAATAAAATGACATGGAGAGCCCACCTAGATAATAGAGTTAAAAAAGCGTACGTTGCATTCGGTCAATGCCGGAGGACTATAGGTAAGAGATGGGGTTTGTCACCCAAAAATGTCCTCTGGATTTACACGTCTGTAATCCTACCTATGCTTACATATGGTGCAGTAGTATGGTGGTCAAAGACCCTACAGTCTACATCTACTGCTGCACTTATTAAAGTACAGAGACTTGCGTGTTTGTATGTTACAGGTGCGCTGCGGACTACCCCCACTGCAGCCATGGAAAACATGTTAAACCTAACGCCACTTCATTTGTTCATCCAAGAGGTGGCATTGGTGACCATGACTCGACTGCGAGCAGCAGGAATTCTAATGGGTGAGAGAAATAGTAAAAATGCCAATCTCTGGAATGAAATGGTGGATTACTCACCAATTCTGGAGTGTGTAACGGACTTTACACCCCTACAACACATTTTTACGAAGAAATATCTCACCCACCCAAGCTCCACAGAAGTAGAGGTAAAAAACAGCCTTAAAATCTACACTGATGGTTCAAAGAGACGGGAAGGAGCTGGAGCCGGAGTCTTCTCGTACGATCTCCGACTCCACGTATCTGAACCTTTAGGTATAAGTACCACCGTCATACAGGCGGAGTTAATCGCCATACAACTTGCCGCTGACGTTATTGTCAGATCCAACTTGGTAGGTAAGACTTTTACAATTTATACTGACAGTAGACAAGCTATTTTAGCCCTGAGTAGAATAACAATTACCTCAGGACTTGTTATGGGTTGTCATCTGACATTGGAGAAGGCCGCAGTGCATAACTGTGTCATACTTCAATGGATAAAAGGACACTCGACTTGTTCAGGTAACAAGCACGCTGATAGGCTTGCCAAAAGGGCTGCCAAGCGAGCGCCATGTTCGCCTGAACCGATAATCGCTCCGTCCTTATCAACTCAGATTGAGATAATTAAAGATTTTACCCACAAAAAGTTCATGAACTGGTGGGATAGGGTTAAGGGTTGCCATCTGTCTAAGGAAGTATTACATTATCCTTCAGCAGAGGCAGCCTTGTCTTTCGTAAGGCTTGGTAGAAACGCTCTACGAACTGTAACGGGACTCGTCACGGGTCACTGTAAGGTAAACAAGCATCTTTATAACCTTAAGCTTGCTATTAGTCCTCTCTGTCGCCTCTGTAAAGAGAGCGAGGAGACGGTCCGACACATCTTGTGTGAATGCCCCACTCTGCAAGACCTCAGAATGAGAGACTTCGGAGAGGAATGGCCGACCACAGATGGCATCAGGAACACACCTCTGAGCTGTATCCTAGCCTTCGGAAATTCCTTAGGCTGGTTGATGTAGCCGGAGAGAGTGTAGGAGGACGTACAAGGGGCCCCACTGGCGCCTAGGTGCTGTATGCGTAAGCATACCCTCCGCTTTCCTACATACATAATCAATAACGTACACCAACGATGAAGGGTAAGATTTTATACATGGTTTATAATTTATGAAGATTCTAATTAAATAATAATACTTGTAGCTGTAGCTCTTTCTTTGCTTCTCTTGGCATTAACTGCCTATGCTGTTGCTAGTAAGTCCACTTTTTTTTAACACCGATTTTTTTACAATATCGTATATTTTTAGTTCAATTCTTTCCACACCCTGAAGATTGTACATTATTCTATAAATGTGAAAATCCGGAGCTTGTGGAATGCCCAGCTGGATTACATTTCAACCCAACTTTACAAGTTTGTGATTGGCCAGAAGAAGCTGGTTGCGATGCTTAAAGTTATACTGACAAAAATAAATATATTAAATAAATATGTTGATTTAATTCATTAAACCTTAATACAGGTGTCCAAGACTTCCAAGACCAAAAAATTTATGTTAAATTGCAATTCTAAAAGCAGACAAAAAAACCACCTCTATCAATTCATCAATATACAATCTAGAGCGATGTTTTTTTTTTGAATTTTTTCACATTCTGTAAATGATATCTTGTAGGTGATTTAATCTTCCACGCTGCCCAGGCGGGTTGGAAGATGGTTTCAGGATAAGATAAGGAATAGAGTATTTCTGCTCCGAAGTTGAGAACGAATCTAAGCTCGCAAATGAAGTAGACTTATCTTTCATCGCAACCATGAAAGACTGAAAGATTCTAAGGAATATAAAAACTTAATTTCTAACTGTTATTTTTGAAAGATATACTTTTTATTTCAATTTATCGTTACATTTCAAGGGCAAATAAGACGAGTGTTTATTGCAATATAAAGAAGTCTCATACCAGTAATGATATCTCTAATTTCTCTTTCTCTATCTGAAGTCAATTTAGAAGAAGCGGTTAACACATAGACGGACTCTATAAAAAAAATGTATGAGTTATCTATGGTAGGTATTATATATTTTTTTAACAAACCTTCCCATCGAGGTATAAATAGTCCAACGTTTTTGCACGAATAAACAATTACGTATTCCTTAGGGACGTATTTGACTATTTTCGGGTTTTCAATATTAAAATTACGTGGAATTAAGACGTCTCTATTGCAGTTAAAATAAGTTGAACTGCCAGATCCTGCTGGGGAACATTTAAAACATTGACCGGTGAAGGGTCTTGTCGTTAAAACCATATAAATCAACTTATCGTTATTAATTGACTACAACGTATTAAAGTTAGATAGGTATTAATATTATGAGAAATGTTTAAATTAACTTACTTGTTGTAAAGATGCGCTTGTATCATTGTAAGTTCGACAGCTATTAGGCCAACCAAAAATTCGCTCTTGATGATGCTCATCATGATGTTGACTATTTTTAGTCGCATAACCAGATGTTATAAATAAATTAATAAAAAGTATTACCCACAACATGTTCGGATTTGTGTAAGTAGTTGTTTTGAAATCCGTTTTGGGTGTAATTTGAGGAAGGGATCGAAACGACTCTTTAAATAGGTGAGAATGAACGATTTTCTTATCAAAAGGAATTTTTAACTATTTAGGATATTTTCGGAGTATTTTGTTAATACGTCAACGGCAATGATCAGTTTTTTTTCGTTGAAATAAAAATGGTATTTTTCTGTTTAAATAAAATGCGTTTAAAATATTTTTGTTAACACTTTTCATTCTAACATTTTTTTGGTGAAAAGAAATTGTTGAACGTAAAGAAAAGTACAGAAAAATTAAAAAAAGAAGATATGATTATAGAAATTTAAATACAGGAATTTCCTCTTGATTTTTTATTTATATTTTCAATAGTTCCTCATACATGTCCATTTCATGCTTGCTACTTGCTTAAATGTGTTCTCATCACACTGCTGATGGTCTCCTCTTGAATTCCTTCTGCATACTCTTGCCCAATGTCCTATTTTACCACAAATGCTGCATTTCTTATCGTACGCTGGACATTGGCCATATTTATGGTTTCTATCGCATTTTCCACATGTCCTCATTCTTCTTCTTAACATTTCTACCTCAATTCATTCATTTTTTATGTTCATTGTTTGTTTTTCTGCAATAGCCTTTGTTCTGCATACTTCCAACGCCTTCTCTATGTCCGAATTTTGCGTCTTTAATAATGTCGTTTTGGTTTCATGTCATTTATTCCGCTTACAAAGATATCTTTAATTGTTCTTTTAACACTCCGAAGTCGCATGTTGTTGCCAGATTTTTTTAAAATTGTTACATATTGCTCAAATTTTCGTTTTCTTTTTGTTTTCTATTAAAAAATATATATCTTTCATACGTGATATTCGTTATCGGCTTGAAATATTTTACCACTGTCACCATGTTATATTCTTAAGGTTCGGAATGATGCAACATAATCTAATGAAGTCAGTTTATTAACTGCTAGTCATCTTTACAATATAACGGTTAAGGGATCTAGAAACTACTTTGTTATATAAGTTGCCTATACAATAACATCCTTCTAGGAAAGTCCTACATTTCTTTTTGCACGCACAAGGCGATCCCAATTCACCTAGATTTTGGAGCTGGTACGGTGGAAACTTCACGGCTTCTGCACACTTTGACTGGATTGTTATTTACTTCCAATAAATATGGAGTACATTCGGCCTGAAAAGGCAATAACGTGAAAAACCTCTTTAACACGTTGAAAAAAACAATGATAAAACATGACATGCCACAAAAACATTTACCTCAAAATATTTTCTTAATAATATACCACAAATTGATTTCCATGCAAGAATTTGATAGAGTTCGCAATTAATGATCTGAAAATAATTTTGTCATGAAAATTACTTTACGTAAGTAATTTCAAAGTTCAACGTTCTACGCATCGTTTTATGCGGTGAAAATAAAAAAAAAATAATTTTGGAGTTTTATTTAAAGTATTTTGACAATTAATGCAATTTAATTTAATTTAATAAAATTTTGCATGCTTTTTGAGTGCAATCATATGATTTTCCGTCTCCGCAACAACAGACGTTACACAATTTTTCATAACAGTCTCCAAGTTGACAACGCTCTGGTTGTTTTCCACGTACTACTTGAGAAGCTAGAAAATTCAAAATTATTTGTGTAAGAAATAATTTTATATCTACATTTACCTGCTTGAGTAAAAGCAATGTTAAGGATGATAGCAATGAAGAAAATTGATAAGATTTTCATAATTGATCGAGAATATCTTTTCTAATCAAAATCCAAACCAGAAATACATAATAAATTAAACTTAACGATGTTTTATATAAAAAAAAAACATAAAATTAGTTATAAAAATGTGGGAGTTTATTACCTCGTTTCGAATTCATCATCAAAACAACAATGGTTACTAAATTTAATTACTACTAAAGATAACTATAGAGTATATTTATTTGTAACTCTATATTAATTAATCGTATAAATAAAATATTAAAAATTAAAATGGAGTATTTGATAGACTGTTTTATGTGTGTCTATCTGTTTATTTATTATTTTATAGCTATAACAAAATCGCCATGGCAAAATACATTATGTTGATATAACAACCCATGGTGATATAACATTATGTTTATATATAAAAATAATTAGAGTGCGTGATGCGCTACAATTATTCCCCCCTTCAATAAAAATTTAATATAACGATGTTTCAAACATAGAAATAAAAAGAACGAAGAAAAAAGGAGGCGTCTAGTTTCAAAAGTAGATAGATTATTTTTTTTTTAATTTTCAGGAGACAGAAAAATGTGGTGACGTCTTTTTTTTTATTATTTTTTAATGTTAGATTTTTATTCAGCTTGCACGAGGTATACCTATGTTGTAGAAAAATATCGTTTCGAAAGAATTGTTAATTATTAAGAAATTACTTGTTTTATGTTTCATCTATCTGGTTTTGAAACCAAGAAACATGATCTATCTGTTTGTGAAACTAAACCAAGACTAAACCATATACTAAAAAGTAGTAAACTTAGTGATAAGTTGGTTTGAAAAGGGAAAATTATAAACTTTTATTAATTGTTAATTTAATAGAATAATTAATTATCTAGATTTGAAAAGAAGTTTTTTGTTTAATCAAAAATTATTATAAGGTATAGAAGTAAGGTTGAAAGAAAAATAATAAGAGGTACAGTAAGGCATTTTATTACATTTTCAAAAGTTAACAGTATAAATCAATAAGTCGATAACACATAACTTTAGTGTACAAGTCATAATAGTTGGTAACAGAAAGGCTTAGTACACTTGTTTGTGAATATCATAATTTTTCAGGTAACATCATTACAAATCAATTGGTAACACAAAACTTTAGTGTACGAGTCTATTAATATTGGTAGTTGATAACAGAAAAGTTTGGTACTGTGAAGATCGATACCGCTAAGAGAGAGAAAGAGATGAAGAAGAGAGAGAGTAGGGAGTGGGAAGGACGGTTAAGAGCCCACTTTACCAGGTCGGTCAGTTTCTGAGGGGCGCAGACGACGGACGTTCGGAAGCAACGAGGCGGAGTTTATTTTCTACTAGGCCCGACCCTTTATAGAT
>NW_019281207.1:0-41322 GCF_000648695.1 Onthophagus taurus
CATATGGTTAAGAAATAAATCAGACAAAAGGTCACTCAAAGGTGAGCCCATTGGTAAACCTTCGTCATAAGTGTAAAATTTATGGTTAAATTGGCAAAAGTTCTGTTCTGTACAGATTTTCACATAAATATGCGCCTACAACCACATTCCTGAACCTACCAAAACTGGTTATAGACACTAAAGATATGATTAGAGGTGCTCAAGAAGAAGAAACGTTAAAGAAAGATCTTATAGAAATTATTAAAAGAGAAGAGCGTAAAAAGGGCAAACAACCTAATAACAGCGACATCAAAGAAATCAAAGAAGAAGAATAAAATATACGTAAGACAAAAACCAAAATAAAAGTTAATTCTCTAATAGTAACTAACGCTGACAAAAATTCAATTTTTATAGCTATTCTGAAGATGCCTGCCAGAACAGGTGAAACATGTAAATTAAGAGACGTATTATAGTAAAAGTGCAACCCTTACAAAAACTTTTGTTACCTCTAAAATTAATATCTTTCTTGCCTTCGTACAAAATCAACGTTTGAATACTAAGATTTTTCTTTAACAGTATCGATTGTAGCACCTCAAACTCAATCATATAGTAAGATATCCTACTTTCTTTAATTATTTTAATTATTTTAACAATTATTTGTACACCAAGGCTTCAATAGTGTATTTATATTAGAGAAGCTTATTGGTAGTGATTAGGTTTTATAGGTACTTAAAGTTTCCATTGTAGCGTTTCAACCCGAATCTGAAATCTTTTCCGATTAATATCTTTGTTGCGTTCGTACAAAAACAATATTTGAATACTAAGCTCACGATGTTTCATTTTCAGAGAATAAAGCCGAGGTTGTTTGCGGCCGAGGCGCTACCTCCATCGCGTTTTTTTCTTTAACTTCGCGATTACAACACCTTGACCTCAAGAGACGATCAGCAGAAATATATCTTAAACATTCCAAATGGTTTAATTGTAAAAAATATTTTCATTAAAATTATTGTATCATTAGAGCGAAATTATTTAATTATTCGTCGATATTAGTCGGAAATTACTATTAATTGCTATGAAATGATTAGATTTTAAAGTTCGATTTTGCTGACCAACAGGAAAATTGATAATTGCTGTAATTTGTGGAAAGAATTTTAAACTTATTTCATAGTTAAATTGATTAAATGAAAATGTGATGTCATACAGTATTATTATACGCTTTTATTTTTGAAATTGTTTAAGATGGTGACCTAGTTTTATCGTTGAAATCTTGTTCGCGTTCCAGATACCAAAATGCCAGGGCAATTTAACATCGGATTTATCGAGGCGACACCGCAATTACACCATTTAACCCGCGGTCCCTTGTAATACACCCGGCAATTAAACCGGGTCCGAGTTTGAATTATTCGCTTATAAATAACGTTTCCTCAGCCGGACGCGGTAATTTAATATCGAATATCTTCGTTCCCGCAGCGCTAATGATTGTTCGGGCGTTTCGACGCCCCGTGCCGTTTTTATTTTTCTTTCGACACCCGTTTTTCCCATCCGAACTTATTTTTCTCTATTTTGTAACTTTATTATACCTTCTTCGCCGGACGCGATGACTTCACCATTTTTTTTACGCCTTTAGTTTTACAAGGAAATTCTTGTGCTAAGATTATATCATCAAAAAAAAAAAACGTTTGCTATCAATTAAATTTATCAATTTAAATATTTATCTTCGAGGTTCATCTCATTGAAAATAATTCCTCCTCGTTGCGTTTAAGAATAATTAATTTGACCTAGAGTACATAATCGTTGATCGCTTACTTCTCCGTATTACATCGTTTTACGCCTTGGCATAATAATGAAATTATAAAATTATACAGTTTTCAACGTTAGAATCCGCCGATCGTTAATCATTCGCCATTATGACAGGTCCGCAAACGACGATGACGACGACAACGACGTCTATCGATGAAGCGCGCGGCCTTTGGAACTCGTATTTTATTCAAACGACGTCTGCTGCAATTAGCCTCGCTGTCGTACTTGAAGAGACTCAGACTCCCGGTACCTTGAAAGGAAAACCTTCCTCTTTGAGAAACCGTGAGAGAGCCGTTTTGTCTATTTGTAGAAAGGGTATACTTTTACCCTCAACGTTATTGTGTAAATTTGAATATATTCTTAGCTAAAAAAAAAGATAATTTAATATCTATTATTATATTAAAGTATTTAATTGCGGTAATAAAATGCTTAAAGTGAAGAGGAAACAATAGGATTGTTTTCTTTGATATTAGTCATTTTGAAATGCGTGTAATTAAATTATTAAAACGTTTTCTGCTTCTTTCGTACATACCGACTTGAAAAACTGTTAATACTCGAATCATTACGAAAAGACGTTATAAATGGGCGCTCGTCCGAGGTGAGAAACGACTCCATCCGCGTTGGAATAGCCGCTTCGGCCCCCTCTCCAATCATGTAAATTCGGGCGATAAATTAGGATTGTGCCCAATTTGCGTTAAGCAGGTGTTAAATAAATATATCACTCTCGCTCTACGGGTCGCGATTACGATATCGTCGGTATAAATGCGAGACATATATCATCGAGGCGCGAGAGAATGCAATAACGATTCCTGTATTACAAGTTGAAGAAGAAGTGGAAACCTTCTTCTCGTTGAGCATCGAGGAGAAAGTTCATTAGCTCTTGCAGGGCTGCCGGCACGATTTGCGCAAAAGATATTGATAGATTACGAACGGCGATTTTTGCAAGAATCGTCCAAAGAGTTATTAATCGCTAGTCGTGTAAGTGGCAAGTGAATAGGCGCTTTGATTGCGGTGTAATAGCTGCCGGTAATGGCTTGTAATTGCAAAATAATCTATTACGTGCTTTTCTCTTGATAAAACCCACAAAAAAATCGCCTATTACGTACTTGTATTTATTTACTTAACAATTGTTTTCTTGTCAATTATTATTAATTCGAAGAAAACAAATTTAACATCTCGTTAGCAAAACACTCAAAACGGAAACACCATTCAAATTAGAAAAAAAAAAAAAAATTAGATTAACGATAAAAGGAATAAGCTTGACTGGGCAGTTTTTTTCTTTTTAATTCTTTTCTTTTTCGTAAGACCAACGCTTTCCAATTATGATCCTTTAACGGCGGTAACCTTTTCGGGGCCGTAATTGGACGAAAGCGCGCGCCGTCCAATTTTGCGTTTTCTCTTTCGCTTTCCGCGATCGAATCTTGTTATGCCCACGACCCGAGGCTCGATTTCATCGTGCCCCGGTCAAACTGTAATTGTGTACGCGACTCTCGCTTTCTATGGAAAGATTGCAGATAATGTCACTCTTAACAATCACAGATCGTTTCATGGGTTTTCAGTTAAATACAAGATTAAATTTAAATACTTATTCTCAACTGCTCTTTTTTGAAATAAGCTAAACACAAACCAATAATGTTGTATGAACGCAATTTACATGCGTAAGCTGGATACAATCTCTATAAGGTTCAGATCAAAAAATTTTGATGATCTGATCAAGAGATCTGGAACTGTATTATGTATCTCTACAAAAGTTTAAAATTATTCTGATCCGACTCTAAACACCAAGAAAAATTCTGGAATTAAGTTGGGAAGCAAATCAAGAATTTGCATCAAATTATCTCCAAAATAATCCAGACTGCATATTAACCCGTTTATGCCCACAGTTCCAATAATGATACACTTCCCTTTATCTCCCCTCCACGCTTTGTTGTTGTCACAACGTGATTTTGCAGGCAGCAACACATTTGCAGGAAACACGTTGATTAGTGACAGTGATTGCTTGATGAATTATTGTGCCTTTAAGTGAGTGTACGTGTTCTAAACAAGTATTGCGACTCTCATAACGCTAAAAATATAAGTTTCGACTCACGAAATCAACCGTGTTTACAATTTCATATATTATTAATCTAAAAAAAATAATAGAAAATATATTTAAGGAAAACCGCCCTCGACCGAATCAAGTATGGGCAAATAGCGAGGATCCGATCAGTTATCACCTGTAGAATATGACATTCATAAACGATATTCTTTTAATCCAGATCTTTTAACGTACAATAGGTTCCATATTCTTGCTAGTGAAGACAACAGTGATGATATCAATGACAACTCGTTGGAAAATAATTCCCAAAAAGGCCCTAAAGTACCTCCTATCTTACTACATAACAAATCAAACCACAAAGAAATGATCAATGATATCAAAGCGTTAACTACTGCAAAATTTATAACTATTGTCACAAATAATTCACTAAAAATTAACCTAAACGATTATAAAACTTTAATTAAGTATTATACAGAGAATAAACTTGAATTTTATACTTTCCAAGATCCAATAAAGAGAACCCTTAGTATTGCGTAATGTTCCTATATCTCTAACAGACATTGAAATAATAGATGAATTGACAACTTATTCATTACTTATAATTAGTGTTACAAGACTATTAAACAAAGTTAAACTTGCGATGCCATTATGTGCGGCTGAATTAACTTCCAACAAAAAAGCTAATGACATTTTTAATATCAAAAAAATATGTGACGTTTGCAAAAATCTCAAAATATACCAGTGCTTTAAGTGTCAACGTTTTGGTCATACTAAAAATTATTGCTCACTAAAATCTAAATGTGTTAAATGCAGCAATTCCCCAAAATGCGCAAATTGCAGTGAAAAACATCCAGCCAATTACAGAGGTTGTCGCGCCCACACTGAATTACAACAACTTCATCCACGTGAGGTGAGAAGAACTATCACTAATTCAATTCATAGATTCACTTTCCGAACATCAGATCCTAATGTGTCATTTGCCAACATAACCCAAAAAAATGTACCATTCCAAAACACCAACACTCCAAATACATCTCCTAAAACATCAAATAATCCCGTAATGTTTACTATTGTTACATAAATCGTGAACCTCCTAAAACAAATCATTACACCATTAATTTCGCAAATTAAAAATTACTTATTGAATGAATTATACCGTTCTTTTCCACATGCCTAATCTCCCTATAAACGAAATCAAAAACATCACTATTTTAAACTTTAATGTGAATGGGATGAAGAAGCAGAAGAATTTAATATCGCCTCATTTGGCTCGTTATAATATGTACCACCGAAACTCTAAAACAGCTTCAGGCGATGTAGCGACTAATTAAACGCACATTAAAACACAAACCTTACAACATAGTAAACACTTTGCTAAAGACGGTTGCTATCCAACTTTATCCAAAAAACATGATACCAGTCACAATAATTTGTGCATACAGACAACCCAACCGTACATTAATAAAAAAAGAAATTAGTCAACTATTGAATAATTATGGTCCTCTTATAATAATTGGAGATCTAAATAGTAAATTGAAAATATGGAGATGCCGAGCTGATAATCCATAAAGTTCATGTCTAGAAGAATTATCAAGTTTACTCAGATGGAAATACACACGCCAAACTCATATATCTATTATCCATACAGAGACAATCATCTATCTGACATACTGGATATAGTTATCACCAAAAGCTTTAATCGTCCTTTGGCTCAAACGGTCATAGAGGAATTGAATTCTGATCATCTCCCGATTATTATCATTGTCGAACTGGAAATTACCTTTAAACCCCCTATTCCTAAATTGATAAATGGAATTATAGATTGGGAGGCCTTTGAATCAGAGATGAACAGTATTAATTTATAAAATTCGGTTTTGAATCCTATCTCAATAGATAGGTCAATCTCATTACTTACTTCGAGAATCAAAGGTGTTACTAGAAAGTTTATTAAACCTAATAGAACTATTCGAACGAATTATTATTTACCGCCTAAATATATTCTCGACCTTATCAAAGAAAAAAGAGGGGTCAGACGTAACTGGCAAAGAACACATAATCCTGACTTATACAAAAATTAAATAAACTGACTCATACCATCACTAAAGCTTTAGAATC
Organism: Onthophagus taurus; assembly: GCF_000648695.1. Classification (NCBI taxonomy): domain Eukaryota; kingdom Metazoa; phylum Arthropoda; class Insecta; order Coleoptera; family Scarabaeidae; genus Onthophagus; species Onthophagus taurus. Next base: position 5,933 of record NW_019281207.1, read on the forward strand.
CCATCGGATTACTAATTATCAGATTCTTCGCAAGAAAAATACTGAGAAGACATGAGAAAATTCCTACAATTAGCCATGTCTTTAATTAATATTTACTCCTCACATACCTCGAGAAAGCATGTCTTCTTCTGTTACTATTCAAACATATCATGAACCTCATCTTCCGCGAATAGAAAGAGTAGATGAAGAAGTAACTACTGAAGAAATCAGATATTTAATTAACAATCTACCCAATAGAAAGGCCCCAGGGCATGACCTTATACCAAATATAATTCTAAATCACATCCCTTCGAATATTAATAACCACTTAACTAATATCTTTAATTCATGCTTAAAAATTGGTTACTTTCCGCTGACTTGGAAAAAAGCTGAGATACTAATGTTTCCCAAGCCAGGAAAACAGAGCATATTCTATAAGCCTCTTACCGGCTCTCTCAAAAGTAATTGAAAAAGTTATAATGCGAAGACTTTAAGATCAGCTACTGGAAAGAAATGTTATCTCAAACATATAGTTTGGTTTTCGAATGGGTCATTTAGCGATTCACCAATGGGTACGTGTTACAGAATTTATTGAGAAAGGTTTTGAAAATATAATCAATACACCACTATGGTGATTATGACTCAAGGAAGTGATTTGGAGGAAGCTATAGAACAGCTACAAGATGCTATTAACGACGTGCAGAAATGGCATACTAAATGGTCCTTACACCAGAATGAAGACAAATGTGAATGTAAGATCATTACGTTACGACGTTACCGAAATCCAACACGCATTATAATCAAAAATGCAGAACTTCATTGGAATCCTAAAGACAAAGCTGTCGAATACTTAGGCCTGTATCTTAATCAACGATTAAATTGGGGTATTCACCGAAACAACAGATTAAATTTGGGATATGCTCGATTGAAACAACTATTTCCTCCAATAAATAGAAAAAGTCATCTGAAAACCAAGTGCACTATAATACTATATAAGCTTTAAATAGTATATTATTCAACAACTATATTACCAACACAAGTGCGATTTGAAGAAAACAACCACTGAATTGTCAATGCAGAAAAACAAAATAGCTGTGCTTTCTGTAAAAAAAAACACGACATAGTCGTGTCAAAAATGTAACGTCAATCTGCACGAATCCTGTTCTATCACTTTCACACAAGATAATGGACAATAAATAATTTCAATACATTTATTGTTAAAGTTTATGTTGATTTGATATTTTATCGAGAAAGTATATGGTCCCGTTCAACCCCATTAGGTGAATATGGTGCCATTAGTAGAACATTCAAAAAAGCTACGAAAAAATACTATTTTCTTAAAAGTAATGCCAGAAGTCAATTACAAATAATAAAAAGTACACAAAAATGACACTGGAAACACAAAAATCTAAAACAAAATAATTCTGGCATAAACGGGTTAAAGAAGTTGGAGATATTGAAGAGAGATAATAGCCAATATCAACTATTCAAGCTAGATGTGAAATAGAACAGAATGGCAGAAGCTCTTAGAGCCAGCTAAGACCCATATAGACTTGTCATGCTAGTGCCATAAGATGGCAGGATTACAAAGGTATTAGTAAAGATTGCTGATTGAAGTTTTCCATGTTTTCTTTACCTTGCCATTAAAGACTATCGTCGTCTCAATATCATAACCAAATGCATCACGTCAAAAAACATCTTCATTGAATCTTGCAACATTCCAATGCTTTCTATGTAATTATCCGATACCTTTCAGTCTTGTTATATCCTACTTTATCTTCCATTGCGAAAATTAGGTTGTTTCGTCTAAAGCCTATATTTTGACTAAAGTTAAATTCGTAATCCATTCTACCAGTAATATCGTTAATAAAGGTTTGATATTAAAAATATGTAAACTTTCTGTACTTTCAACTGGTCGTTTATTAAAATATATTTATTTGACTAGTTTCAAATGTATTTTATCTTAATTGATAAAATTTAACTCCAGAACTATTTAATTCTAAAATTGGTATTTGAAACCAATAAAATATGTATTAACACACTTACTACAAAATTGACAAACGTTTTACAATATTAAAAGTCGTGAGATGGCGACAAGTGTCTTAAGATGGCTTTTAAGCTGAAATTAGTCAGATAAATATATTTTAATAAACGACCAGTTGAAAGTACAAAAAGTTTACGTATTTTTAATATCAAGCCTTTACACTGCCTATTCGGGATAGTCACTGTGTATCCCGAATTAATCCGTTATATCGAGGTTTTGCTGTACTTTATTTTAGTTAATCTGTAGACTCACCCTGTATATAATTGTGAAATGTGTAGAAATTCCTTTGAAGAAAAATGTAAATTTAAAGTCAATTCTCACATTTGAATTGTCTTCTGTATGCAAACGACACAATCGATACGTGACGGTCACGTCGTCGTAGCGCCTCGTTTGCCTACCATCGAAGAGATCTGGTCTTGAGCAGGGAAAACGTGCCCGAGTTTCAATATTAGGGCCATACAGCACTCGGTTAATAGACAGTTGGAATTCGAGCTTCGGTTTCGTCGGGAAAAGAAAAAAAATCGTTGAAAAAAGTGCAGGTGTCGACGTCCTGGAAATGATTCGGGGCGACGTTCCTTCGAAACCCGTTCGAGTTAGTTACTCGATAAAATCCCTTTCACCTTTAACTTCCAAGGTTTTTTCGTTCTATTATTATTTTTTGGCATATTTTGAATTCTTTCTGTACCGTTTTTGATGTTTATAGATTATTTATCTTTGAATAAATTTGATGATGGTTAATCTTGGTTGTTACGGTCTAATGAAAGTGGTTGCCCCTTCTTGGAGTGGTGATTAAGACGTCGCCTGAAGCTCGCAAAGAGGCGGCTGAAGCCGTGAATTATTGCGGGTATCTGGTCGCTGTGCGCGCGGACTTTGACAAATTAAGGGCTTCCGCAAATTAAGCCGGGCACCGTGTGAAAAAAACTTCCTCGCCGTGTGAAATTGGTTCTCCTATTTAAGTGACACGCGAGCTAAAGCTCAACAAAGCTCACTGGTTCCCATCGGGAAACGCAACAAAAAACAAAATTAGTAATAAAATCCTCTTAAAACCTAATAATTATCCGCAAATAATTCATTAATGATACATTGACATTTGTTATAATTAAATCCAATAATGGAATTTTATTACAAAGCACGTTTCGGTAATTAAATATTTGTTTTACGATGATTTAATGGAGGAAAACTAAAATTTTTGATTAGTTTTCGTTAATTTTCAAGATATATTAAAAGTAAAAGGTGTGACCACGCGTTACGCTCGATTTTGCATGACAATTCTCGCCGGAGCACCGGGAGATTGTAATATCAATAATTAAACGCCTTCCTCGCCGCAATGGCTATTCATAAAAGAGATACCGTTTGACAGACGGTCCGTGTTAATGCGAACCGATATCGAGGTGCGCGGGAGTTGCGCAACTTCGTTTCCGTTCAATGGAATCGTTAATAAATGATAAAGACGTTTGGAATTTATCATTTTTTCCGGCTTAATGTTTAAGATTACTTCAACCCGTGCGACGATAGCAACAAATATCCCAGCAACAAACTTTTACCCGTAATTTCCTATCTACTTTCTTAGCTGATATCTTCCTTATTATTAGAGATAACGAAAAATTAAATGCACCACTTGAAAGCTTGAATCTTTCTCTATCTAAAACCGGACATTTCATCTGACATTTGTGTCACAAGCTGATTCTCTGCCTACCAAAATTTAAACATTTTTTCAAACCCATTTATTGCCGCGCGATGGCCGTTGTTCGTCGACAGATCGGGTGAAACTGCCTACGTGCTTTTGAAAAATCAGTAAAAAATAAATAACGTGATTAATACTGTGTGTTTCTTGAAAATATACAAGGTTAGTACATATACTTTATGGTGTAATGTGGGTTTTTATATAATTGAATGCCTTCGATGGTCTTGACTTTCAGTGCAAAAGGATCCCAATAAAATAGTTTTCGACTTTCCACAACAGACATTCAGCAAGTTAATGGCATAGTGTATATCATGTCTTTGATTCATTTTCCTCGAGTTACTAGTCATTGTAATGGCACCATTGGAACTCCTATAATTCAAGAGATAATGCCTGTAAAGATGTTTGAAAAAAGTGGCCAATTCATTCATTTTAATGACAATTCACAAAACTTGCCCCGCGAACATATGGAATTTGGACACACTGTTCAGACTCGGACCAATTGTTCAAAAATTGAACAAAAACTTTGCCAAAATTCCTTTAGAGCAATAACTTTACGTCGATGAGCAAATATGCTCTACGAAAGCAAGGAATAACTTGAAAAGATATAACCCGAAAAAGCCTCACAAATGGGGCTATAAGATTTACGTTCTTAGTTGAGTCTCTGGATTTGCATACAAAATCGAACCTGAAACTGGCTCAGAAAATGTGCTACTAACCAACGAACCTGATCTAGGCGCATCCTCAAATGTTGTCATGCGTCTGTCACGTGAAATACCTCACAACGAAAGTTACAGATTGTATTTCGACAATTACGTTACATCTTTGCCATTGCTAGAATACTTGTAAAAAATGGTATACTGAGTCTTGGTACTGTACGTCAAAACATAATTCCAGATTGCAAATTACCCACAGACAAAGACATGTCTAAGAAAGACAGAGGGTATTCTGGTGAGTATGTTGCTGATGTCAACGGTGTAGATGTAGCAACCGTAGCCTGGAAAGATAACAAGGTGGTTAATTTGGCATCAAGTTTTGTGGGAGAAATGCCAAAAGTTCAGGTGAGGAGGTATAACAAGAAGAGCAAGCGGTACGTATCAATTGATCGTCCAAATATTGTTGGAGAATACAATCGCCACATGGGTGGTGTGGCAAATCGATAGCATCATGGGACGCTATAAAATACAACTTCGCAGCAAAAGTTGGCAGGTTGGAATGTTTTACTATTTATTGGACTTAAGCATGGCAAACGCATGGCTTCTTTACAAAAGAATACATAAAGCAAAGGGCTTGCACGATAAACCTTTGAACTCGGCTGATTTTCGGCTTGAAGTTGCAACAACTTTATGTAAGCTTAGTGTGCCACCAAATTTGAAAAGCCGTCGATCTATCGAAAACGAAATTCAAGCAAAACGACACAGAGGTCCAGCACAACATGCTCCTCCAGTGGCAATCAGGCAAGATCAGACACTGGCCTGTTTGGAGAGAAAAGAGAATACGCTGCAAATTTTCTAAATGCTCTGGTGTCTCAGAAACAATGTGCGAGAAATGTGGCATCGCTCTGTTATCGTTTTGATGCAGTGACATTTCTGTCACACTGCCTTTAATTCCATTTTTTACAGATAAATAAAAAAATAGATCTTTCCAGAAACACGTGTATTTTTATTTCTTTCGATTAACATTTTCCACAACTTGTTTTTAAATTTTGATATCTTGCGCTACAGAGGATTAAGATCAATAAAAAATGAAGAACACCGCTCTATACCTAAAATATAAACAGGCTCTAACGAATTACACCAAAAACATACGTACGGCAAAAAGAGAGTCTTGGAGGAGGTTCTGTGAGGGAGTGAAAGACACACCCAGCAGTGCAAGAATTCACAAGATTCTCGCTAGAGATCCGGCACTACCCCTGGGCCCACTTAGGCGGCCTGACAGTAGTTTTACGAATTCTAGCAGAGCCTCGTTAGAGCTTCTCATGCACACTCACTTCCCAGGAAGCTTGATGATGAGGTCTGATAATGCCACAGCGGGCTATTCCTGCAAGGCAAAACGCCCCTCAAATACGGATTGGAGTGTGGCTAGAAAAGTCGTCACTTGCACATCCGTGGACCAGGCGATTCAAATACGATACGCTTCAGGCCGGGAGGTGGGTTATCTTCCCTGCTTTGGTCTCTCCTAGTTGACGATCTGATTGCGATAGTCGAAGCCGTTGGTGTGGAAATACAAGCTTATGCTGATGATATTGTCGTTATGGTCAAAGGAACCTGTTTGCCGAGGATATCTAAAGTCCTCCAGGGGACCCTAGATACAATTTGCGCTTGGTGTAAGGGAGAGAACCTCTCAATAAACCCGCAAAAGACAATTCTTGTGCCCTTCACTAGGAAACGAAAGTTGGATGGACTAATCCGCCCAACTATCCAAGGTGTATCCAAGGTATCCAAGGTGAAATTCCTTTCTCAAAGGAAGTCAAATATCTAGGAGTAATCCTAGACAAAACCCTGTCATGGAATGGACATTTGCAGGGAGTTTTGCACAAAGCTAGACTATCCTTGTGGACTTGTCGCAGTCTTTGTGGAAAAAATTAGGGTCTTACCCCTGAAAGACTGTATTGGCTCTATGTGGCTGTGGTTAGATCTATGATCACATACGGAGCAGTAGCCTGGTATAGGAAAGTCCGAGAGACTTCAGTTATCAGTAAACTTTCACGAATTCAACGAGTAGCTGGATTGGCAATCTCTGGTGCGATAGGCACAACGCCAACTCTAGCAATGGAGGTTCTGCTTGGCCTATCTCCTCTGTATTTGCATATAGAGAAAGTGGCTAGAACAACCATATACAGACTTAAGCAATATGCTCAAAACTGTTCCGACATGTCCTACCAATGGGCTGCGGAAGACATTATAAGCACTGATACTGTGTTATCAATGCCGTCAGGTTTGGCGGTATCATTATCAGTGATTAATGCTCGATACCAGATTGTACTGCCTGAGCGACAGTCCTGGATCGAAAACGAAAATTCTCTGGTTCAGGCAGATATTTGCATGTTTACAGATGAATTAAAAACGCCGGAAGGGGTCGGAGCAGGAGTATACTGCCAGACACCTCGAATTAAGCAAGCCTACAGCCAGGGTACGTACTGTACTGTATTCCAGGCGGAAGTATTTGCTATGGACATGGGTGCTAAAATCCTTCTTGAGAGAGGGGTGAAGAACATGACAGTACAAATTTTCTCAGACAGTCAAGCCGCTCTCCAGGCGCTGCAAGCCGTGAAAACGGTGTCGGCTCTAGTTAATGCTTGCAAGAGAACATTAAACACACTGAGTTGTGATAAGAGAGTTTCTCTGATCTGGGTCCCGGGTCACTCTGGGGTTGCTGGTAATGAAGCGGCAGATGAGCTAGCACGAAAGGGCAGCGCTAAAGCGTTTGTGGGACCGGAACCAGCAGTTGGTGTATCATTTGCGATGGCCAAATATAGGATTGGACTGTGGGCTGAAGAGAGACTACGCCTAATGTGGACCAGTTCTCCTGGAATGAGACATGCTAAGGTGTTTATTAACATCGCCACTGTCAAATCCGGGAATATTTTAGGAGTTGCCCGTAGTAGCATAAAAGTTCTAATGGGTGTTTTTACTGGGCACTGCGGATTAAAAGCACACCTCAACTTGATGGGTTTAGCCGACGATATTGAATGCCGACTATGTGCGGTGGAAGCAGAGACGGTTAATCGTATTAAATACTCGATTTTTGGGTCGTAGTTTATCTCTTCAAGGGATCTGAATGACCTTTCGCCGAGCAAGGTATTAATGAAATAAATGAAGGTATTAACATTGGACTGCACGGTGAAATTTGATAACGATATCTATCGGGGTACAATAGATCCTCGATATATAGTCAATGCAATGTAATATCTATCTTATCGAAAATTTTCTGCTCTTTCTAGTGGCGTACAACACACATATCTTATCGGCAGACGAAACTAGAAAAAGATTCAAGCTTTCAAGTGGTGCATTTAGTTTTTCGCTATCTCTAATAATAAGGAAGATATCAGCTAAGAAAGTAGATAGGAAATTACGGGTAAATGTTTGTTGNTGTCCTCCATTGACTTCCATACAATAATACAATCTTGACTGAAAACCGTCTCTAACATGGTTCAGCATAATTGGAGTTATGTGACTACACTCATTTACAATTCGTTGGCGTAGTTCGTCCAAATTTTCAGGCTGAGTCACAAAAATCTTGGACTTAAGATGTCCCCACAAGAAGAAGTCCAGATGGAACACCTGTATGAGCAGGAGAAAACTCTCGAACTATATCTATCTTATCGAAAATTTTCTGCTCTTTCCAGTGCAACACACATATCTTATCGGCAGAAAAAAAGTAGAAAAAGATTCAAGCTTTCAAGTGGTGCATTTAGTTTTTCGCTATCTCTAATAATAAGGAAGATATCAGCTAACAAAGTAGATACGAAATTACGAGTAAAAGTTTGTTGCTGGGAGGTTTGTTGCTATCGTCGCACGGGTATTATTACAATTTATTAACGTAACTCTATTTATTAAAAAAATAAAATAAATGTTTATTTCAATTTCACCTATTTTTCCGATTTTACGCTTAACCACCACGCGATTGTTCCCTAATTATGAATTATGCGCTCTTCGACCGCGTTCGGATGATTGCAGGACAATGAAAATGCCTCCCGCGTAACTAATCGACCTCTTCTTAGGGTTCAACCGGGAACAATGAGACGTTGATTCTTTGTGTGTGTGTTGAAATGTTAGTCACTTAATTCGTAACTTTAAAGATAGCTTTTTAGCTTTAACATATAATTTACATAATACAAACATATAATTGAATATATCCCCAACCGAATGGCGATATATTCAGTGTGGCGGTTCGGGTGGTAAAGGTCGCGGCCGTCGCCGTGTGAAACTGACTTTAATCCTACTTAGCGGCGGAAATCGAAAGCGGTAAAACGACGACGACCGTCGCCTTTTACATCGCATAGATCATGCGAGAACCTGCCGACGCTACCGCCGTATGGGACGTGATATACGGCTGGGACGACTATGATTTACCGGCGTTATCGCGGAGACCCTTTTCGAACTGGCGACATCGAAATTACACCGTGTAAATAAATATTTACATGCACCTCAAATGGCAACTGCGTGGTGTGTTTATCTGTTTGTACGATAAACAAGATTTTAACGATTATATATAAAAATCTTATTTTTTTTTAATTTGATATGATCAAAAATAAGGAATTAGATTGGTATTAGATTGATGAGCCCATTACTGTCTATCAAAATTAAAAACTAATTGAAATTGATGAGATTAATGCGAAGATAATTGGAGATGCGAAGATGAACTATAGATTAGAGTGCTGTTTCAATCTAGCGCGATGACATCCTTCGTTTTAAATTGGATATCTAAAGAATACGACATGTGACATTTATTACACCTTGTAAAATTTTCAAAGAAACATTCAATTATGTTCTACGTTGAATGTCATTTATAATTAAAACTGCAATAAAAAAAAAGCTATGAGTGTCAAAAAGGAACTACTATTCAGAGGAGCTTGCTAAGTTATATGCTTCCCATCCAAGGCACCAACACAGTGAACACAGTAGAATAGAAGATCACAACTTATTCTCAATGATCACAACTTACAAGAAGTTAATGTTTCAAGCGTGAATCTCAATGTTAATTCTTACATTACAATACTTACAATTCGTACATTGCTATTCTGAAGTCAATGCTGTTCAAGAGGTAGGAAAAAAAGGAGTTCGGAATATTTAGAGATCAGATTGCCATCAAGTTTTGGAATTTAGCAGCCCAACATATAAGATTTATGGTGCAAACCATAATTAATAACATCCTGTGTGAGGTAGAAATGAGCAAAGGGGAACAACACCATTGCTTCTCCAATACGCCGTCCTCACGAACCAGCTTGTCGATGTAATAATTAGTGAAAAGCTTCACAAAGAAAAAAACGCTGCATGTTAAACGTACTATACTTGAGTCAGACATCATTTACCCTCACATTGCCGAGGTCGCTTGCGGGCAAGGCAGTGTATATGTATGTTATGCACTTGGTTTACTTTACAAAACCTCAAATGAACGATATCATCCAATAGTGCCGAGGTCGCTTGCGGGCGAGGCAGTGGGTAAACCATCAGCGATTATTGAATGCTCTTGATGCCATAGGAATAAGGGGTATAGCCAACACTCTATTTTGCAGTTATTTAACGGACCGAACGCAAATAGTCAAAGTTGATGATGTGCATAGTACAAATCAAATTATTAAAAATGGCGTGCCTCAGGGAACAGTTTTGGGACCCTTGTTATTTAATATTTATGTGAATAGCTTATTAACTTCTGACGTTGTGGTGCTTTGCTGATGATACTGTTGTCGTATATTCAGATGCAACGTGGAAAGGGGTGAAGAGTAAGGCAGAGAGTGACGTAATTAAAATATTTAATTGGCTTTCTTATAATCATTTGACAGTGAATGTGGACAAAACATTTTTCATGCCATTCTCGACCTATCTGTTAACTTGACAACAAACAACATCCTAAGCATCAAATCCACACATAGTTTTCGTTATCTCGGAGTGGTAATTGATAGTGACTTAAGGTGGGACAGGTACATTGAAAGGATGTCAAGAACTTTACTGTATAAATTCAAATATCTAAGCACCATACTCAATGCTTATTACTTAAAGACATTGTTATCATTGTTTGGTAGAGTCGAGGCTGCGCTATGGAATTTTGGCATAGGGTGGTTTATACGATACTCACTTAAAACCATTGGAGATACTACAGCGTAGGATTATTAAGAAGATGTTAGGAAAGGAAAACTTGTACCCATCAGCACACCTATGTTTGGAGTTTTGGATGTCCGGAAGTTATTTATATTCGAGCTTATAACTTATACATGCTTCAACCTAACTTTGCCAAGAAAATATGTGAACACTGCTATTCGGTTTTACTGTATAAAATTTTTAACAGACTCTTACCTGAAATGTACAAAATATATGTATTGCATTTGCACTCAATTAAGTACATTTCTAAAGGGAAGAATCAAGTCATTCTTGCTAAGATGTGATAGATCACTTATTGATGAGTTGTTTTAATATCCTTTACTTTGTACCGATCTTTGTTGATTTGTTAATTATGTTATTGGAGCATTCTTCTTGTACTTGTTATTTCTTGAATATGATATTACTTCATAGAGACAAATTTTTGAATTAATTTGTGAATCGTATCCGTCCCTAGCACAACCACATGGTTTTTAGGGCGGAGATTGATATTATTTTTATTTTTTACGGAAGATATACTATTCTTTGCTTTACATTCCGATTTTGAATTGTGAATGATAATTAATTGTAAGGATTTGTGTGAATTGTAAATGAAATTTTTAATGTAATTATTGAAACCGTGAAAATAAAAAAAAATTATTATTATTATCAATGTAAAGCCGGTATAAATTATCAGTTCTAGCGCCTAGCCTGCATGCGACCTCGGCGAAGTGAAGATATATTAAAGTGTTATGTACTTGGTTTATTTTTCAAGACCTCAAATGAACGACATCATCTAATAGTGCTGAGGTCCCTTGCGGGCGAGACAGTGGATATGCAATTATATCAATGTAAAGCCGGTGTAAGGTATGACTAATAGTAAATGTTGTTATTAATATTAAGTAGGTTAGGAGTAATAAGACTATTTAATAAGGTTAGTGCAACAAACATAACAAAGTTTGTTGTGCTACGTTAGCAGTAAGTCTAGTATAACTATAGTGTATTTAATTGTAAGAGATATAGTTGAAAGAAGTCAAATAGAAGTTAAGACAACGATACAGTCTTTAATTATTAATTGGTTATCTTTACCAAATCTACCCAAAAGAATAGAACACTTTATTAAGTTATTACACCGGTATAAATTATCAGCTCTAACGCCTCGCCCGCAAGCGACCTCGGCGAAATAAACATATATTAACGTATTATGCACTTGATTTACTTTTCAAAACCCCAAATGAACGATATCATCCAATAGTGCCGAGGTTGCTTGCGGACGAGACAGTAGATATGTAGTTATGTCAACGTAAAGCTGGTATAAATTATAAGTTCTAGCGCCTCGCCCGCAAGCGACCTCGGCGAAGTGAAGACATATTAACCCTGCTGGTCTGTTCACAACTACTATACACTTGTATCGTTCGGGTCAACATGACCCGAAACACAAAAAAAAGGAAACAAATTGCACAAGTTACTAGTACTTGTTTATTTAACGCAAAACTAACAAATAATATTCTAGCTAACTTAGAAATTACGGATAATAATAAAATATTGTTATAAAAAGCTATTTTTATCTACGACTGCTTGGATAAGTCATCATTACCGCACTCATTTCAGGTGATTTGAGTTACGTAATGAAGTTCATTACCGCACTGATTTCATTACGTAACGCATTTTTAGCCTAATCAGAACAGATTTAATTTATTGAAACGAGCAACAATACAAAAGAGAAAGTGCTATCTACTTACAGAGAAACAATACTATTTATTATAAACATTAATTGATATGTTTTTACATTTTGAAACACTTATGTCAGATGAGTAAACATGTTGTTGAAACTGACAATTCAAAATTGTCAACAATCATTTCAAAATATTTTTGTAAATGTCAAATAGACTTTTTTAAAGAAATTGATTTTTTAGTAATTTTTAGCAGTCGTAGATAAAATGCTGTATATCACACGTGGGCTAGAGCATAATTACAGTACTGGTGTGATTACACGACTCGGTCTACGACCTCGTCGTGCAATTCTTCACACTCGTACAGTAATTATATTTCTAGCCCACTTGTAATATAAATAACTATTATGTTTTACAATTTGGACAGAAGTATATACAGTGAATTTTACAAAAATGTTTATGACAATTATTACACACTATATTTGTTTTATTGTCTTTAATTGAAGGACAAAATTTACAATGGCTGCGTTTTAGAACAGTTGTTTGTGGTATATTTATAACGGAACAAGATGCACTTCCATTGTTTTGAATTCTTTGCATAACATTTCGCGATTCCTCTATTCTTGGCATATGTGTTCTGCTTCTTATGTGGTTTTTTATTAGAGATTTTCCTAATTCTTCTAAAAATATTCTTCTTTTAGTTAGCTTGTTCGCGATCTATACTCTTCCAAGGCAAGGGCATCATAAGCGTGATTTGTTTTACGCTTACAAGTGTATGTGATTATCAGATGATCTAGAGTATCAACAGCTCCTTTTGTAGCGTTATAGTCTAATAGTATTTACGGTTTTTTGTCATCCCTGGTACTAATTTGTTTGTCGTGGTGTAAGGTAGACATCAGAACTACGTAGTATAGTAATATAGTTGACTACGGTAGTGTCATTCGTAAAATAAAAGGAAGAACTATATACTTCTTTCTTACAGTACCCAACATCGTAATTTTTTTTCAGAAGATATTGCGCCAGATTGTAAGACGTAAAGAAATTATTGCAAGTTAGATTGTGACCTCTGAGTTCGCTACTAAAATCGCATACAACCCGCATGCCTTGATTTTTTTCAGGAGCTGCACCCGGTACTTTTCCTGTATATATTTGTAATTTCAAAGCATAAGAAGTTTCACTATCACAAAGGGTCCAAATTTGAATTCCATATTTTGCCGGTTTGCTGGGAATGTACTATTTGAAAGGGCAGAGTCCTCTAAATGCTACTAACTGTTCATCAATAGTAACATTTACCAGATTTCTCGAATAGGGGTAATCTTATTTCTGTCATCATGACATCATGACATCAGATGACATCATCTGTCATCAACCGAATTACACGAGATATCATGGCAAATGTTTCCAATGACATAGTTGCTCTAAATATATTTCTACCAGTTTCTTTATCCCACAAGCTTTTCGTAGATTCCCCATATGACTGATAAACCCGAGCAAGTAACAACAATCCTACGTAAGCTTCAAAAACAGTACTATCGAAATTTTTCCAATTGTCACCGTAAACCCTGCATTTCAATTATTGTATTTTCTACAGCATTATGAGATATAACTTGAAATGACGACTTGATGTCACCAATGCGGCTACTGGCATATCTTGTAATTCCTGGTGTTTAGTGTATTACATTGGCAGCAGAAAAGCGACCACGTTGCTGCCGTTGTTTCGACTTCCATTCTATTCTTCCATCCTTTGAAGAACAACTTTGCACATTTGTACTTAGATGCATAGTATCGACTTCACCATCAGAGTTGTCACTTTCAGATGCTTCACTTGTATGGTCTTCATATTTGGAAATATCTTCCTTACTGTCAGATGCTTCAATATACAGTGAAATTCCCCTAACTCGAACTTCTATATCTCGAATTATCCTAAGTTGAATAATTTTTGTAAGCTCTAGCGTTTGACTAGGTTTCAAATGTGCTTTTATCTCTCTAAAGTCGAATTTCCCTAACTCGAATTTCTCTGTAACTCGAACTGAACTATTATGGAGTTTCTTCAACTTTGACTTCTATAAGTCGAATTTACCAAAGAATAAAATATTCGAATCCGCTCTGTAAGTAATTTTAACTACAGAATTAACATAGACTCTGGCTCAGAAACTACAGACTCTTGAACCAAAACAAACCTAATGTTCTTATTGTTTCAGAATCCGATGAGGGTGATGACAATCTTGATTTACACTACTATGGTAGTTTATATTATATAGCATTTACGTAGTGAAGATTTCACAAAGCTAGTCTTATTTTATTAGAAATAAAATAAAATTATAAAACTTGGGTTGGAAAAAACTTTGCTAAGAAATACAAACATGTGGTAAATAAGAACGAGTTTTTGATAAGATACATTCGATGATATCAGTCTTAAACATGCCTTGTGGTGTGTAGCTGTTTGTAAAACTGTGAAACAAATGGTTATTAATGATTTTGAAAATCATGTTAAACAATGTGATATCGCTCGCAAATTCTCTTTACACAAATGTGTAGTATCGCGAATTATTAAACAATATCGTGAGACGGGACTTGTAGACTTGAAGAAAAAGTCTGGACGTCCCAGAAAAACCAATGGATGCCTTGATAGAATAATTGTAAGAATAGCTAAAAAAATATCAATTTTATTCTTCAGCCAAAATTAAGGCTGAGTTACAAGAAACACACAACTTGGAGGTATCAACACGTACAATACGCAATAGATTAATTGAAGATAAACTATTTGCCCGAAGACCAGCGAAGAAAACACTTTTATCAAAAAAAAATAAAGCCGCAAAGCTACTGTTTGCACGCACTCATCAAGAGTGGACATACAACGAATGGAAAAAGGTGTTGTTTAGTGATGATTCCAAGTTTAACTTGTTTAAAAGTGATGGAATGCAATATGTGAGGCGTCCAATAGGAAAAAGGCTGACTTCTAAGTACGTGCAGCGAACATTAAAACATGGAGGTGGTTCTGTGATGGTTTGAGAATGTTTCTCTGGTTTT
Source organism: Onthophagus taurus (assembly GCF_000648695.1). Lineage (NCBI taxonomy): Eukaryota > Metazoa > Arthropoda > Insecta > Coleoptera > Scarabaeidae > Onthophagus > Onthophagus taurus. Next base: position 21,137 of record NW_019281207.1, read on the forward strand.
GGTGTAGGCCCTAGACAAAAGTACATTTCTAATTTTTTTCTTTAAAGCTGAAATTCTACTAATTTTTCTCTAACTCGAATTCTCCATAACTCGAAGTTTTCTTCCGCTCCCTTAGTGATTCGAGTTAGGGGAATTTCACTGTACGCTTGTAACTCTTTGTCAGACAGAGGTCTGCCATGTGCCATGTTGAATGTAAAGTCGAATACTATATCATAACTGCATCGATGCCTTTTTTTTATAGTCTCAACATCGTTAGCAAGCACAGACTTGTCAACGCACGCGTGTAGTGAACGCTTATGAAAGTATGCATATGGATAGAGGCTATAAGAATCTATGGTCACAGATACAAGTATAGACTTGTTACTGTACTGTACATACATATATGTACATCTAAAGATTTTACTGTATTTTTGCGTCAAACAATATATTTTAGTTGAAAATGTAATAGAATAAAGTTCGGGTCATATTGACCCGAACGATATATGCGTAACATTTGAAACTATACTAAAAATACATAACATTCAAAAATGTAATCTGAAATAACAAAGCCCTAATATTGACAAATAAAGTGCCGGTGCACAAACAGAAAAACAATTAAACAAAAACCCAATTTAGGATTACATTTTCTTTCGGGTCAAATAGACCCGAACAGTACAGCAGGGTTCAAATGTTATGTACTTAGTTTACTTTCAAAGACCTCAACTAAACGATATCATCACGATATCTAATTATATCAACGTAAAAAAAACACTATTTATAAGAACAACTTAGAAAGAACGAAAATCTAGTATCGAGCTGCCGAATAAAACAGTTTTTTGGTTTAGATTTAGATGATACAAACTGAAGATTAACTCTTACATTTCTGAGATTTATAACTGCTGTGGCCAGAAAAGTTATAAATAATATAACTAACCAAAATCTTCTTTCTTCAAAGGTATGTAAGGTGCGCCAAATTTACTTTTATTAAATCAAAAACATTTGTAAATAAAAAATGTAAAAGGTGAATAATCAAAAATGTTCAATTCCAGTAATAATATTAACAACAATAAAATATTCTTAGAAAAATAAAACAAAATTTTTCATTCACCAAAAATTCGTCGACTTAGTAAACGTTAACATTTGAAAGAAACCCATCTCGAAAATACAAAACGAACCGTCGCGCTCCGATAGCGCCATCTCGCTCAAAAACCGGCCTTCTTCATCCTGTTTCTTTTTTTCGCTTCCACACTTTTTCTAATAGCCCCCGTACACCGTGTCTTTTTTTTTCTTCTGGTACGATCCCAAACGGGGCCGCGACGGATACCGGGAATCCGTTCGCCGGCTCCAATTGATAAAACACAATGCACCGCGCCGAATCGATCCGATCCGGGGTTCCCCCTTGTCACCGCCCCAAACAACGGAACGGGGGCCGCCGGGCGTGCGACCCCACGTCCAGAAACAAAAGACCCCGCGACGTCTGCACAATGGACACCTTTCGACGTTCGAAGACGACGTCGGCGACAACTTTTAGCGACGTCAACACGATTAAGATGTTTTAGAATGTATTTTTAAAGGAATTTAAAAAGAAATAATAAAACTTCTTTGTCCATTATTACTGAAATCATTTTTTAACCATCAAATAGATTTTTTTTTAACTTTTAAAACCTATAAGGGCAGAGAATGGTAAAGGCTGTAGATTAACGAGCTTCGACATTATACAGCCGGAGATAACGACCGGGAGAGGTTGGTTTACGAGGCACGAAGGAACGTGTCCCGCTCTCTCGCCTCTCGGTTTACCCCAATTTGCAAATGAGAATCGACACCGCGCGAAAGGCAAAGAAAATATAAGGTGAACAAGCAACAAAAAAATAATCCTACCTGTTAGATGATTCCCGGTGAACTCGAAGTCGTCGTCTTGATCCCAATGTTTCAGTGAAAGATTCGAAAGGGGTGTGGCATTCGCAAATTCTAAATTAGCAAAATGCCAATCTAAAATTTGCCGATCTTTTGATGATAAATAAACGTCACTAGAATAATAAATAATAATTAATAAAAAAATAATTTCTTAACCCTTAATTAGGCGCGCTGGTGTATTTTGTGTACCATTCGCAGAAAATATCAAATAAAAATAGTTATATAGCGTTTCTTCCTCTGCGGCGCTAGGTACCTTACTATCACACTGTTGTGTTTACCCTAGTATCACGTCGGCTTGTTACGATACACTAGAGAGTAGTTTTTTTAAGTTTTAGAAAAGTTGGTGCCTAAAGTATACCGCGCGACCAATTCCGTGAGTAAAATTTTATTTTTTTACACTCTTATTTTATACATCTTTGTACATTTTTATTTTATTACATAATTTTTATTTTATTACATCTTTAGTATTTTGTAATTTTCTGTAGGTTTTCGTTTTATTTATTTCGATTTATCGTAGGAATAAGATCCAAACTAGAAGCTCAAAAAAAAAAACAAACAAATGAAGAGTTGGGGCTCCTTATAGAAATTGATGGAGATGAAAAATTTGTAGAATTAGATGACGAAGAGGACGATGATCTGAATGACGAAGAAGTGGCTTTTAGTGAGCATGACAGTAATTCCGAGATTTCAACCGATGAGAGTGAAGAAGAAAATTTATATACTGAAATTCTCAGCGATGCATTTTATTCTGGCAAGGATAAAACGACGAAATGGTCTAAAGTAAGTTTAGTTCGTAAGGCAGTAAGAACAGAGGCACGTAATTTGGTCAAAATAATGCCAGGGCCAACATTGGATGCTCGCGGTATAGAAAACGCGATAGACAATTTTTTGAAATTATTTTCAATAGAAATGGTAGATGAGATTATTATATACTCAAAATTTTTTCGGGACACCTGTATACCAAGCAAACCGGCAAAGTACGGTATAAAAATGTTTGCACTTTGCGATGCCAAAAGTTTTTTCACTAGTAAAATAGAAATTTATTGCGGAAAACAGCCAGATGGGCTTTATTTTGTCAATGACGCACCTTCAGATATTGTTTCAAGATTAGTGGATCATGTACAAGGAAAGAATAAGAACCTGACATGCGATAATTGGTATAGTAGTTATCAGTTAGAAATCCCTCCTGAGTTTTTGCCTAATAAAAAGAGAGAAGTTTTCAGCAAGAAATCACAATTAGTTCCTATGTACCCAAGAAAAATAAATCTGTTATTTTAATTTCAACCATGCATAATGACAGCTCCCTAAATGAGGACACAAAGAAGCCAGAAGTAATTCACGACTATAACATGACGAAAGGCGGTGTAGATACCGTAGATCAACTTTGTTCAAACTACTCAGTGTCAAGAAGAACAAAGAGATGGGTACATTCTTTCACTTTCTAAACATTTCCGGAATAAACGTTCAAATACTGTATAATAGCATTTCCAATAAAGCAGTCGCACGAAGACTGTTTCTAAAAACACTTGCCATTAGCCTTATGAAGCCTCATCTCCGTGATCGCCTACACAATAAAAATTTACTATTAGATATAAAGCTAATATTGAAGAAACACGTCGAGAAGGAAGAAGAGAGGGAAAGGAAGACGAACCACCACCAAAAATTAGAAGCAGATGCCATATTTGCGGCAGAAAGAAGAATAGGGTAACAACTATGCGGTGTGATCTTTGCCATTTATTTGTGTGTAAGGAGCACAGCAAAGAAGACGAAAATTGATAAAAAAATATTTCATATTCTCGAACATTTTTTAGGAATCAAAGTATCAAGTTTATTTCTGTTATAATCAGCCATAATTTTCTTTTGTGTTCTCAAGATTTCTTAGAAGCTAATTACCGTATTTTCTCGAATCTTATCCGCACTCGAATCTAATCCGCACCCCGATTTTAAAAATTCATAGTGCTAAAAAAATTTAGTTTGCGAATGTAATCAGCATCTTTCTTTGTGTTATTAACCATAAATATATATTTTTTTCGTTGACTGACGCTGATGCACCTAAAGAAACCTTGCTTACGACGAGTTTTTATTAGATTAGACTTTAAATTTGCCAAGCCAGAAAAAATTGGAAAATAAATATAATTTTAAAAATAAATAGTAATGTCTAGCACGAATTCCGTTCATATACTGCCTTCGTNCAACTCCCTTAATTGTTTTTTTATCTACTAAAAATCCAAATTTTTCCTCAAATTGCCTTAAAACTGCATTGAAACTAATGTTCCCCAATCCATAGCACTGCACTATAAATATTTTATGTTGTAATGTAAACATGATCAATTAATATTTGACAATAGGCTAAAGCTAAGCTATCAAATGATAATTGTTAGTTCACTCAGATCATTTATTTTTATTGTAAAACGGAATATTAGAAAAAATTTTTCAAGAAAAAACTCAATTTTTCTTTTATGTTCTAAATTAATAAAATTCCGCATATGGGTATAATTTAACATAACAAACATTTTATCTTAATCAACTTTTGTTGTACATTGCTCAGAAAGACCACTTTACCATCAATTATACCTTACGGGGACACAATCCGGGGACACACTGTAGATAGCCTAAAACACAAATTTCAAAGGGAAAGGGATTCCAAATATATAATATATCTAAAAATGGAATGTTAGCATTTATTGGGTTACTTCTCTTATCTGGCGTGAAACGAGCCAATCATACAACTTTTTTAGAATTATGGATAACTGATTGCACAGGTATTGAGATATTTCGAGCCTGCATGAGTTATAAGAGATTTCTTTTTATATTACGAGTTCTGAGATTTGATGACATAACAACAAGGGAACAAAGACGTAAACTGGATAAGCTAGCACCAATTAGATCTACATTGGATGCTCTAAATGAAAACTGTAAACAGACTTACTGCATAAGCGAGTACATGACAATCGATGAAATGTTGGTTCCATTTAGAGAACGCTACAATTTTATACAATATACAGGGGATGTCCCGAAACTCAACGTCAAGCGGGCACCGGGTTAGAGGCCAACCCATACCTGTTCTGGTAAAAATAAGAAAAAAATTCTATGTATCTTAGTTAAGTGGTAATAGACATATTTTTGAAAAAGTTAAAAATCGGTCCTGTACATCATATCTTTAGGTACTACGGTCAGAAATGTTCGCAATTTAATAGTGATTTTTTTAATAATGTATTCCTCATGAACCATGCTACTATAGCAGTCACAAATCGAACAACAAAAGTCGTTAGTTTTGCAAGAAAAAGTATCAGTTTGATTGAACAACGGACTAGTACAACACCCTTGGCAAGTTATTTTAAAAGATGGCCTGTTTAGTCAAGATTCCAAAATAGTATAACACTGCCTGTTTTTCTGCCAAAAACGCGTTATTTAAAAAATTCATACTTTTGTATGTTATTTGGTTCGAAGTGACTTCGAACCAGTTTCTGAAGAAGGTTGCAACATGGCACCCGAAACGTCAAACCTTTTATTAAAAGACGCACGGCAAAACCCGAAAGTTTCTAGTGTTAGTTCTAGTTTTAGTTCTAATCTTAGTTTAATTCACACCGGCCGTGAAAGCCTTCGTACTTATTTTGTATGTTATTTGTATTTCCTCCAAAATGATTTAACAACTTTGTTAGAACATGTGCCACTCAATATCTACAGAGAAATGTAGCAACAAGATGGTTGCCCAGCTCATTATGCTTGTCCTGTACGGGATTGCATACAGAATACAGAAAAATACCCAGAAAGATGGATTGGCCGTCGTGGTTCGATTACGTGGCTTCCTCATTCTCTGGGTCTAAATCCCCTTGATTTTCTTATTAGGATTGCATAAAAGAAACAGTGTATTAAAAACGGATTGAAAATCTTGCCGAACTGCGCCACAATATTTATACAGCAGCAGAAGAAATAAATGGAAAGAGATTTGCACAACAAGTAAAAAGATCTTTTCTGTGATGATGCAGAGCTTGTATTAATGCCGACGGCAAATAATTTGAGCATTTGCCTTAGTTTTAAGAAAATAATGCTATCAAATTAATAATAAATAAATTTATTTGTTTAAATTTGTCTTTAGGTAAACCTTATTTGAAAGAGTCTTTTTGCAAGACATAAGGGCAACCATCTTGTTGAAACCATATTTTGTAGTTCGTAGATATTGACTGGCACATCTTCTAACAAAGTTAAGAGGAAATAAAAAGTAAATACAGATAACATACAAAAGTACGAATTTTTTAAATGACGTGTTTTTTGCAGAAAAATAGGTAATAATATTTTATATGATAAGAAAAATGGCGAGTGTTGTACCATTTTGGAAACTTGACTAAACAAGCCATCCTTTAAAATTACTTGCTAAGGGTGTTGTACTACTGCTTTTTTTAGAAATCGTGTGTCAAACTTGATAGACATAAATTCTTTCAACCTTAACTCAATCAAATTAATATATTTTTTTTGCAAAACTAACGACATGGTTCATAAGGAATACATTATTAAAAAAATCACTATAGATATGATGTACAGGACCGATTTTTAACGTTCTCAAAAATATGTCTATTACTATTTAACTAAGAGACATGGAATTTTTTTCTCATTTTTACCGGAACAGGTATGGATTGGCCTCTCACCCGGTGCCCATTTTACGACGGGTGTAAGTTATTGAACATCATGGTAAATTATTCCAACGGCGATATTTGAAATTTGTTTTGTATTGATGGCGAATGTAATAAACTTTTGGACAGGACGTGTCGAACACTTAATGAGAGATGCCCAACAAACCTAACGCCCATCACGAGGAAAAATTTCAAAAAATTGATAAAGAATTTATTAGTTCTGGATATATCGAGACCAAAAGACATCGCATATTTCCGGTCACTAGTGATGAAGACAACGAAATAAATATTTTATCGTATTTTATTGCATTTCCAAATTCAATTTTATAACAAATTTATATTTTTATTCAAATCTAATTTTTGTCATTAACTTTTTGTTTTAATAGTTTCATTTATTTGATCTTCTGTTTGTTATTTTTGGTAAGTAAAAGCTAGTAAACTAAAAGATTATCGTAGTTAATAGTACAACTAATAATAGAAATAAATTAAACAAAAATGTCATGGCCTTCTAATAAAAATACAAACGGTTTCCTGCATTTTCTGCATGTTTTGATAAATTTACGAATATGAGAGAAACTACAACAAATAAGTATAGGAATGTTTATAGATAAATTGTAGAGAATTAAATTCCCTTTCGTGTAGGCTAATAAAATATGGGGCGTTCCATTTAAAATTTTCGACTTTCTCCCCATTGAATATGGAGAAACGGTAATTCAATTTTTGACCATCCTGTATAAGATACTCTGATACAATATATGACAATCTATTTGAGAGCATCTGAAGAGTAATCGTGCCAATTTAGAGCTTTTTTGAATGAACGTTGGCTGGGATATAGGGTTTTAAAGAGCATGGTGAAATTTGCCAAAAAAACCTTAAAATCAAAATAACTCGAAAACGAAAAACGCTAGGTACCAATAACTTTTATGAAAGTCAACATATTTTTTTACGTACAATTAAAAGGTGCAATAAAAACTACAGCATTCCATTTAAAATAACGAAGCTATGGTCTACTTCCGGTAGAGCGGAAGTGGCAGCCATCTTGAAAATATTTTAGATCGAAAGTTCCGACTGAACAACCCATTCTACCAAAATTTCAAAACTGTACGAATACTGGAACTTAAAAAAGTTCTAACGAACCAATTACGTGAGACACCTGTATACAGCGCGACCAATTATGTTAATTTTTTAGCGCGCCTAATTTAGGGTTAAGATATGCAACCAAACATACACACAAAATATTTTTTTTTACCTTGGTGGTGAATTTTCCAACTCCCCCAATTTCTCTTCAATCTCCTTAGCTTGTTCCTTCAATAAATCCCATTCTTTCCCGCACGCATTTAAATCCCGAATTCCACTTCGATAAGCAAACTCTAATTGAACATCCCTTTTATCAATTTTCGCCCAATCTTTAACTTTATCATTCAACTCTTCCATATGCTCCTTAATCCCAAGCATCTGTTTTTGATTAACTTTTAATTTCTCTTGTAGCGCAATAACTGATTTGAGATGTTGAATTTGTTTTTCTTTAACATGTTTCTCTTGGAGCTTTATAACCCATTCTAAAGCCTGTCCTAAACTAACCGGTTTATTTCCGGCGTAATTAAAATCTAAGTGATGGGAAAGATATGATGTGGTTTCTAATAAACGATTAAATTCTCTTTCAACCATTTCATCTTTGTCTTTATCAACTGTGGCACCGTTTGATTGATATAAAGGACATTTTTGACGAATTCTATGGAGTTCCATATCGATTTGTTTGCTTAATGTGGTTACAGGGTTACCACCTAAACCAGTTACAACCATTGCACCTAAATCAGCGATGTAATTACCTTTGCGAAAGGTTGCAATTCTTCCTCCAACTCTATCTCGAGCTTCCAACACGATAACCTCTAACCCAAATTGTTGTAATTGCTGTGCAGCAGCTAATCCAGCAATTCCAGCTCCAATTACAATCACTTTGCCGTATTTTTTAGCTGGTAATGGTTTAACTCGCTTGAAAACACCGAAATTAATAAAACCATTTCGTTCTAAAAAAGCGTGTACCCTCTTTATTAAAGGGACATCACTATTATAAGGGGGTTCCATTTTTTCAATCGCTTCTTCGATGATTAATTGATGTTTTGGATTATCCAGCCAAACTTGAAGGATACGATTTCTAATGTGTAAATAAACTTTGACAGTTTGTAAAGCTGCATCGGCAATATCAGGAAAACAAGCTGCTTCAGTGCTGGTCATTTTATCGTAAGGCATACGACTTTGAAAAGCAGCACCTTCTAACCCAGAAAAAAGCTCTTTTACAACTGGATCATCAAGTTCTGAATCGGGATCATCCTTTTTCTTTTCATCTTCCTTTTTAACATCATCTTTTTTATCCTTTTTTAAAGTTTTTGAAGTACTCGTTGTACCCGACTTTTTATCGATGGGTGTTTTATGTTCTTTATCTCCGTTAGTTTCTTCTTCTAAATTGTTATATTTTTCTTCCATTTCTTTATATTCAACCTACAACAATTTTCATATTAATATGATTAAATTTTAATCAATACGAGTTATATTTACCTTCGATTTCTTTCTGCGACTCATTTTCGGTGATTTTCTTTGCGATTTTAACAATAATATTAGAGAACGATTTCAAATTGATCTTTGTTTACAATGTGAGGTTATGTTATGATAATATTAATGACATAAATGTAAATACGAAAAAGAATAGAAAACTGTAATAATTTTTATGTGTTTTAAAAATTAACGCAGAGATGTCGCCAGTTTGAAACTTGTCAAATTCAAATTTAAAAACATTAATTTTAAATTTAATTCTAAATCACAAAAAATTCTTTAAAATAAATAAAAATTGTTTTACTAAATTGATAATTTTTTGATGTATTTTAATCTACACAAAAAAAAAACATTTTATTAATCATCATTATAACCACACAAAGATTATTCACATTGAGAGGATCATTTTAGGCGCATTAAGTTCAAGGATAACGCGTGCAATGATTCCGTGTGGTAAAAAATTATCCAGCCGGTCCCCACACTAAGCAGGAAAACGGCTATTTGTGAATCTGTGCTCGAATTAACGATTGTTATCTGTTAAAATGTTTCGACACGAAACCGACGCAAGCAAAGAATTAATTTTTTGATGAACTTTTTACTCTGAAAAAGAGTTCAATGATTCTTTTGTCTGCATCTTAGTAAATGTTAACGTCTTCTAACTTTGTGGGTCATCTAAAGTTAGATTAGATTCGGCCTAGGAGATATTTCTGAGCTCAATTCAAAGTCTAGAAAATAATTTCGATTTTAAATCTAAAAATGAAAATAAATCTTAAAAAGGAAGGTGCTTAATAAAAGGATAATTTTGAGTTATTTTTAAACAAGCATCTAATAAGTGGTAATAAAAAGTGTTTTAAAAAATTAGACTGTTTAAATTATCTAAGTAGTTGTTTAAATTTGAAGTTGGGTGTCCCAAAGCTTTGTATCAATCTCAACTCAACACGAGCCCAATTTTCCATTTAAGCTGGACACATTAAAATTTATAAATGGTCCGGTTAGGGATCCGAGTTAAAATTCACAGTTTAAGTTCTCAGTTTATGGATAGCTCTCTAGTTTAAGCACTCTCAATACTTTCTCATTATGATCGGTGATGCTTTGGACAATGTTTTGGTGGAATTGGGTGAATGCGGACGATATCAAGCTAAAGTTCTCGTTTTTTTAATCTTAGCCGTTTCTTGGGAATCCGCAATTCACATCGCTTTCGTGTTCACGGCGAAAGTTCAACATCCATACAGGTAAACATTATTATTTTAATTAAGTTTAATGGTAGGTATCGTAATCTATTCTTGTTCATTTCGTTCACATTCTTGGATATCATTAGGTTTACGCACTGATTAAGTTGGATAGTTGTTTCCTCGATTCAGTTCGATAAGATATTTTTAAGCGAAAAGTTGCTTAAAGAAAATGGAGAATTTTGATATAGAAAATCGTTATGATTATAACAAACTTTTAGATGATATAGGTGATATAGGAAAATTTCAAGTGGTAGCTATGATTTGGCTGGTATTTCCAACTGTAAGTAAAGGTTCTACTTGGTATAGTTATGCTTGGACTGTTCAACGTATTCCAACAAGGTAAATATAAATTACATCTAAATCAACGATTTGATTTACTTAAGGCACTACATCGGTACGAAATCACAGTTTCAAGAATGTAAATATAAATTTCTAGTTTTTAGAAACAACTCATCGTTCTTAAACAAGCTCTTATCGTGACGTTGAGAGATCCATCTTCTGACGTTTTCCTTCTCCCCAGCAAGATCTTTAAGCTGCTGCATAGTCTTGTTCTTGCGCTCTGGTCTCCTTGTACATTCGTAGATTCCTCACCTGTCCCATTCGTCTTGCACGGCCAAATCAGGACAGCTATTTATCCTCAATCATCACACAGAATAACCCACAATATTTACCAAATCGCCAACATTTATGGACATCCTCTTATCATGAAAAATAAACTCAATAAGTATCATTAAAAAAATAAGTTTCGAAAAAACAAATACAATACCGGTCAAAAGTATATGATAATTTGGTTTTTCCCACATAACATTTTTGAAACTTTATGAAACCCGACAATTTTTTCACCATAGGTTTTGCAATGTATTTCACATGACATAGACTTGTGTAGAAGAATCCGTTTCAACTTTGAGTTATTAAAAAAATTATTTTTATTAAAATACGAAAATATACTATAAAGCGATAACAATCGTCAACAGCAATCAGCCATGTAGAGCAACCTAGTACTTGGTTGGGTAAGCCTTGCTGTTGATCACAGCATCTTCGGGACATGGAATCAATCAATGCATCAATAGCGGGCTTCGCCCACTCTGCCTGCAACTGTTAGAGCTTCTTGTATCCCAAAGTGTCCCAGAGCGGTTCGATGATGTTGAGATCTGGGCTCTGATCTCGACGCGCGAACCTGTTGGATCATTGTCTTGCTGGAACAGTCAACCCCGACGCATGTTTTTGCGTTCCCAAGGAAGCCTGTCACCCTGCAAAGTGTTCTTGTACTTCTGAGGGTCCATGGTACCCGTAATGCGCACCAGGGGACCAATACTAGCAGCACTGAAGCACCCGCACTCCATGACGGAATCACTACAGTGCTTCATCGTGGGAAGCAGGTACCTGGGATCGAAGCCAGTGCCCGTAGGATGACGTATCCACGATATGCCATCAGTTCCGAATAGCAGGAACTTGCCCTCGTCGCTCCACAGGACTTTCTGCCACTGCTGTCGGGTTCCGTTGAGGGGCGCTTCCGCCCAATCCACGCGCGCCTTCCTATTCTTAGCTGAAACGAGTAGTTTCTTTACCGGACGTCGACCAATGAGTCCTGCATGTTTCTGTTTCTTCGTCACGAAGCCCCCGAATGTCCTCCACGTCTTCAGCACCGACAAAATCGTTGACTATTCAAGCGAAAACTGAGTGGTGAGCTACATCACGCATGTGCGTCCTTGTCGAGAACTCTCTATGATGGCCTTCTGCGTCGATTCCGACAGATCTCGAACTCCTTCTTTTTACCAATTCTTAAGAACAATATTTATATTTAATTAAAAAGCTATTTCTAGGCCTGACGTCGATTTTCAAAAAGAAATTTGTCACGCCTTTATGCTTTGGCATATAGTGACTTCTGGAANGCTATGATTTGGCTGGTATTTCCAACTGTAAGTAAAGGTTCTACTTGGTATAGTTATGCTTGGACTGGTCAACGTATTCCAACAAGGTAAATATAAATTACATCTAAATCAACATAATAATCGTGAACAGCAATCAGCCATGTAGAGCAACCTAGTACTTGGTTGGGTAATCCTTGCTGCTGATCACAGCATCTTCGGGACATGGAATCGATCAATGCATCAATAGTGGGCTTCGCCCACTCCACCTACAACTGTTGGAGCTTCTCGTCGCCGAAAGTGGCCCGAATGACCGACAACTTGTGTCCCAGAGTGTCCCACAGCGGTTCGATGATGTTGAGATCCGGGCTCTGGCTTCACCAGGCCATTGAACGCTGCGCGAACCTGTTGGACGTCCCTGGATGTGTGCTTGGGATCATTGTCTTGCTGGAACAACCACCCTGACGCATGTTTTTGCGTTCCCAAGCAAGCCTGTCATCCTGCAGAGTGTGCTTGTACTTCTGGCAGTCCATGGTACCCGTAATTCGCACCAGGGGACCAGTGCTAGTAACGCTGAAGCATCCCCAAGCCATGACGAAACCACTACCGTGCTTCATCGTGGGAAGCAGGTACTTGGGATCGAAGCCAGTGCCCGTAGGATGGCGTATCCACGATATGCCATCAGTTCCGAATAGCAGGAACTTGCTCTCGTCGCTTTAGTGGCTTTCTGCCACTGCTGCCGGGTTCCGTTGAGGGGCGTTTTCACACAATCCACGCACGCCTTCCTGTTCTTAGCTGAAACGAGTGGTTTATTTACCGGACGTCGACCAATGAGTCCTGCACAGTGTTGTTAAATACCCGGGTATTTATTTTCAAGGGAAAATTCCCTGGATATATGTATACCCTGGGGTATTTACCCAAGATGGGTATTTAGAGGTATTTATAAAATTTGATTTAAATTGAGTTGATGGCAGTTTTGCAAGTACTTCAAGAATACAGAGTCCATTATCGGTACACCAAACTTATTTATAACATTTACAAGAATGCTACATTGAGCGTGGGGTAAGACAAGGCGATATAATGTTGAACCCAAATTGTTTATCACAGTCCTGGAGAGTGCATTTAAATAACTGGATTGGGCTCAAAAAGGTATAAAAATTGATGGCAATACGTAAGTAATTTGCGCTACGCGGACGATATGGTCCTTATTTCGGATATCCTTGGAGAGATGAGACTGATGCTGAACGTATAGGAGGCGTGCGCAAGAGTTGGACTAAATATCAACAAAATTTAGGACAAATCTTGTTCCAAGCTGTAACATCAATATTGGTGATGATGAATATTCCATCTAGAATACTTTCGATGGTATGTTATTAATCTCTGATGCCTTTCCATATTTTGACGCAGAGATTGCGATGTGAACCTCACTTATTGATATAGGTTCCATGACACTATCCTTTCTTTGGTGTGACGGACTGCTGTCTGTTTCCAAATTAGTTTCTCTATGCTTAATAGGTTTTGGAAATAATTTTTTCAAATGTCATTCATTTCACTATCACATATTATTTTCCCTGTTCATCTCAGCATAGAGCTGTGTGCGATTTGTGCCTTTATCTTAACTGTCTAACAAATTTATACACATTCCTGGTGTTATTAGCTTTAAAGTGTACATATATTTCGGGAAAGTTTATATTTTCACTACCGACCATTCTCGTTTACGTAATACTCTTCGAAAATATTTAACGATTTCTTTAATGCTTGAAAAACAACTTTGAATGTCCTGAATTGAGTATAAGTCTAATATTAATTACTAAATTCAGTTTTTATGCTTCATTAATTCTTGTTGTTTGATTCTTTTCTAGTCATATTGCACTTCCATCAAATCCAAGATTCCAAGTTCCATGAGATTGTTGATTTCCAATTTTAAATTAAGTAGTTCGTTTAAGATCTTATTATTCTTCTTCTTTTATTCAGGTTGTAACCTGTTTACGCATCATTCATTGTGTTTCATTAGAGCTGGAAATCCAACTTCCTGGTCTCCCGAGATCTCTTTCTAGCTAATCTTTGGTCTCTTTTGTCTTAATCAGCCAGGTTTCTTCCATTCTTTGGAAGTATTCATAAAATTTTTTTATTTCTCCCCTAGCAAATCTCATGACATATCCGAATCCACAAAATTCTCTTACAATTTTGTTCCTAACTCTATCTTTTCTTGTCTTTTCCACTATTGTTCTTAAAGTACTCATCTCAGTTGGTTCGCATCGCAGCCATATATCTTGGCCATGAGGTTCGTGTATCGAGAGATAATAATCAAAGGCAGCCTACAGGAAACTTAGAGACATTTTCATGGGCGATATTCCTGTATATTTGAAAAGAAAGGCTGTCAATCAATGCGTGGTTCCTCCTTTGGTTATGATATACGGTTCCGAAACTTTAACATTAACGGTGGCCATTACCAGGAGGCTCAACGTAACGCAAAGAAAGATGGAGAGGTCGATACTGGGTGTAACCCTGAGGGACCACATACGAAATGAAGACCTACGAAGAAGAACTGGCGTAAATGATGCGGTCAACATTGTGGCAAAGCTCAAGTGGAACTGGGCGGATCATCGTCGCAAGAATGAAGAATAAGCAGTGGTTACCTGATTATAATACGTCTTCGATCGTTGACAATTCCTCGTCTTCAACGCCCATTTCATCATGTTCCTCTACATTTTTGTAAGAATCTGTTATATTTTTACTTGTATCACTTTTGTATGTACTGTTTGGGTATTTACCCTAGGCCGGGATAAATACCCAGATAAATACCCATTTTATAAATACCTACCCGCCGGGTATCTACCCAGCGCGCATCACTGGTCCTCCATCTTTCTGTTTCTCTCACCGACAAAATCGTTGACTATTCAAGCGAAAACTGAGTGGTGAGCTACATCACGCATGTGCGTCCTTGTAGAGCACTCTATGATGGCCTTCTGCGTCGATTCCGACAGATCTCGAACTCCTTCTTTTTACCAATTCTTAAGAACAATATTTATATTTAATTAAAAAGCTATTTCTAGGCCTGACGTCGATTTTCAAAAAGAAATTTGTCACGCCTTTATGCTTTGGCATATAGTGACTTCTGGAATATAATATAATTCTATTACGCGTGTGAAGCTGGCCATAGATTTCAGCCATAGATTTAAACTGAAAAAAATGAGTGATCGGGGTATTTAATCGATCTAATTTCAACGGCTTATTCATTATCTTATTCATGGTCGCCTCTTGTTTCAAATTCGAAAAGAAAATTTTCCTAACCATTTCCTATAGTCCGATAAAATCGATTTTCTTCAAACTTTCGCAAAATTCGCCCCGTTCGGATATTTTAATCGATTTAATTTCAACGACATCGTATTCCTAGTGGCCTCTTACTTCAGATCCAAAGAATCAAATCAGAGATGTAATTGTCTTTGCGAAAGGTTGCAATTCTTCCTCCAACTCTTTCTCAAGCTTCCAACACGATAATCTCTAACCCAAATTGTTGTAATTGCTGTACCGTAACTAATCCAGCAATTCTAGCCCCAATTACAAACACTTTGAAGTATTTTTTAGCTAGTAAAGGTTTAACTTGTTTAAAAATACCGGAATTAATAAAACCATTTCGTTCTAAAAAAGCGTGTACAGGGTGTCCCAATTTCGATGTCCGCATAGACTATCTCCGAAACTAAAAGAGATAGAAAAAAAGTAGCTTACATGTCACGATCTCGTTTTTCGAGAAAATGCTAATGCCGAAAACTCCGAACAGCTATCGTCTTTTGTTTTCGCCCTATCGGCAAAAACTGAAAATTTTGCGAAAACGACAATCGCGAATATCTCACTTATTATCAAAGATGGAGTATTATAAATAAAACATTATATGGGCAACTTTTTACGAAGAATTCAGTGGCGTAGGTAGAATTTTTTTCCCATCTTTTATTTTCGAGATTTTAGACGTAACTTTATTTTTTTAAATGGAAACCATAGTTGGCTATGACTTAAAATAATTTGTTATTTTCTTCTGATAACAAATATATATAGTTTGTGGGGTATATTTCTTATAGTTATTGAATAATTAACAAAAATTCATTTTGTTCCATCTAAATCTAATGTATGTATTTAAAAGTTAATGTTGCTATGGTGATAACCATACATACTATGATGGAATATAATGTATCAATTTTTTTTGTTCTTTCTAAAACTATTGTATGTATTTAAAACTTAATGTTGTTATGGTGATAACCATACCATGAGGGAAAGCATTGTTTCCAATTATTGCCAAAGTTTGTAGCAAGGACAGTAGAATCTAACAGGACTGCTACATCCATTGTATTTTTGTAGTCGACTACGGGTTGGTTGCCCGCACTCTACGTCACACTATTTGCCACGCCTGATAACTGTCTATGTTTTTAGAGGTTATATGATAGACATTAATACGTCTAAAAACATAAAACTTCAAAACTAATATGAATACGTCTAGGATATAACCTCTAAAAACACACAGCAAACGCATAGACCATAACAACAGCTGGGCGTGGAAAATGGTGTGACGTAGTTTGCGGGTAGGCTGTCACAACAATGGATGTAGCAGTCCTGTTAGATTCTACTGTCCTTGAGTTTGTAGTAGTATTTAAAAATTCACTAACAACTCTGGCATTATGTGCTGGTGCTCCGTCATATTGAAAATATATCATTTGAGACATATTTAGTGGCAAATTGTCGACCAAAGGCTCAATGTGCTGCCTTAATATATTGAGGTATTTCCCTGAGTTTAAGTTTTTATGGTAGATACTATATGCCAAAATTCTATTATCTAAAAGGGCACACCATACATTGAACCCCAATCTTCTTTGAACACTCAGAGACTTCATCGGTCCAGATAACATTTTGAACAAACAGCAGATTATTTAATTTTTTTAAATATCATCTACAAAATTCTAATCTTCGATTGACATCTCCGGCACGTAAATAATGAGTTAGCCCCGCTTTGTATGGTTTATACTTATTTTTCTTTCATATTCGGGAGCAGCGGCTTTTGGGTCAGACGTCTTGTTGCAATTTCTCTTGCAGGTCATTTTGGTATGTTTTTGTATGTGGTTTGGGGAAGGACCAAATATCTATTAAATTTTCTGCTAACCGGCTGAAGGTTCTTACGTGCGGTTGTCTTCTTTCTGGATATCTTGTGAAATAAAATTCCGCGGCTAACGTCGCATTCTTATCTGATAACATATAGCATTCCATCATGTTACATTTTTCATAATTTTCGAAATTCATTGTAAAGTTTTATTCAGTTTTGTTATACTTTGACACTTAACATGCTGGTGCATCGTACCAGCACATAATGCCAGAGTTGTTATCGAATTTTTAAATACAAACTTTGGCAATTATTTGATACATTATGTTCCATCATAGTATGTATGGTTATCACCATAGCAACATTAACTTTTAAATACATACATTAGTTTTAGATAGAACAAAATGAATTTTTGTTAATTATTCAATAACTATAAGAAATATACCCCACAAACTATATATATTTGTTATCAGAAGAAAATAACAAATTATTTTAGGTCATAGCCAACTATGGTTTCCATTTAAAAAAATAAAGTTACGTCTAAAATCTCGAAAATAAAAGATGGGAAAAAAATTCTACCTACGCCACTGAATTCTTCGTAAAAAGTTGCCCATATAATGTTTTATTTATAATACTCCATCTTTGATAATAAGTGAGATATTCGCGATTGTCGTTTTCGCAAAATTTTCAGTTTTTGCCGATAGGGCGAAAACAAAAGACGATAGCTGTTCGGAGTTTTCGGCATTAGCATTTTCTCGAAAAACGAGATCATGACATGTAAGCTACTTTTTTTCTATCTCTTTTAGTTTCGGAGATAGCCTATGTGGACATCGAAATTGGGACACCCTGTACTCCAGTGTTGCCATATGTACGGTAATTCCACTAAATGTACCGTGTACAATTCCAAGGTGAATACCGTACAAAAATGTACGGTAATTTAGAAATCTGTAATTTAATAACTTATCCTTCGAGCGGAGGCGCTGTCATAAAATTTATGACAATTTTAGTTTTTATAATATATCTTTTTCTATTATGGATTTGAAAGGATTTAACAGGATTTAAAAAAAATATATTGCTGTTGTCTTTATGGCAAGAAAGTTATAAAAG
Source organism: Onthophagus taurus (assembly GCF_000648695.1). Taxonomy (NCBI): domain Eukaryota; kingdom Metazoa; phylum Arthropoda; class Insecta; order Coleoptera; family Scarabaeidae; genus Onthophagus; species Onthophagus taurus. Next base: position 39,504 of record NW_019281207.1, read on the forward strand.
ACAAAAAAATGTACAGTGATACAATAAAGTCTACATACACCCCAGAAAATGATAATATCTCAGCTCCTGAAATGTAATTCAATGAATTTTTTAAACGAAGGATATTAGAAGTCTATATTATTTTAATACAAAGTCGAACACACAAACATTCGGGCTTAGCCGCACGTCTCTCAAGACTGCTAAACCTGAATTATTCTAGTCCTAGGTCTTGTGCTAGTTCTAGTGTTAGTTCTAGTTGTAGTTCAATAAAAATATACAACATAGTCATATCTTATGCTAACTTGCGCTTCTTACCACTGTCTCTAGAACTAACATTAGACCTAGAACTAGAAACATTCGGGCTTAGTCGCACGTCTCTCAAGACTGCTAAACCCGAATTATTCTAGTTCTAGGTCTTGTGTTAGTTCTAGTGATAGTGCAAAACTAGAACTAACACTATATCTAGAACTAGAAACATTCGGATTTAGTCGCACGTCTCTCAAGACGGCTAAACCCGTATGATTCTAATTCTGGGTCTTGTGTTAGGTCTAGTGATAGTGCTAGTGTAAAACTAGAACTAATACTAGACCTAGAACTAAAAACATTCGGGTTTAGCCGTGCGTTTTAGTTCAATAAAAATATACAACATAGTGATATCTTATGCTAACTTGCGCTTCTTACCACTGTCTCTAGAACTAACATTAGACCTAGAACTAGAAACATTCGGGCTTAGCCGCATGTCTCTCAAGACGGCTAAACCCTAATTATTCTAGTTCTAGGTCTTATGTTAGTTCTAGTTCAATAAAAATATACAACATAATGCTAACTACGCTACTTACCACTGTCTCTAGAACTAACATTACACCTAAAAGTAGAAACATTCAGGTTTAGCCGTTTTAAGAGACGCACGGCTAAACGGAATGTTTCTAGGTCTAGTGGTNCTAGGTCTAGTGTTAGTTCTAGTATTACACTAGCACTATCACTAGAACTAATACAAGACCTAGAACTAGAATCATTTGGATTTAGCCGTCTTGAGAGACGTGCGGCTAAATCCGAATGTTTTTAGTTCTCGGTCTAGTGTTAGTTCTAGTATTGCACTAGCAGTATCACTTGAACTAACACAAGACCTAAAACTAAAATCATTCGGGTTAAGGGTGTGTTTACGTTGGAGCTGCGATAAACGATAATAGCGACGATACTACCAAAACAACGAAATTGTTGTCATAGTTTTATATGCAGGTGTTTATATTGGAACGAGAGCTGCGATAAACGATAAGAACAACAATGTGAGCAGCGATAAGAGCTGCGCAAAATGAATTGAAAACGATTTGTCAGAACAAATCTGTTGTGGTAATTTTTATCTTTTTGGTCCCACAAAGGGGATCTAACAAAACAATATAAACACTTGCATATAAAACTATGACAACAATTTCGTTATTTTGCTAGTATCGTTTATCGCAGCTTCAACGTAAACGCACCCTTAGTCGTCTTGAAAAACGTACGGCTAAACCCGAATGTTTCTAGTTGTAGGTCTCTTATTAGTTCTAGTGACAATGGTAGGTAGCGCTAGTTAGCATAAAAAATCACTATGTATTATATATTTTTATTGAACTAAAACTAGAACTAAAACTAGACCTAGAACTAGAAAGCTTCGGGTTTAGCCGTGCGTCTAAGAACGCACACAAATAACGTAATATTACGCGCGAAGGTTAAGAAAATACATATTATACGCAGGATGGTCACGCGTTAGATGGCATGGTAACAGGTGGCGTAAAATGCTGTTAAGACAAAAACCACAATATTTTCGTTGGTTATATTGGTGTATAATATTCTTGTGTAT
>NW_019281208.1:6289-38773 GCF_000648695.1 Onthophagus taurus
TTTCCATGACGAATCTATTGGTGAGTACACGTGGGAAACGAGTTATCATCGGCGTAGCGGACCGGCCGAGGGTGGCACCGATTACCTGAGTCTGATTTGCGATCTGCTGATTGGACGAAAAACAGTTCCTTTAAACAGTTCTCGTGCGGTTATTATAAACATTTCGAAAAAATTTTATTAGAAAGATCGCTTCAGAATAATGTATCCTACAACCGTATAATGCTCTGATGCGGAAGATACGGGACACGCTGTATACGTTGCGCCACAGGTGTCGCAGTCTATTTTGTAAATGCCATTATTATCTAGTATACTAATTTGGTTTTTTGCATTGTTTAAAATGTTTCTGATTGAGTTTTTTGTTTTAAATGTCAATGTTATATTATATATTATATTCCCTGAAGATTCGCTTCAAATTACTTGCCATGTTTCCGGGATAAGATATGGCCCTATATTTACCAGTATTGTTCTCTGAGTCATTATTTTTAGGATTAGTAAGTGCAGTTATATTACTTAAATTTATTTTGTTTTGTTTTCTGTTGATTAATTTTTTTATTGTGTCTACTTTAAATTCATTATTAGTGGCTATTTGTGTAATAATACTAATTTCCTTATTGAGTTTATCAGGATCAAGTTGTGAATTGCATGCTCTATGTATATATGAATGTAGAGACGCCATTTTTTGGGAATGATCATGAAAACAATTAAAAGGAATAATGTTGTCCGTTTGGGTAGGCTTACGGAATATATCAAATGAAATTTTATGTTTGTGTTTTTGCAAAGTAAAATCTAAGAAGTTAAGTTTATTTTCTTTCTCTGTTTCTAACGTAAATTTTATATTATTATGTATTGTGTTAATATATGCATGTAGATTATGTATATTATCCTTATTATCGATAATGGCGAATAAATCATCGACATATCTAATCCAGAATAAGATGTTACCCTTATATGGATTATTATTGTTAATTATAAATTCGTTCTCCAATTTATTCAAGAAAATATCGGAGATGAGTCCACTTAACGGTGAACCCATAGGTAAACCTTCCGTGAATTCAAAAATTTTTTCATTGAAACGGCAAAAGTTTTGTTCAGTGCATAGTTTGAATAATTTGATGAAATTATCGGAATCTACAGTATCATCCATCTTTTCCTTTATGATTTCTTCAATTATTAGTAGTGATTCTTGAATAGGAACATTGGTGTACAGGTTGGTAACATCGAATGAAATCATGGTAAAATCTTCAGGGAGTTGTAATAAATTGATTTTGTTGATTAAATTTTGTCTTTTCGAAATGGTGTGTTCAGGCTGAAAATTTATAACATTCTTAAAGAAGTTAACCAGAAATTTTGATATTTTATATGTGCTAGAATCAATACTAGATATAATGGGGCGCATTGGATTATTAGGTTTATGTATTTTTGGTAAGGTATACAGAGTAGGTGTTTTGGGATTCATGGGTAAGAGGTTTTTAGGGTGTTTAATTATTTTAGCTATAGAGTCAAAAGCTTCTTTTAAAATCTTCTTTGTTTTCTGGTGAAATTGGGTAGTTGGGTTCTTTTTTATATTGTTGAAGTTGTTTATAGTAAGAAACTCTGTAGTTTTTTCGATGTAATCTGTTTTATACATTATGACTAAACCTGCGTTTTTGTCGCTATCAGTAACAATGAGATTATTGTTTTTAATTTTCTCTCTAATCTTCTTCAGTGTTTTATTCTGTATCTTGGAATGTTTGTAGATAGTGTCTATTGGTTGTTTCTGTCTTTTTTCTTCTTTCAATAGAGCTAGTTGTAGATCTGTTCGTATTTGATTTTCATTTTCTATTCCTTTGATTGCCGCTTCAAGTTCGATGGCAGTTTCGGCTATATTTGTTGGTTTATATATAGCGTATTTTCCTCCTTTGTTGAGTAAAATCATTTCTTCCTTTTCAAACTTAACTGAAGTCAAATTAGTGACTTTAGGGTGGAAATTGTGAAAGGATTTTTGATTATTTCCTCTCTTCAAATTGTTGATCTTTTATCTTTTTTATACGTAGGATGTGTAGTTTTTTGTTTTTACGTTTTATACTGTCTTCAATTTTCCAATTATAGTTATTGTGCAAATCCTCATTGATAGCATTTAGTTCCAAGTAATGAAGTATTTTATTGTAATAATTTAAGGAGATATCTTCTGAGGATGGCTCTTTAATGTGAACCGAAACCGGTAAAGATCGAATAAATAATATTATCACTAAGTACAATTGTTTCTATTTATTTAAATACTTTTAAATAATGTTTTATTTTAACGTAGAAATTTGTTTGTTCAACGTGATTTTTTAACTAATTGACTGTAAGTTGAGATATATTTAAGCAATTTTATTGTTTTTTTTATATTTTTTAAGATCATTATAGTTATTATGTCCTTTTGTAGATTTGGCTGATGATGACATCATAATATGTCGAAACTAGTACCAAGTATATAAACTTAATTAATAAAAAAACTTTAGAGGTCAAGAGGCCTACTTATTATTATTTCATTTCAACATATATTATACCTCTAATATAATGGATCTTTTAAAATTCAACATGGATATAACTTTTTCTTATTGCCTTTTGTATTCCAGATAATCGACTTCAAAGTTTCATTTTTAACATACTACAAATGAAACTTTGAAATTACGCCCGTATATGGTCGTAACAACTGAAAATTTTATAAAAATTAAAAAAGTAGTTAATATTTCTTTAAAAAGAAAATTCTAAATCGAAAATAAAGAATAACATTTTTTCAATCGGCTTTTGTTTTGACTTCAAAGTTTCAACATTTTCAATTGTTACCCTCACGCTGAAAAGGAAACTTTGAAGTCAATTATCTCGAAAACAAAGGCCGATCGGAACAAAATGTATTCTTTAATTTCGATTTAAAATTGGCTGTTCTACATGGGTTCCCCTTTTGAGCCATCTTCTTTTGAGTCATCCTGTATATTTATATTTTTGTTGTTTTTTAAATGTATTTTTTCCTTTTCCTTTTACATGGAACGAAATGTATGTATTTAAATCAACCGTTAACTTGCAAACAAATAATGTTTTCATATATTCTAGCTATCTTTATGGTGATATATTAGGATTTGTTGTTACTTACCTTCAGACGACTTTACGGGTCCGATTTCACCATCAAAATGAACTCGGTTTAAAAAGGCTTTCCCGCTTTGACATAAATATTACTATTTTAGCTTATGATGTTGTCGTGGAGAGTTATATTTCTCACACATTTGCGTTATGCGTTATATTAATATGGATTAATAGATGATATAATTTAATATTTACTTGTGTTATATATTTCCAAATTGTGTATTACTAATTTGTATGTAAATAAATTCATATGAAAATCATTTTCAATCAAATATTTGTTATTGGTAACTGAACCAGAAATGCGCCCACAAATGTTTTCACAGTAATTAAAATTTCTTGGAACAGCTAAACTCTATCAAAACGTTTCAAATATGATTACAGCCGTGAATCGATTAAAACGGTGAGTTTAGCACGTAATAACTTCTGTATTGTAACGATCCGCGGTGTAGTTCATGGAATTTACTCCAACTACGGTGTTAGATGATGTGGTTTTAGGGGTAGGATTATTTCTGTGTTGTCCGGGACAAATACCACATCATCTCAACGATGATGGGTAGAACTTAAACCTCAAAGCTTCTTCATTAACCGAAGGGTGTTGAACGTAAACTCGTATTTAAACATAAATAAAAATATATAAAATTTCTTACACAAAACAACAAATAATTAATTATTTTATACATTAACATTTGTCTAACAGTTTATGGTGTAAAATTTTATTGTGTAAAATCTTATTGTGTACAATTTTATTGTGTGACACGTAATAAATTGAGTGGAAAACCACTACGTTTACATTGAACGTGACTTTAGAGGGTCGAAAGGTTTTCTTTAACGACGGAGAAGGTGGAAACTCTAAGGAAAACATGTTGTCGCTGAAGGTTCGATTTAGAATTTGCATAATACCGCCTACGTTGGCCATTATAACTCTTCAATTATGTTTTGCGACAAATTCAAAAGGACAACAAAGCAAAAGGGAATCCCCAAAAGTTATTATAACGTCGGATAATGGAGAATAATAGATTTTTTTATCGTTTCCTATACAAACCGATAATAAAATTATTATTAATAAGTTATTATTAAAATGTACTGATTTATTAATGTATTAAATAATTTTCTTCATAACATATTTGAACATAATTAGGATTGTATCGTCTATTCGCCACCATTAATTATATTGTATTAAAACAATAATCAAATAACTTTTCTAAAACTTGATTTGTTTTATCGATCGAGATAGTTGTTTTAAGTAGGTGGACGTTTAAGGAGAGTTGATATTGGGTTCGAGAGAGGAGTTGAAACTCCCCAAGTTCAATTACCACGAAATTTACGGCTGAGCGAATTAATCGTTCTTGCATCTCGGTTTGCCGACAAGGTAATTATTAATTCATCAACAATTTTAGTAATTGGCAATCGAAGGCTCATTTAGAAGCTCATCAGCGCATCCGTTGTTTTCTTACCCAATTTCCGACAATCCCACATGAAAATCAATTTCGTCGTTGCTCTAGTTTTTAAGATATTAGGCAAGATAGAGCGAATCGAGTCTGTGAAGTCATGTGTGTGTTTTGTATGTTAAGCTGAGAAGATCTTAGACAACGAATTAATTTAATTACTTTAAGTTTAATGTTCGTAATATAATTTTTAGCGAAGAATATTCTGAGAAAAGAACTGTTTACACAAATCTAAGATTGTGGCTAGACCCAAAATATTTAAATGAAGCTATCGGCAGAAAACATTTTTTAACACCAAATGTGGAAGAAATTGCTAGTAAATTATCAAATAAAACGTTCTTTAGTGTATTAGATATGAACTTGGGTTATTTCCAAGTGAAAATTGATGAAGAAAGTTCACAATACTGAACTTTGAATTTATTGCGATGATTTGATAATAACTGGAGCAACCGAGGAGGACCATGATAGAAATTTGAAGGTGGAATTGGAGCGTGCTACGAAATATAATATAATGTTTAACAAAACTAAAATTCAATTCAAAGCGAGACAAATAAAATTTATGAGTCAGATATTTACTGAGAACGGAATAACGCCTGATCAATCTCATGTTAGAGCTATTGTAAATATGCCTACGCCGTTGCTGCTCCTTTAAGAAACTTAACAAGGTTGGATGTTGTTTGGAATTGGTCGACTGAGCAAGATACGCGTTGATGCAATTGAAGCACCTCTTGTCTAATGCTCCTGTGTTGTCCTTTTTTGATCCGTTAAAAGGTATCGCGATTGAGACTGATGCTTCGAAGAATGAGCTTGGTGCGTGTTTACTTCAGGATGGACATCCCATTGCATTTTGTTCAAGAAGTTTGAGCAGGAGCGAAGTAAAGTATGCGCACATTGAAAAGGTGTCGTTGACCATAGAATTTGCGTGTAAAAAATTTCATTATCTCATTTATGGAGTCAGGAATATTTTGTTACATAGCGATCATAAACCTTTGGTATCTATTTTTAGGAAAGACTTGCATCCAAGATTGCAGAGATTGCTACTTAGATTGTTAAAATATGATTTAAATGTAACGTATAAACCTGGTAAATATTTATACATTGCTGTTACATTATCAAGGTCGTATTTAATTGTACCAGATGAAATTGATTCTGATTTGGACTAGAAACTGAATTTCCTGTGGTCAATGAACTCACAAACCTGAAAGTAATAGGACAGTAATAAGTTAGTGCAGGTCCAACTGTAAGTATAAGAAAAATAGCTGCAGTTACTAATGTTCCTAGAACAACTGTTCAACGAATTCTGCGAAACTTCATGTTCCATCCTTATAAAATAAAGTTAGTTCATGAACGAGTTCATTACGAGAGCTCTAACTTCCGGGCATTTCGACTTACGAGACGTTACGTTCATAAGTTTTCAACTATTAAGTGTTTTTCAAATTAGTATTAAGTATTAAAGAAAAACAAGAAATAATTAAAAAACAGTCTGAGGGAGTTAAACATATGGACTTAGTAAATTAATATGGGCATTTTTCGTCTACTATTTCAACTATCATAAAACACAAAGAGATAATTATGAAAACAAAAGCGGAAAACTCTGTAATTCTCGTAAAAGGTAGAGATTTCATTTGCGAAATGGAAAAATTACTGATTTATATTAAAGACAAAAAGATGAGAGGGGATTCCTATCTGGTGCGTTGATTTGTGGAAAAGCACTGAGAAGTTTTAATGATTTAAAGAGTGGAATGAAAAATATGCGTTTTAATGACTTTAAAGCTAGTAAGTGTTGGTTTAATCGATTTGAAAAAAAGTGTGGTATACACAGTTTCGTTAGACATGGAGAAGCTGTAAGTGCGGACAGAAAGGAGGCAGAACGTTTTAAAATCGAATTCGCAAAGTTTGTGGAAAATATCGGTTTCTTCCACCAACAAATTTTTAATTGTGATGAAACCGGATTGTTTTGGAAAAAGTTATCGAACGGAACATATGTCACACAGGAAACGTGGCGACTTCCAGGTCATAAACCTATGAAAGATAGGGTAACACTTCTTCTTCGTGCAAATTCTTCTGGAGATATGAAATTAAAATCTATGTTTGTTTATCACTCTGCCAATCCTAGAGTAATTAAAACAATAAAGTCAATCAAAATGTCAATAAAGAGAGCTTCGGAGTTTACTGGCAATTTAATAAGAAAGCTTGGGTTACCCGTTACCTTTTCGGCTAAATGACAAACAACATCTTTAGTCCTATGGCAAAGGATTATCTCATAAAAAATAAACTTCCACTTAACGCTCTATTATTACTGGACAACGCCCCTGGTCATGATCCTAACTGAACTCATACTTAATAATTGCCAATTTTAAAAAATTGTATACAAAACATATATTTTCAAAGCTTTTTTTATGCGATGAGCGCTGATGATTCTATGACCCTCAGAGAATTTTGGAAAACAAAATGTAATATCTTGCAATGCGTTAAATTAGCTGTAAAATCATGGGATGATCTATCCATAAGAGTACTAACATCGGCATGGAAAAACTTGATGCCTGAAATTATTTATGAAAATAATGCAGCGGTAGATGAAGCTGAAAAAATTGGAAAGGAAATTGTGACGATAGGTGCATCTCTTGGCTTAAATGTAGAAGTTGATGACATAAATGAGTTACTAAAATCCCATGATGACCTTTCTACAGAATATTTAAAAGCTTTAGAGAAAATGAATGAACTAAACGAATTAAATACGGATGAAAAGTAATCAAATGTAGAATCTTACGATATTTCTTCTAATACTATGTTATCAATAACTCTAGTCTACAAAAAAAAATTCATAAAATGTACACTTGACGCCACTGTATTTTTCTTATGTAGTTTGGTCCCCTAAACCCAAAAATCATATTTAAAATTTTTTCTATGGATCCGTTTTGGAGCTATGATTTTTTTTTCTTTAGGGGTAAATTGACTATTTGCAACATATCTCGAGTTAGATATAACCAATCTGGTCGTGCTATTTATCAAATTAAAGAGTATTGTATAGCCAATAAATGTTATTAACGCTTATTCCAATCGGTTCGATAGTTTTAAAACAATGGCCCATAGTATGTGAAAAAGGTATTTTTTTTAGACAAAATATGAACCAAAAATCATTCAAAATCCGTGAAGATTCGCAGAAAAATTCTTTTTACCTTCTACGTAAAGTTTGCTCTTTTAAGAAGACAAGGTACGCAGGATTATCACCTTCTATGCGAGAGCACAGCTTTTTCCTGTACATGAAATTCCGCGCAACTAGACCGTTAGAAATTTTTAGGTTTCATGTTTCGTACGTTTCTGAGATTTTACGTGTAGGAGCTATTCATCCCAATCTTTCGATTTAAAATAATTTCAAGATGGCTGCCACATCCAATGTACCGGAAGTAGCCTACAACGTAAAATGTAAAATGATCAGATATGTGGCTGACGTTTTTTGTGTCTGGAACGGCAATAGATCTGATCTTGATAACTTTCTTGATTATATGAACAACATTCATACGAATCTTAATTTTACCTTAAAAGTTGAAGATAAAAATAAATTAAACTATTTAGATTTGACAATACTAAATATGACATTTTCAGTGAACCTTCTTCCCTAAATACTATAATTCCTTACAATCTACTACAATTCCTTAATAAGTAATATACTCTTTAGATAGATCCACTAAATTCTGAGAAATAAAGTTTATTAGTACTTTAGCAAAAAATAATGGTTATCCTCCCAACACTATCGATAAACTACTGTTCAAAAACATCATTAAGCAAGATCCTCTTTATAATTATGATAAAGACAGATTTGACAATTTTAGATCACTGACATACAATAAGATCAACTGCAAGATTAAGTCTATTCTACAATCATACGGTGTTTATGTTGGTTTCAAGTCTAATGGACAGATCAGCGATATATTGGCCAATCATAAACAGAAAAAAGACATTTTAGACTGTAGTGGTGTTTATTCTATCGGATGTTGTGATTGAGCCGCTGTTTACATCGGTCAGACCGGTAGGAAGCTACATAAAAGAATGTATGAACACAAAACCAGGAATACTTCCAACATATTTAAGCATATGAGTAAGACCGAACATAACATTAACTTTGAAAATGTGAAACTCCTTCACAAATGCGATAAGGGTGTAAGAATGGATTTTTTGAAATCGATAAAGTTAAGCATAAAAAAGATTTTCACCTACTGAATGATCAAACAGAAAATTTTTATAAGCCTTTGCACGCCTTCTTAGAACATTAGATCTTCGTTATTTTTAGTTCCGACTCTTTTTCGTTTTAATTGTAATTCATATTTATATCCTGTTTGTGACAAAAAAAAATTTTTTCCGCTCGAAATCGAGAATTAGTTGTCAGTTGTATCGAGTGTGTTTTCATGAATGTTCTTCTTAATTTATAAAAAGTTTTAATTTGTTTATTTTATTGTAAAGTTTTTACAGTTTTTCTTTCATTTTACTTGTGATTTTGTATGTCCCTACGCTGTGACCTTTTTTACGACTGTAAGTTAAAGATTTTCGGATATTTTTAAGATATATATTATAATATATTATATATATTTCATTTTAATGTTCTTCTTCTGTGATCTGATGCTTTGTAGATTTGGCTGATGATGACATGTGAACATGTCGAAACCGGTACCATGTAAATAAAATATAATAAATATATTATTTAGAGAAGAAGAGGCCTTTTTAGTCTTTATTATTTGTTATTTTAAACGGAATGCTACAATTTTTATTGGATATTTGAATTGAAAAACAGTTTTGTTTAATCAAAAATCACAATCTAAAATTCACTCGCAAAAAGAGAATCGCAAAAATTTGTACTTTTACAATAGCAAGACAGTATTTAAGACCAAAGCTTATAGAGAAATATCGAAATTATGATCATTTGTGAGTCAAAGTGCCAAAATCCAGCTTTTCTTATTTCTGTAATTTTTCTCAAAAAGCACGAAATACAGTGATTCATTCAGTTTATTTTAATTGTAACATTTAGGTATTAATAAAATAATACGCACAAGTCTTAGAAATAACTTTGCCTTCTGTTTCTTTGAGAATCCGTCTCTCTTATGAGGAACCAGATAGAGTTAAAATTTTTAATCTATTAAAAACATCTCGGCAGTCTTCTGTGTACCCAAGACCCTCCACTACTCTCACCGCTCTTCGTTGCAGTGCAAGGATATAAGCACTACTTGGACTGTTATCCCACGTAAGTATTGAATATGACAACAAGGAATGAATCAGTGAGCCTCTTGAGTTACCTCCATTTTTAGCTTCCTTAGTATAAAGATGTTTCTACTGATCTTACTTCCCAATTCCCGCACATGCTCAGCAAAATTTAAATTAGGCGGAGCCAAATAAATACCCAGAAACTTTGTTGAAGGTGGATTGGGATAATCGCTCTTTTTTAATGTGAAAAGAGTCTTAACTGTTTTGCTGTAATTTAAACAAAGTTTATTAACAGCACACCAATACCCTGTTCTAGCTAACGCATGTTCAGCCCTATCCAAAATCTCGCCATAATTATCCCCTTTTAAAACAAGGCAATCATCGGCATACAATAAGCAATGCACGTCCTCACCCAGATAGGTACGGAATTCATTGAAAAAAAAGAGGAAATAACAATGGCCCCAATATGGAGCCTTGAGAAATTCCCATTTTTCTATTCTGCTTACCAGACACAGCTTCCGCACTCCTGATCTGCTGTTTGTCAAATAAGATTTAATTTTGTCCATCAAAATTGTAAAAATTAACTAACTTATCAAGTAGTATTTGATGTGAATCGGTATCAAAAGCTCGTGTCAAATCCAAAAAAAATGCGGCACAATATTCATTCCTTTCGAAACTATCTAGGCATAGGTTAATAAAGCTGACATTTGCGTCCGCCGTACATCTACCCCTTCTAAAACCAAATTGATTTACATGTAGTAAGTTGTTATGCTCGACAAAATCCATTATTCTATCATAGATAGCACGTTCATAGACCTTGGAAAAAATTGAAGAATACTATTGGGCGATAATTAGCATAAGAATGATGATCCCCTTTCTTGTGAACTGGCACCACGGACGCAAACTTCAACGCATCAGGAAAAATACCAGAATCAATAGATGCGTTCACCAGTCTGACAAGCGGAAGAACATACAAACTAATATTATTTTTAATGAAGTTGGTAGAAATGCCATACACGTCACGTGCTTTGCTAGATTTCAAAGATGTTAAGATTTTACGTATTTCAATTGGTGTTACAGAGGATAGAGAGAAATTCAGGTGTAAAGCAACGTTGATATTGCATAAATTGACTGCAATATCTGACGTATGCGGAAACTTTTTCATAATATCCTCAGCAATATCTACAAAATAAGCATGTAGAGCATCAGCATTTAATTTCTCATTATCGGTTTTTTTGGTTTTTCCGCGCTTAGAATTTACTATTCCACATTGCCTGAGTTTTATTATTTGAGTTGCAAATATAATCACTAATAGCTGTAATTTTAGCGGTTGTTATCGCATTTCTATATTCATATCTAATTGTATTACACAGATTCAGCAAATCGTTCGTTTTAAATTGATTGTAAAGTGCGCATATAAAATCATACCGCAACCTCAATTGCCTTAAACTTTCACTAAACCAAACAACATCAGTATCCTGACTTCTGCTCCTTACTTGTTTTTCAGGAAAGGCAGAATTAAAAGCAGCTAAGAATTCATTATGGAATAAGTTGAATGCATTAGCATTTAGCTGTGGATCCCTCAAAACATCCCAACATTTCCCAGACATAATGTTAAAGAAAGTCAAACCACCAAGCAACGTTATTGGCCTCATCATTCTAGAGACATACCCAGTATTACAACGTTTGGGGACTGGAATTCCAATGCGCTGAGGTAGACGATCAGACAGATTATTACCAACAACAGCAGCCGAGTATTCATCCGTTGAAAAATTAAAGAATATATTATCCAAGCAATTAGTCAGCCTAGTAGCATCAAAAATTGTCTGCACAAAACCATATGATGCAAACAGATCCACAACATTGGTCACCCTTGAAACGGACGTACCAAATTTTAAGTTAAAATCACCGGCAATAACAATCCTTTTACGGTTATAGAAAAGCAGCAGATCAGCTCAATAGACAGTACATTAACTTGGTGACCAAGTGCTAAGAGTTAACCCCTGATATTCCTCACATTCTGCCAACCAATGCTCGCTCAAACACAAAATCGTACTTAATGTCCTCCCGAAGCAAAAAGCCTCCAATTCACCAAATTTATCCTGAATATGAAACAAGTTCAATGAGATTTGTACCGTAGAACAAACGCGAGTACATGAAGGATCAGATTGTTTCACCACACTATATCTGCATTACAAAAACGAGTCACGGTACTCCTAAAAACAATTCGAGACATCCGAGATTATCGTCGGTCGACAACTACTTGATACGTCTCGACAACAATCAATATTAATCACACTTCTCAATGACCCATCACGTATAACATGGTTCACACCTGAATTGGAACTGAGATTGTTGTAACGTGTTACAGGAGTTGATGCAGTCGAAATAATGTCATGAGCAAGATNTAATGTTAAAGAAAGTCAAACCACCAAGCAACGTTATTGGCCTCATCATTCTAGAGACATACCCAGTATTACAACGTTTGGGGACTGGAATTCCATTGCGCTGAGGTAGACGATCAGACAGATTATTACCGATAACAGCAGCCGAGTATTCATCCGTTGAAAAATTAACGAATATATTATCCAAGCAATTAGTCAGCCTAGTAGTATCAAAAATTGTCTGCACAAAACCATATGATGCAAACAGATCCACAACATTGGTCACCATTGAAACGGACGTACCAAATTTTAAGTTAAAATCACCGGCAATAATAACCCTTTTACGGTTATAGAAAAGATTTAACGCCCGATCGAAAGTATCACGAAAAATTTCATAATTCTCGTTTGGTGATCTGTATAAGTAAACAATGGCCGTATCAAAAATCTAGTAGTAGGCAGCAGATAGCTCACAGTTCCGCTCAATAGACAATGCATTAACTTGATCTAGACACGAATATGCAATGTCTCTTTTCGCAAATACTGCAACTTCTCCACGAATCATTGTAGAGCGCGAAAAACCGGAAACTAGTGACCAAGTGCTAAGAGTTAACCCGTGATATACTTCACATTCTGCCAACCAATGGTCACTCAAACATACAAAATCGTACTTAATGTCCTTCCGAAGCAAAAGAGCTCCTCCAATTCACCAAATTTATCCTTCACACCTTGAATATTTATATGAAACAAGTTCAATGAGCTTTGTACCGCAGAACAAACGCGAGTACATGAAGGATCAGATTGTTTCACCACGCTATATCTACATTACAAAAACGAGTCACGGTACTGCTAAAAACAATTCGAGACATCAGATTCGACAACTACTTGATACGTCTCGACAACAATCAATATTAATCACACTTCTCAATGACCCATCACGTATAACATGGTTCACACCTGAATTGGAATTGAGATTGTTGTAACGTGTTACAGGAGTTGATGCAGTCGAAATAATGTCATGAGCAAGATGGTTATACATTTTTTTTCTTCCCTACGGTTTTAATATGGACGCTATGTTTAATCATATCATATAATGGTGGGAATCCATGTTGCAAGTCATTTCAATAAAATAAAAAGTTTACTTCACTCTTGCTTGTAGTATTTTATTTCAAAACTAGTTTCGAGAGTGTTCTCTCATCATCAGTTGAAAACTGTACATGAAATTACAAAGATTTCTTATATGTATTAGCACGAAAAATAGCATCAAAATGGATTAAAGAAAATTGAAAGACATAAAACAAAAAGAAAAATATATAAATGGCAAAAACTTACGGTCAAATTTCGAGACTTGAACAGTAAAAGTCGAGGAAAACATCATATTATTCACAAACATATTAAAAACAAACAAAATCAAAACTATTAAAACCTTATGTACAGAGCGTTCAACAATGACTGTAAGGTGTTTGAATTTGGCGCGCTTGACTTTTAGTAACATTTGACAAACAACGTTGGTGCCGGCTGGTGTTTTCCACGAATTTTTAACAATCAGTGGCTTTGAAGTTTCAACAATTATTATAACAAAATGTGAAGAAATATCAATTGATTTCATATACATTTTTAAATTTTGTTAATAAAGTTACATATTGATAAATTTTAAACATAAATCTCTTAACCTCCTACATTTTTTAATGCCTTCGGAATTTCTCCTATGATACGCCTATGCTTATTAGTGCGCTCATACCAGCCTTAAAAATTAAACGCAAAAGCGGGAAATTCAAACACCTTACAATCATTGTTGAACACTGTAATATTTTTAAAAAATAAAAAACGCATTAAAATAAAATTAAACTTTAAAACAAAGAAGTTACAAACTTAAAATGTAGCGTGGTTGGGAAGAAAAGAGACTGAATCGAATATACAAAATAAGAGAAAGAAAAAAGTGGTTCTAAATAGGGACAGGTGGTGAAATATAAATAGAAATAAATTAATATATTATTATTAAAATCTTTTAAAAAACGTAAAAAGTGGCTTGTAGTATATCTGTATTTGTTCGTTAAGCAATGTTATGTCATCTCTAATATTATACTTATAAATTTCGAACATTTCCAACAAATCCATTTTATATCCTTTTTGACACTTATGTAAGATTTTCGCCCCATCGTAATCAATATTGTGACCTGTCTCCAATCTATGTTTATAAACATTTGAATTAGTTTGACTTCTATGTTCTCCCAATCTAGTTTCAAGTTTTCTTTCTGTTTGCCCTATATATAATGAGTCACAATCCGAACAATCAATAGAATAAACTCCACATTCTCTCATAGAATCTCGTTTCTCATGGTAATTAGAGAGTAAATTAAGAATAGTGTTGTTATTAGAGAAGGCCAAAACAATACCAAATTTTGAAAAAATATGTTTATGTTAATATGTTTTAAAAATATGTTTTATGAAAGTTGTTTTGTGTGGCAAGTTTCTGTATATAATTAAATTCTGCAATTTTATTTTCCTCATTTAATGGGTAATTCAGAATTCTATTTATTAAAAATCTAAAGTTTGCCAATTTATGTGAATCGGGATGAAAAGAGTCAAGGGGTATTGTGGTTGGAATGGCAGTAGGTTTTCTGTATATATTAATATCAACGGAATTGTTCGCAGTTATTTTCAGGGTCAAATCCAAAAAATTCAGTTCTGTTTTCTTCTTTTTCTAATGTAAAGTTTAATTTTGTATGCAAATTATGCAAAAATTGATTAAGAAAATTATTTAAAGAATCTGATTCAGCCTCCCAATAATGTCATGATTGTATGAAGCAGAATAATTATAATAAAATTAATTTTGACCCCTTGAATAGTATTGTTAAAAAGACACGGAATATAATCAATGATTGCAAGGAGACTTTAATAGAGCACACACCATACTTAAAAAGCTTAAAAGATTCCCAAAGTAATAAAAAAAAAGTTTTTCAATAGTTCAATGTTCATGTAGTATATGAATCCCTCCATTCCTAGACTTTACTCCCTTGCAAAATTGCACAAAGAAAATATACCTATTCGCCCCATTATTTCTTTTAAAAACTCTCCTACTTCAATATTAGCCAATTTTATGCTAAATATTTTCAAAATGATAGATTTTAAACCCAAATTTTCTGTTCAGAACTCAATTCAGTTTATAAACATGATTAAAGATATAAAATATAATAAAAAGATAATGGTTTCTTTTGATGTGACCAATCTATATTCAAATGTTCCTGTTGATATAACCCTTAATTTGGTAGATAAGCTTTTTAAAAAGCATTTCAATAATAATGAAAATATCGTTAATGATTTGAACTTAATTTTACATCATGTAGTAACTCAAAATTTTTGTTATTTTAATAAAGAATATTATGAAATAAAGGATGGCTTACCTATGGGCATGCCTCTTTCTGGAATTTTAGCAGATATCTTTCTTAATTATATTGAAGAGAATGTCATTATTAATGATAAAAATCCTTATAATAAAAACGTTTTTAAGTGGATAAGGTATGTAGATGATGTCTTTTATGTTTGAGAGGGTGAATCAGATTCTTTAAATAATTTTCTTAATCAATTTTTGAATTATTTGCATACAAAATTAAACTTTACATTAGAAAAAGAAGAAAACAGAATTTTTTGGATTTGACCCTGAAAATAANTTAAGATTAAAATGAATTAGAATGAAATGATATTGAAGATTTAAACGATATAAAATTTGAGAAGTTTTCGAAAAAGATATAAAAACAAAACGTAGCAAATTGAAAAATTTTAAAAATTCACAAAAATTAAAATTAAATCAGAATGATAATTAACAAGAAAAGATTTTAACTTTAAATGAAAAATAACAAAAACTGAACTAAAAATCTATTCAGAAATGTAACATGCATGTTAAATAAAAATTAAATTAAAAATTAAAGGATTTTGAAAATAAAAAATAAAAAATAAATGCTTAAATTTCTTTCCACAACATGAAGTTACAAAACAAAAGAAAAATTCTGAAAACTAAAAAGAGAAAAACACAGATTAAAGGCGTAAAAATAAAAATTTAAGAGCGATTACCTAAAACGTGTATTCTTCAGCGTGACATGTTGTAGAGAGAAAGATAAGGAGGAAGTAACAGGTTAAATAAAACCATTTAGAAATAAAAATTCACTATAAATGCGAACTTGACAAAAATAAAATTTACTGTGTGACAGGCCAAACACGTTGTATGGAGATTCAAAAAATCAAATAAATTTCAAATAAAATCTGTGATTATTGAAATCAGTGATATCATTTAAGATCAAATCAGGGAATGTTTTTTTTATATAGGTCGATATACATTTCTTCATAAAAATCCATTAACTTTGATTTTTTCAAATTTTTGATAATATTGATATTGTTAGGGAGGTGTGTGGAGAATGGTTTTTTGAAATTAAATGTTTGTAAAAAGCTGAATTTTCTTCTTTTATGTGTTCTTTGTACCTTATATTGATGTTGCGTCCTGTTTGTCCGATGTAAAAACATTCGCATTCGTTACACTTGATTTTATATATGCCACTTTTTTTTAAATATTAACAATTTAACATTTTTCAATTTTTTGAAAAAATATGTTTAGCTTCATAAGTAAGGGAATTATAAGGAATTGCTTTGTAAACATGATCAGTATCTTCCCTTGTGAAAAGGGGGTCTCTCCGTTGTATAATCCTATTGTATAATTGATTTAAAATTTTTAAAGGAAAGTTGTTTTGTGTAGCAAGTTTCTGTATACAGGATGTCCCGTAACGATTGTACAAAACTGCATCAGCGTATTCTATGATCAAAAATAAACAAAAAAAGCCTAATAAACATAGGTCTGAAAATGGACCATTTTCGAGATATTCAAAGATTTAGTTTCATAAGTTGATATTGTTAACATCATGAATTTAAATTTGTTTTTATAATAATTAAGTCGTTACTATGATTACGATAAGTTGTNAGAACTGAATTTTTTGGATTTGACCCTGAAAATAACTGCGAACAATTCCGTTGATATTAATATATACAGAAAACCTACTGCCATTCCAACCACAATACCCTTTGACTCTTTTCATCCCGATTCACATAAATTGGCAAACTTTAGATTTTTAATAAATAGAATTCTGAATTACCCCTTAAAACGAGGAAAATAAAATTGCAGAATTTAAATATATATTATACAGAAACTTGCTACACAAAACAACTTTCCTTTAAAAATTTTAAATCAATTATACAATAGGATTATACAACGAAGAGACCCCCTTTTCACAAGGAAAGATACTGATCATGTTTACAAAGCAATTCCTTACAATTCCCTTACTTATGAAGCTAAACATACTTTTTCAAAATTTGGTATTGTTTTGGCCTTCTCTAATAACAACACTATTCTTAATTTACTCTCTAATTACCATGGGAAACGAGATTCTATGAGAGAATGTGGAGTTTATTCCATTGATTGTTCGGATTGTGACTCATTATACTTTTACTGTTCAAGTCTCGAAATTTGACCGTAAGTTTTCGCCATTTATATATTTTTATTTTTGTTTTATGTCTTTTAATTTTCTTTAATTCATTTTAATGCTATTTTTCGTGCTAATACTAGAAATCTTTGTAATTTCATGTACAGTTTTCAACTGATGACGAGAGAACACTCTCGAAACTAGTTTTGAAATAAAATACTACAAGCAAGAGTGAAGTAAACTTTTTATTTTAATCATATCATGCTATGACAGAATATTATTAATGGAAATAAACTTTGTGTTTCGAACTAACACCCTCGATCTGCGGCCGCCGAGGAACTGCTCGCCCTGCTCGCTCGTCTGTATTGGTTCACCCTCACCCCGATCAGGATTTCCATCACATGTAAGACTCAAAGGGCCGTCATCCATAACCGGACCTGGGCCATTTACATCAAGATGTCGATCGTTTCTCCCAGCTTGTTTGGAGTAGTCTGCGTCGAAACTTCACGCTTTTGCCCGCGAACTACGTGATTTCAGGATTCAGTTAAGGTCGAAATTCCATTGTCCTTTGTACATATTAATCAATAGATTAAGTTCTTTAATTTTAACTCGCACACATTTTCCTTATCGGAAACTATTTTAATATAACTCGTGTTCACTTTCGACTTCACGTCAGCTAATTTAATTTCAGGATTATTCAGTCTGTTTCTTAACAGTTTTGTAGAGGATATATTTAAGGGTAAAACTAAATAAATGTTATTGTTTTATATAACCGTTCAATCAGTCAGATTTATGAATTTATGGGGAGCACACACAA
This sequence comes from Onthophagus taurus, assembly GCF_000648695.1. Taxonomy (NCBI): domain Eukaryota; kingdom Metazoa; phylum Arthropoda; class Insecta; order Coleoptera; family Scarabaeidae; genus Onthophagus; species Onthophagus taurus. Next base: position 24,702 of record NW_019281208.1, read on the forward strand.
CACGACCGACGTCTATCAATTACAGCAATTCCAAATAATATATATTATTTAATTCCAAATAAGACGGAATGTAAAAAATAAAACGAAATTTTTGCGGCTCTCCAAGGCGTTTGAGTGAATTTTTTATTGTGATTTTTGATTAAAAAAACTGTTTTTCAATTCAAATATCCAGTACAAATTGCAGCATTCCGTTTAAAATAACGAAATTGTAGGCTACTTCCGGTACACTGGATGTGGCAGCCATCTTGAAATTATTTTAAATCAAAAGATTGGGATGAATAGCTCTTACACGTAAAATCTCAGAAACGTACAAAACATGAAACCTAAAAATTTCTAACGGTCTAGTTGCGCGGAATTTCATGTACAAGAAAAAGCTGTGCTCTCTCATATAGAAGATCACCAAAAATTATGGTAATTTGTCCACCAATTCTCATCCTGCGTACCTTGTTGTCTTCTAAAAAGAGCAAACTTACTTAGAGAAAGTATTAATACAGTGGCGTCAAATGTATGTTTTATGATTTTTTTTTGTAGACTAGTGTAATCCAAGCTTGGGATTTCCTTAGAGAAGCAGCTGTTAATAATCACCCGGATAAAGAAATGGTGGAAAGAGTTTGTAATAGCTTTGAAAATTCTATTATGACGCACTTTACAACACAAAAAAGAAAAGAAAAAGGCAGACAATTTTAAACGCGTTCCTTATACGCAAAAAACCTAAAATACAAAGTTCTCCTCAACCTGCAAGAGGCTTGGCTCTATTAGCTAAATATTGCGTTCTCTACAAACTGGATATGGTACAATATAATAGAATAAAAGCGATGGAGGATGTAACTGGGTACAATACAAAAGCGGACACGGTTCAAAATAATTATCAGATAACGATATGTTGTTGGAGGCCATAGTTTCAATAGATTTTTACATGAATTATGGTGTATACAATTGCCGAAAGAGTTGAAATTGTGAGCCTTTTTTTTAAATCATGAAAATGCTAATGAAACAGAGAGTTGGTACATAAGTTCCGAGAAACTAGATCGGTGGCTAATAAAAAAAGAAACCCTGAACGTGAATTTCCTGTAGTCGATGAACTCACAAACCTGGAAGTAATAGGGCAGTAATAAGTTAGAGCAGGTCCAACTGTAAGTATAAGAAAAATAGCTGGAGTTACTAATGTTCCTAGAACAACTATTCAACGACTTCTGAAAAACTTCAAGTTCCATCCTTATAAAATAAAGTTAGTTCATGAATTGAATGAAGACGATTATGACCGGTGCTTGCAACTTTGCGAAAATTTTTTCAAAAAATAATAATATCCTTAGAGAAGCAGCTGTTAATAATCACCCGGATAAAGAAATGGTGAAACTTATCAGATGACGATGTGTTGTTGGAGGCCTATGTTGTTTCAGATAGTTATCTTATATTTGGATTGTATTACCATTAAGCTGGTTTACTGACAACAGTTTTAATTAGGTTTAACATTGCCTCCGATCGGGCGAGTACACTGTCTCGCCACTGTACTCGTTACTTGTAACGTAGGCTTTAGGCAGCCAATGTCGCAGTACGATTATGACTTTCCAGTAGATTACTCCCAATTCCTTGACGAGCTGGTTATTAATTATAACTAATACAGCAAGAAGTATCATCGACCAACAACGTGGGCAGCAATAGAGAAAATTTTATTCGGGTTTTCGGTCAGCAGGAATTAAAAGTAAAACAACTTTTTAAAATCGTTAATATAATAATAATAATATAATATTTATTAACCCCATGTAATACATTGAAAAAAGAAGAGTAATACAAAAAAAAATCAAATGAACAAAGGAAAGTATATAAACTAATAATAATACTAATAAACAATCAATGGAGTTAAAGAGGGCCAAGTCAATTAGCAAAAGCGCAAACTGTTTTTCATTGGCCCTCGGAAGTATTAAATGAAATTATATCTAAAACCCATCCCACCACCCACCCCAAGTGCAACGCCAATTCAAAGGTTTCAAGGTGTCATAAAATGCTTGATTCTACGTCGTGACATATTCAGCCAACCAATCCAACCGAGCGTATGAGAAATTCTCTCACGTCCTCTGATACCATAGATAAAGCGAAGGCAAGAATTCTGCACCCGCTGAATACGACATCTATTCTCAGCATCGATGCAAGAGTGGTAAAAAGCATCCCCATAATTAAAAATGGATAACACAAGTGACTCGCATAAATGAATTCTTAATTGTTGAAGCAGTAAGTAAATTACGGGCAACGTGCGTAAAGTTTAGTTGTTCATGGTTAACAAGAATGTTCAAGGATTGCCTAGCCTCATCCGCGGTAGCACCGGTTCCGAAAATAATGACAGACAATTTAGAAGCATTAATAGATAAACAATGGCGTTTGGCGTTGTCAACTAGTAATTTCAAGTCAGAATTCATTAGAGATTGCGACTCACCTATGTTATCCCTACTAAAGCGAAAGTATACTTGTGTGTCGTCAGCATACATATGGGTTTTACAGTGCTTTAGGTTAGAACACAGATTAATCGTGTAAATAAGATACAGTATAGGTCCCAAAATCGATCCTTAAGGCACTACAGAAGTAATAAGGCCTCTCTTCGATAGAGCATCCTGAAATTTAACAATCTGAGAGCGATGTAAAAAATAATTTTTAAAGAAATCAACAGCTATCGGAGAGAGGCCAATATAATGAAGAACTGCTAGAAGTGTTAAATGATGAATCGTGTCAAAAGCCTTAGAAAAGTCGATCAAAACAAGTGCAGTGACACTCTTCTCATCCATCCCACGCAAGACATCGTCGGTAACATCAAGAAGAGCCGTGGTACAGCTGAAACCAGGACGAAATCCAGACTGATTGGCTGGTAATATATTAAATTCATTAAGATGGCCCCAAATTCTGGCCGCCACAATCCTCTCTAAAACCTTTGAGGTAACATTTAAAATGCTAATAGGCCGTAAATCAACCAATGCATTTGGATTCTTGTTTTTTGGAATTGGTGAAATCAATGCAGTTTTCCATTGGTCGGGATAAACCCCAAATTCCAGACAACAGTTAATAATATGACACAAATATGGAACAATAACAGGGCAACACAAAAACAACATTTTTACGCTAATACCATCACACCCAACTGCATTAGTTTTAATAGATTGTAACGTACGAAAGACTTCCTCTTCAGAGGCAAGCCAAAAGTACAGCCTACCAGATACCTGAGGCAGTAAATTACAATTATAGAATTGTATAAGATCTGCATCACCAGGGCTGTTATTTTGAGAGGATAGAAAAAAATTGTTAATAGAATCAGCATCGCCAATGTTACTAGGAATGCCACTAGTTTTATTTTTATAAACTCCCAAAGATCTGAAGGTACCCCATAGTTTTTTTGAATTATTATGCCTGAATACGTGAGATAAAAAGGCTTTCTTTTCATGTTGGAGTGCAATATTGGTGAAGTTACGTACTTGTTTGTAGTAAGTAAAATCAGATGGTGAATTAGAGGATTTGAACTTCTTATAGGCCGTATCTCTCAATCTCATAAGAAGTTTAATGTTGTCCGTAACCCAAGGGCGGTAATGCTTATGTAGAACCGATGTCTTGATAGGTGCATAAAGAATAAAAAGGTTAATGATATGATAATTAAAAAAGTCAACTTTATCGTTACTATTCGACAGCTGCAAAAGTTCCTGCCAAGGAAGTGCACTCAGCTGATCCAGAAAAATTTCAGAGTTAAAGTTTTTGAAGTCTCTATAAGTAATGCTTTCAATTGTAGAACGTTGCAAATCAAAAGATAAGATAACAAACACAAGTGAATGATCAGTAATGTTATGTATAGTTGTCACACCCGATTCAAGAACAGGAGCATCTACATTTAAAGTCACAAAGTCAATCAATGTGGCGGAGGAGACGGTTACACGAGTTGGGATCGAGATAATTTGTTGAAGACTAAATTGTTCAATAGTAGGTATGAACCGACTGCCATAGCAGCCATTTATATCTAAGCCATTAATGTTAAAATCACCCATGCAGACAAGTTCTTGTGATGTTGAAGCAAGAGAAGATAGAACATCCTCGAAACGAGAGAGAAACTCGCTAAGGCCATTGTGAGGCCGGTAAACAACGGCAATAACCATGGTAACAGGAGCATTGACAAGTTTAAGCCAAAGATGCTCGATAACAGGAGATATCTCTTGAAGTAAAACATCAAATTTCAGAGTCGACCTGATGTAGAAACCGACTCCACAACCGCCACCGGCGTTGGAGTGATTATGAAAGCGAGATCGACTAGCAAAGAGGCCACGATAGCCGTTGACAGAATATGTCGAAACGTCTGCATCCGTATAAATCCAAGTTTCAGTGATAGCAAATATATCATCAGAAGTCTCCATCAACAATCTGATCCCTAATAGCTGGAAAATGAGCGGGCAACGAACGAACGTTTAAATGACCGAATTTCATGTGAAAAAGGCAGATCCAAACGAGCCCATGACAGCAAGAGAAAACAAGGTAACAACCAATAAATAAATGGAAAAATGAATAAACAAAGTAAAAATAATAAAGATAATAAAATTAGAAATTAAAAGAAAAAACGAAGGGAATTGGCAAAGTGCAGTAAAGTAAAGTGGTAAATATAGTGGAATTGGCGAAGCACAAAAAGTTGACAAAATAATGTAAATTATACTTAAAACTTAAAACAAAAGAAAATAAATGGTAAGTGGCACTATGGAATGGGTTTCCGATCAAGAAAATAGAAAGAAAAAAAGAGAAAATATATACAAATCTAACAAAAAAAGAACAATAATAAAAAAATTCAAAATAAAGAAAATAATAATAATAATTTTATCTACTGTGTAACTAAAACCTAGAAAAAAATATATATACAGTCAGATAAAGCAACCAGTACAATTAATTAATTGAACATGATAATTGAGCGTTTAGAAAACAAGAAAAAAAAATACAAGTAAGGAATCGTTAATTCTTGTTCACTTGTCGCCTGGTTCTAAGCTCACGTTGACTCTTTACAGTCTTCTCTACAGCCACATCGGCTATTTCGATTGTTAAAATTACAATTTTCTTCAGAGCATTTTATTGCTAAAAGATAGTACAAAGAAAAAACGTAAGTCAAGCCACCATATTTTAAGAAACAAAAATGTAATTTACTTGTAACTCGAAGTGGCGTAAAATCTCGGAAATCGTCAAAAATGAATTGATCAAAAACATTATTAAAATTTAAAATTCAACAAAAAACACATTAAAATTGAAAAATTCAATATCAAAAAGTTATTAATAAAACGTGGACAGATAAACGCAAAATGCACGACTGTCAAATGTAAAAAGGGAAAACCCGTTTTTGGAGTGAGAACACGATTCCCAAATTTTTTTTAAGATGTACAGTGTACAGAGAAAATTCATCAAACACGCGAGCGTTAAACAAAAATAAATTTAATTTATAAAGAATCTCTAAATTTTCTGAACAATAATAAATTAACTTAAAATAATCAATATAAAAGCAATTAAAATACTAAAATAGCATATCATTGGAGAAATTTGAGATGTTATTAGGATTGGAACCTTGTAAGTTGCGTGAATTATTATGGTTAAATCTATCTAAGGCAAACAAATAAGCATAAATGTTGCTAAGGTTCTGAGTATCTGTTTTAAAATTTACAACATTCTGTGTATAATTGATGGGTACCATCTCCAAGAACAGATTATTATGAAAATTCAATTTTAGAGGATAACCATTATTCACAAAATTTATTCTAAGGAAGTTAAGATTTTCTTGTAAAAACTGATCATCACAATTATTCGAAACTCTGTGCTTCATGCCGAGAATGGTGGAAATTTTATGTTTTAAACTGTGACTAGAAAAATAATTCAAATAGCGTCCCGAGTATGTTGGCTTGACGTACCAGTTAAATTGAATGACGTTATTTTCATTTCTTATAATTTTTGTATCAAGGAAAGAAATGCAGTTGTCTTTTTCGATCTCAATTGTGAACTGAAAGCTCGGATGAAAACCGTTAAATAAATTCAACGTTGAATCTATATCATCTTTATGTATTCCAATGATCAAATCATCAACATACTTTTTGATAAAACTGATGCGAAAATCCGAGTTGTTATTAACCAAAATCTCATCCAACGCGAAATCCATCACCATCAAAGCTAGAACCGGTGATATTTTAGAGCCCATAGGGGTGCCCTCTATTTGATGGTAAATTACATTATCAAAGGTGAAAATTGAAGTATCAAAAATAAGTTTCAAGCCAAGCAAAAAGGTGTCTTTGTCCCATGAGCAATGATCAGCAATCAAATGTCATTTTTCCTCCACAATTCTGTTAATTTCTGTTCAATTTTGTTTAACGCTCGCGTGTTTGATGAATTTTCTCTGTACACTGTACATCTTAAAAAATTTTTGGGAATCGTGTTCTCACTCCAAAAACGGGTTTCCCCTTTTTATATTTGACAGTCGTGCATTTTGCGTCTATCTGTTCCACGTTTTATTAATAACTTTTTGATATTTAATTTTTCAATTTTAATGTGTTTTTTGAATCAATTCATTTTTGACGATTTCCGAGATTTTACGCCACTTCGAGTTACAAGTAAATTACATTTTTGTTTCTTAAAATATGGTGGCTTGACTTACATTTTTTCTTTGTACTATCTTTTAGCAATAAAATGCTCTGAAGAAGATTGTAATTTTAACAATCGAAATATTAGCTATTTTAAAAAGTTGTTATACTTTTAATTCCTGCTGACCGAAAATCCGAATAAAATTTTCTCTATTGATTATAACATCATAACTTCTTTACATAGGCAATTGTAACGTTCCACGTTCACCATGGTGAATATTAATAGGATAAAAAAGAATAAATCCACATGATATTTTTATTTTTCTAATTTTGGTACAACAATGTTTCGCTTTAAAAATGTTACTTAATCTTTAATCCGTAATTTTATCTTCAATCATCGGTCCGTCGTAGTTTTCGTAAGAGAAATTTTCCACATGATCGTTTTTTCACGTGTACTTCATTCTTAGTTTTTGACGGTAAGATCTTTTATAATTATATTTTTTATATCACTAAAAAACCCCGTCAACTAGTAATAATTGTTTTTCATATTATTCTAGTCGTACCTGAAGACGCTTTTAGAAAAAGCGAAACATTGTTGTACCGAAATTAGAAAAATAAAAATATCATCGTGGATTTATCCTATTCTTTACATAGTACATACGCAAATTAAATGCGCCCTAAAGATTTGGCAAAGATAATAATAATAATAATCGCTTTATTGCCTCACAAAAAGAAATAAATACAAAGAGAAAAAGTACAAAAAATCGCAAATAAGGAAAAAAAGATTATAATATAGAAAAAATACAAAATTAACTTTTAGAGGCAATCTCATGGTGGAGTTCAATAACATGAATTGGTCTTCCACTACACCATATATTACTGTGCAACACTTTTATACAATTGGCGTATATAATATTTAAAATAATAGGTATTTCTGAAAGTTCAATATAGTTCAACACATAACCGACACGCGACACGCCGCGCTACAAAATGATCATTGCTTATTGAATAAGTAATCTTTATACTTGTTTTTAAAAGGTTTTAAAGATATATTAAAAAGACGTGCTGGCAAGTGATTAAAAAAATTTGCTATACGGTATGTAAAACATGATTTATAAAATTCTGTCTTATGAGCAGGAGGTGTTAGGGTGGGTTCATGCAAAGTGTTTTAGTTTTAGTCATAGTCATAGTCATAAGCGTTTGCTTTAGCTGTAGTTGCAAGGAAAGGGATTGGTTTATGCAATATTTAAGCACAGCCAAATTAAAGGATCATTTTGATATATAACCAGTCGTGCCAAATTAAAAAGAAAGAAATCGGGAGTGAAACTGTTTTGTTTATTATGATTAAAAAGAATATTGTTGTAGCTGCTAGTGTAATGTGCTTGAATGCAGCTCTATTAATCGCACAAAGATTAAGAAATAAAAGACGACGTCGTTTTGGTAAAAGACCAATCAATAAAAATAGAGAATTAGAGGGAAATTATGCCACTCTGATTAGAAACATGTTGGAAAAAGAGGAAGACGACTTGCAATTTTTTAAATATATTCGCATGTCGTTCAAAGAGTTTAAAGAATTGTTAAGAGTCAGCAAAAACACCAAATAAAGGTGCAATTTCATCAGCTCAAAGGTTGATAGTAACCCTACAGTAAGTTTTTGTTTAATTTTATATTATAAAAACATTTAAATTATGTAATAAAATTATTGTAGTTATTTATCAGAAGAAAGTTCTTTGCAAGAGCTAGCTTGGAATTTTCTCGAATGGAAAAATCCACTGTACATTATATAATTAAAGAGACGACAGCTGTTCTGTGGAACGTACTACAGCCCAGAGTGTTACCAGACCTAACAAGAGACGTATTAGCCTCTGTTGAAGATACTTTCTACAAAAGATGGAACATACACAACTGTATCGAGGCTGTTGAAGGGAAACACATCCATATACAAGCACCAAAAGCATCGGGAAGTGAGTTCTTCAATTATAAACATACATGTTTATAATTGTAATGTTTATAATACATTATAATTATAAACATACAATACCTTCAGCATTGTTTTAATGGCATGTGTAGATGCTGATTATAATTTCATTGTAGCAGATATTGGAGCTAGTGAAAGAAAGCATGACAGCACATCTTTAAAGAATCTTTTTTGGGGACAGCTTTTTTAAATGGAAACATAGATATCCCTTTTCCAAACAAATTGCCTAGCAGCAACATTATACATACTTCCACATTTTGTTGTGGGTGATGCTGCGTTTCCTCTAATGGAAAATATAATGAGACCATATCCCGGACAGTACTTAGGGCTAGAAAAAAACATTTTCAACTATCGTTTATCCAGGGCAAGGAGGACCGTTGAAAATGCCTTTGGTATACTCTGCCAGCGGTGGCGAATTCTACGGAGGCCAATCATAGCTAAGGTAGACGTTGTAGAAAATATTGTAAAAGCCACAGTAGTTTTACATAATTTCCTTCGTATTGAACGGCAAAGCGCAAGGTACTGTCCTCCAGGATATGGTGATACTATTCAATCAGAGTCAGGGGAAATTATAAATGGTCAGTGGCGAGCTGAACCAATGCCACTGCAAAATATAGGACGGGTTGGAAGCAACAATGCGGCAAGAAGGTTCCAGAACAACAGAGACTTGTTGTGTGAATATTTTAACGGTATTGGAAGTGTAACATGGCAATATGACCATGTATGACGCGTTAGACCTTAAATTTTTTATATTAATAAAATATTCATAAATAATGTATTTTAATTCATAATTTTTTTATTCATAATAATGTGTTTAATTTCAAAACAAAAGATAATTAAAAATAAAATTACTTTATAGTAAGAAACATTAATATTTATTAGTAAACTACAAAAATATCACAACTATTACACCAATGAGTTAGAAAGTAAACATAAATTATCACACATGATAAAACAAAATAAAAGAATAATACCAGAGTTAAAAAACAAATTAATGGTAATATAAAACAATAAAACAAATTGAACTGGATGAACAACTAAAAAAACAAATGCAAATTTTTAAATGATAAAATTAATTTAAGTGCTTTGTACCAGCTGTAATATTTCGGCTCTGAACCTCTGAGGGCTTTTCATTCACAAGTTTATTGATAAATTTAAAAAAAGAAGCGTTTGCGTCTTCTTCTTCACTAATATAATTTGTAATTTTCTGCATTGATATGTATTTTGATGTGTTCTGCCAGATTGTCTAAGGAATCTGCTATTAATAAATAAACCTACCATTCATTCCTAACTTGCTTCCAATTTCCACAAAAGCGTTTTCGGACATTAATTTATTTTTATGGTCTTTATGTTGTGGATCATAAAGCTATTGATACCCTTGTATCAACTCTATTAATTTTAAGTCAATTTGGTCCGCATTTGACTCCATTGAAATAATTGTCGAAACAGTAACGCACAACAAAATACAATAAAATACAAGACCTAACTGACCTAACCCCAATTTATAAAATAAAACAAAACACTGTTATATTACAAGGACACAAAAGAGAAAAGTGCGCATGCGTCACGTTACGACCGATTGTTTTAGCTTTAAGAAGTTAAAAGTTGGGCAACTCTTGGGACTAGAACAAAAATCATTTTAGTCGTAAGGTGTTGTATGAACAGTACTACTATAACACAATACCTTAACTTTTCACTCTTACGACTATGCCAACAACTACGACTAAAACACGTTGCATGAACCAACCTTTAGCCTTCCCCTAAATTTAAAATTGATGTTAAGTACATCTGAACGGAATATAAGCTTGCTGTAAAGATAAGGCGATTTTTCCGTAGCAATAGTATTATAAAATAAGCATGCAGAGTGAGCGAGTTTCCGATTACACATATTTAGTCAGTCTGCTGTATGCAAGTATGATGATACGATCTCCCATCGACGCAACCCAAACATAAAACGTAAACACGAATTTTGAACCTTTTGAATTTTATATTTTAGTACCGAAGTTAAAAAGGGAGAGTAAAGAACATCTCCGTAATTAAAAGTTGACAATACCAAAGAATCGCAAAGCAACCTTTTTGTTTTTAAATTTAAAAAGGATCTTTGAGAGTACAAAAATTTTAACTTGGAATAAGCTTTCCACAGACAGCTGTTAAGATGGCTACTGAAATTAAGTCGCTTATCAATAAGCACATCCAAGTTCCTCACCACCCCTCCAATTCGAGCCTCTCTCCCCCAACTCTTTCACTTTTGTTTGACCAAAGAGTATAATTTCTGTTTTTTTTTTGGTTTATAATTAAGTTGTGACGCCGAGATAGTCCAATTATAGCCTCCAAATCCTGATTCAACTTACTGACTGTATTGTATGCAACTTATGAAATTGGCTGTGTATAGTGTGTATAGAAAAGGCGACAAGACTGAACTTTGCGGGCATCCGCACCTTGTAGGAATAACCTCCGATCTAACCCCGTCCATTGTCACTGCTTGTTGTCTCCCCGAAACAAAATCCGTAACTAGAGCCGTCGAAGAATCATCTAGACCAGCGGCTCTCAAACTTATATCCTTGCGTACCATTAAGGCTATTTTAAAAATCAGGTAGTACCACTGAACAAAAAAAAACAATAATGATAATGCAAATATAAACTGTTTTGCGTACCACTTGAGAACTTCTCGCGTACCATCAGTGGTACGCCTACCATAGTTTGAGAACCACTGATCCAGACCATGATACTTTAGAATTGCTGACAAAACGGTGTGGTTAATAGAATCAAAAGCTTTGGAATAATCCAGAAGACAAACTAGCGTCAGATTTCCTTCATCAGTCTGTGCAAGTACATTGCTAACAATGTTCAATAGTGCAGTATCACAACTAAATCCAGCACGAAACCCAGATTGAGTTGTCGGTAGTAAATTATTTGAAGATACGAACTTATTAAGTTGGTTAAACATAACCTTTTCTAAAATCTTGGACAAGACTGGTAGTATACTTATGGGTCGAAGATCTGAGACATTAACAGGTTCACGCACCTTAGGTAGAGACAAAATTAAAGCTGACTTCCATGGAGTAGGGAACTTACCACTAGCAATACACATTACAATATGTGTCAAATACGGGATCAAATGAGAAACTGTCAATTTTATAACTTTTGAGTTTAAATTATACCAGCCAATTTGTACGATATCAAGATCATTGACAGACTGAAATGAAAACCCGCACGATGGTACCCCAGCGTTGTGATAGAAATCACAAAGCTCATGATCGATGTTATTGCTTGTAGAGGTAACGGAATTGACAAAAAAGCGGTTAATTTCATCTGGGTGACATACATAGGTATGGGACAGTATCAACTTTTTTTTTGGGTATACCAAATTGTTTCAGTGTCAACCAGGGATTTTTATTAGTGTTAATGGATAGTTCTAAATATGCTTTTTTTTCTCTGTTGATGGCACCATTCACATAATTGCGCAAGTCCTTATAAAAAACCCACTTCGCCGTGGTATTACATTTTTTAAAGTCTTTCAGAGCTTTATCTCTCAGATTTTGCATTTCAATAATTGTTGGAGTTATCCACGGCGTTGCAGGCCTCTTAAAAGTACACCTTTTNTACGATTTCCGAGTTTATCTGTAGCACCTTGGATAGACGTGGGCAGGTGGATGTTGTATACACTGATCTATCCAAAGCCTTTGATCTGATTGACCATAGAATTCTCTTGTATAAATTGAGCTCTTTCGGATTTGTTCCTTCAGCAATTCAACTTCTGGCCTCTTATTTGCAACATAGAAAATGTTATGTTGCTTACAATGGATATTTTTCTAATGAGTTCACTCTTACCTCAGGGGTTCCACAGGGATCAAATTTGGGCCCTCTATTATTTATTCTTTTCATAAATGACTTACTTCTAAAAATTGATTGTCGGATGTTGGGATATGCTGATGATATCAAGATCTATGCCGAAGTCTCATCGATGGCAGATGCAGATAAGCTGCAGCACAACTTAAACACAATAGTGCAATGGTGTAAGACCTACAAACTTAACCTTAATATAGATAAATGTTGTGTACTTACTTATAGCCGATGCTCGTCACCATGCATATATCCTTACAATATTGCTGGCAGCACTTTAAGTCGTGTTGAGGAGTACAGAGATTTGGGGGTCCTGTTTGATGCAAGTCTTAATTTTAAAACACATATCAATAATGCGTGTTCGGAGGCCTTTAGGTCCCTAGGTTTTGTGATGCGTATGTCTAAATATTTCACAAGTATCAGCTTATTAAAAACCTTGTATTGTGCTTATGTTCTGAGTAAGTTAGAATACGCTTGCCTGATTTGGAGTCCTTTATATGCGTGTGAGTTCTTAAGCCTTGATCGAGTCCATCGTAGATTCTTAAAATTTCTTTCTTACAAATCTGATGGAATTTACCCTGAGCGNTCTAAATATGCTTTTTTTTCTCTGTTGATGGCACCATTCACATAATTGCACAAGTCCTTATAAAAAAAAAAAACACTTCGCCGTGGTTTTCCATTTTTTAAAATCTTCTAAGCTTTATCTCTCAAATTTTGCATTTCAATAATTGTTGGTGTTATCCACGGTGTTGCAGGCGTTCTAAAAGTACACCTTCTCAATGGCGCATGCCTATCAATTATCTCTACTATGCCTTGTGTTAAAAACATAACGTTCTTGCTGATCCTCAAGATATTGTAAATGCTTTTGCTAACATGTTTTCTGCTGTTCACACTGTATCTACTGACCGAACTTTCACTGAATCTAATTTCAATCCGTTGCCATACTCTTTTCATTCCACTACAGAAGAAGAGCTAATTAAATTAATNAATTTACCCTGAGCGAGGTATACCACAAAATGATTTGCTTGCACGACACAATATGGTTTCCTTGATGGACAGAAGAAACGCGTTTTATGAAAGGTTTCTATAAAGGCTTATCGAATATAACATCGATTGCCCTTTCATTCTTGAGCGACTAGGGTTTGTTGTTCCAAGGAGTAACTCAAGATATCATAGCTGCGTATTCGTCATTCCTTATGCTAGGACAAACATTATGAGACGGGCGCCAACATACACTCTCTGTAAAGTGGGGTTCCAACAGGATTCCAGACAATCAGTGATCACCTGCATGTAAATTCACTTATACATGTAAATTCATTTATTTAGTTTTTATTTTTATTTTCTTTATAATTCGGTCAATTGTTAATTTCTTGAATTTTTTGTAATTTTTGTTTCTTTTTTCTCACATACAGATAATACATATTATTGTATAATTACATTATGTAATATATATTGTTATCCTTTTTTGGGCTATGCCTCGTCAACATCTATCATATCAAACATGCCATAAAAGGGAAAATGACAAAGATCCGAATAAAAACTCTCATAGTCGAAGCCTTTAAAAACCCTAACCACCTTGGAAGTAGACGCTTTTCTAATTTTTTCCACTTTCAACTTACACCATGATGACGTCGTATGATTCGACCAGATCAGAATCAGGGACACATATTAAATCTAAAAGA
>NW_019281209.1:2457-26777 GCF_000648695.1 Onthophagus taurus
ATAAACCCAATTCTAATATTTTCAAACACATCAAAGAGACTGGACATAGTATGGATTTCGATGGGGTAAAACTTTTGCATAGGTGTGATAAAGGGTTTAAACTTGATTTATTAGAATCTTTTGAGATTGATAAACATAGTAAAAACAATTACATTGATCTTCTTAATGAACAAGTCGAAATTTTCTACACCCCTCTTTACAAATATATACCTAAAAAATGTTTTAATAGCTAATTTTTTATTTTTATTCAGAAATTTTTGTTTTGTGAGCAATTTAAATGTAACATAACATAGTTTTATCTCTCTTAAACGTTTGCTTTTCTTCTTTTTCTTGTAACTTCGATAAATTTACTTTACTCGCATGACCGGTATTGGTCGAATTTTGTTAAGTAAGTTTTAGATTTCATTTTGTCTCATGACAAATTGTAACGTGTTAATTATAAGTTTTTGTTTCGATAGTTTCTTAGTGATGTTTTGTTAGTTGAATGTTTATTTTCAACAGGTGTGTTGTTCTATGATGATTTACATTTTTTAAGGACTTGACGTGAGTTTTAAAAAAAAAAAAAGAAAAAAAAATAGAAAATTTGTTTAATTACGATGATCTTGATTTTGGTTTGTTTCTTTTAATTAAGGTTTTGACTGATGATGAAGTAATACTTCGAAACCGGTTTCAATAAATCTGTACCTTGGTAGAAAAAGGGCCAATGTCCAAATATGGCGTTTTTGAGATAATACGTTCACGATAATGTTATGGGTTCCTACTTTTAATAGAAAAAAGGCCAAAGTCCTAAAGTGGTGGATTCTCAAGATAATCTGTTTTTAAAATGGCCAATATCCATACCACCTAGATAGAAAAAGGGCCAATGTTGGACATTGGCCTTTAATGTACTTTCGTAGCATTTCTAAGTATGTACGCAGGGGCCAATGTTCACCGCCGCGGACATTCGCCCTTATTAAGGAGATTGGTCCTTATTAAAGCAATACCTAACCTCAAATACTCGTGTGTAATCTAGGGTTGCCATAATAGTGTAAGTACTGACCGGGACATTTGACCGGGACAACTAGAAAAAAAAACTCGGCAATTTCATTTTTTTTTTATTATTTAAATGACTAATAAATCGGCTTACAATTACGTATAATTACGTACAACGTAAGTTTTGATTTAAATGACTATTTAAACGATCCAAAACTAAATAATTATGCAACAAATATTAATTATTTTTATATTTTTCAGACTTTTTTACTTGCTTTAACAGGTCCGGCTTACCCATTACATACTTATGAAATTCTGAGCAGCTCATTTTAAAGTTGTATTTACATTGAATTATACTTTCGACAGTTTCTATTTGCAGCCGATTACGTTCTTTCGTCCACTGTGTAGTTATTAAAGAAAATATCCTTTCGACATTGGCGTTATGTCCAGGGATGGCGTAAAGGTATTGGCACATTAATAATAATGTCTTTTTCCTTTCTAACACATCTGTTTCTTGGAAGAAAATTAACCATTTTTCATGCATGTCTTTTGTTTGCCAATCTTCATTACCTTTACGTTTTTGTATAAAATCTTTCAAGTATAACGTTTCTTCAAATACGTTATCGCCAATAATTACTCCCTTTTCTTGTAAATAGTTTGCCGTTTTTTCAACATCATGCCACTGCGGTGGAGCAGCAAGAATCATCCATGAAAATACTTCATACTTTGTGAGTGGACGACTCCACCGCTGTAAATATTCCAAAGCCGTTTTGTAATAATTATCAATTTCTTCGTCACACAATTTTATTAAATCTGAATGCTGAGGAATATTTTTTATCTTGTCATATTCAATTTTTGTTTGGATTCCTAAAAATTTTGCTGAAGCTCGCTCTGAAAGTGTTTTCGAGACAGTTTATGAGTTCCTTAACTTCAATAACTGTTATATTTGACTTTTCTATTAAGATTGGCTGTGTAAAAACAGAAAATAAACTTGTGACAATGGGTGATTAAAGAAATCGACTATTGCTTTTGGCGGTCTGGTTTCTGCCAAAAAAAAGTCTCTCAATGGTTCCCACAGCTTCAAAATACGCTCAATTGCCGGTTACAATGACAACCACCTAGTTCTTGAGTGAGATTGTAAATTAGCATGAGTTACATCAGCTGCTTCACAAAACGATTTGAGACGTTCATTGCGTACTGTAAATATAGAAAAATACTTATAAATCTTCAGTACTATTGATTCCACATCAATAGACAGTACGTCAGCAGATGTGGATGCTGTGTTATGTATTATGTGAGCTGGACAACCTATGCCTTCGATGTCTTTAGAGAGATTTGATTTCAGTTTAAAGTATNTTTATATCTCAATAAAACAGCATGAAAAATCGAGGCAACATGTTTTCTTATCCCTATACATTGATTTATGTACTTCATCTCTTATTCATAGATGTGGTGTACATAATACACCGCGCGGGTAGCTACGCGAGATTATAGAGCGCGGGTAGTTAAAGGTTAATAGAAAATAGGCCAAAGTCCTAAAGTGGTGGATTCTCAAGATAATCAGTTTTTAAAATGGCCAATATCCATACCACCTAGATAGAAAAAGGGCCAATGTTGGACATTGGCCTTTAATGTACTTTCGTAGCATTTCTAAGTATGTACGCAGGGGCCAATGTCCACCGCCGCGGACATTGGCCCTTATTAAGGAGATTGATCCTTATTAAAGCAATACCTAACCTCAAATTCTCGTGTGTAATCTGATGTTTACAAAAACAGACAGTAGTGGTTTATATGTATGTGTAATGGTAATGCGTATAAAAAGTAAAAAATGAACAGACGGACACTTAAAATATTAGAAAAGTGTAAGCAAATTGCTGAAACTGGTAAGTTTTATTATATTAATACCTGCACGTGGAAATTTTTTACATTAGGTATATCATAACTTTAGGAAACGAAGTTAACGTAGGGATTGCTTCAACAAGCTTCGATAATACATCAATCGAGGATAATAATTTAATATCTACGTTTGATCCATACACAGAGGTGGATAACAGCAGGGAAATTAATTGCATCACAACTACTGTTAATGTAAATTTATTCAAAACCAATATAAGCTTTTTAATATAATTTCACAATCATTATTTTTTAGACCAAAGAAACTCAAAATCAGAATGGTAATATAGGCAATAATACTGAAAACAAGGAGGAGCATCGTACAGTTGAAATCCAAAAAGGTAAGAGGGGAAGACAAAAAATTCCTGAAGAAGAAAGAACCAGAAAAAGAGTGAGGAGAGAAAGTTCCTGGAAAGAAAACGTTGGGAAGAAACTGAAGGAAAAAGGCAAAGAGTATACATCTAAAAAAGGAGTTGGCGACTGCCGCATGAAATGTAATACCAAAATAAGCCAAGCGCAAAGAAAATCACTCTTTGAAAATTTTTACCTTTTATCAAGAGATGCTCAAGATCAATATATTGCAGAAACTATAAAAGAATCTGAAAAACAAAGAGAAAGAGTCCAAAGACGAAAGGAAAGTGAAGAAGTGCATAAAGAAAGTCGAAGAAACTTTACAAGAAAATATTATCTTTNAATTTCAGCTGCATACCATTGGTTTCTGAGAAATATTGTATAAGAAGAGGAAACAACTTTTCAGCGTTATGATTACTAGCGTCGGTTAAAATTCCGTAAAAAGGAATTGTTTCAATTTCTTCTTTTACTTTTTGTACAGAGTGTGGTGCCAATATGTTTCTAATTATTGCTGTAGCTTTTGTTCGTGCAGTTGACTGTTTCGCAGCAATTTTAGAATCAGGATATAAGATCGCGTTTAATTTAGTGTTGCAGTCTAATGAATTTAAAGAATAATGATGGTTAATAACTTTGTAAGCTGTTGTTAATTCTGCTGCACATACTAAAGTATCTTCTGGAGTGTTTTCTTTAATCATGAATGATGAAATATCTCGTGAAGTAGAAGCTGCCGACAAGTTAGACTTATGCCCATTAGATTTGATGTGATCTTCTATCGAAGTCTTACCACTATGGCTCACGGAAATAAATAAATTACATACTGTGCAGTGCGCTTCGAATTCACTTCTACCTTTCTTTATAAACGTCCACTCTTTCGTGTAATTATCCGAGAAATGGCACTTGCGTTTTGGCATTATAATTATAAACTTACACCTAGTCCATTAGTATCAGACGTCGTTGAGACAATATCCTAATCGCTGCACAATACTATAAACAATAACGTCAAGGTTGCTCGATTAAATAATACTGAATGTGCGTCAATGAACGCTCAAGAATAATTGTAGAAATGGGCGCAGCCAGCAAAGTGCTCGCACGCATGTTCACTCGCTGTCATTAAATCTATTAAAACAGGTTTGTTCCAACACACCAAGAAAACCGTCCCAGAACGGTTTTTATAACAAAGCAGGGTATTCTGAGATGTAATTCATATACGCAGTGCTGTTCATAGAATAGTTGGTCTATTATAATAAACGATTCTGGAACGGTTTTCTTCGTGTGTTGGAACGGACCTAACAGCGCCATCTACCGGGACATTTTGTAGTTCAACCGGGACGACCGGGATAGAAGTTTCAAACAGGTGACATGTCCCGGTGTACCGGGACGGATGGCAACCCTAGTGTAATCTGATGTTTACAAAAACAGACAGTAGTGGTTTATATGTATGTGTAATGGTAATGCGTATAAAAAGTAAAAAATGAACAGACGGACACTTAAAATATTAGAAAAGTGTAAGCAAATTGCTGAAACTGGTAAGTTTTATTATATTAATACCTCCACGTGGAAATTTTTTACATTAGGTATATCATAACTTTAGGAAACGAAGTTAACGTAGGGATTGTTTCAACAAGCTTCGATAATACATCAATCGAGGATAATAATTTAATATCTACGTTTGATCCATATACAGAAATAGCGTCCTGCATAAGGTCCTTTATATTGTCGTTACCCGAAAAAGTTAAATCACTTCATTTGTACAGCGACTCTTGTATGTTATGTGCACAATGATATGTTTAGTATTAAACGAGCTAAAACAACAAAACAGAAATCTGCAGGAAATACACCACAAATTCATGGAACCCGGTCATTCGCATATGGAAGCTGACACAATTCATGCAGCTATTGAATCAATTTTATACGAAGTGTACGGAGAAATCCGCCTTTACAAGTTGTTGAAATGCTACAAAGTAAGTTTCTCAATTTCAATAGCTTATTGAACAATGAATGTTCCCTGGCTGAAAATAAAGTGGTTGAAGTTCACCCAAGACCAGGAATTTCAGTTTTTTTACAAAATCAGTTTTGCAGAAGAAGAAGAAGAAGTCAAATGAGTGGATCTGAGAAGAGGCTGTTAACATTCCAAGTCCTCTTAAGTAGAGCCTTTGGCACTTCCCACTAACAAAATTAGCGATTTGTTAGATCTTCTCAGTCTCTCTTATATCAGTGAATATAATAAGCCGTTTTATCAAAATTTAAAGGAATCTGACTCTGATGGCTTTGCAGATGAAATTTAAAAGTTATGTTATGATCCTGTACTGTAAGAATAAGTTTTTAATAAACTTTGTTCATTTACTCCGACTTTATTATACACCTTTATTTCCTAACTTTTAGGGCCAATGTCCGCAGTCAGTAAATGTGCTCAGGGCCAATGTCCATTGCTTTCTAAAATAAAAAGGAATATTCACAAAAGTATAGCATAATATGAAACTACCTATTATTAGCTACTTCTGTTTAAAAAATCAAATTGTTAATACAAATCTCACACTTTTTAATCTAGTTTCAAAGCGCTGTCCAACTATATTCTTTATTTCTGGAAAACAGCCGAACTGGACATTGGCCCTTTTTCTACCAAGGTACAGATTTATTAAAATGACTTATTCAGCATTCATACCACTGTTGTGAGTTTTTGTCCAAATGTGTGGCATAAAAATAACCCAAACCAAGTTGTCACGGTAAAGGTAAAGCTCGTTAAATCTTTTGTCTAAAAAATTACATCGTATTGATTATAACATAACATTACATTAAAATTCAAACCAAGACAAATGAAGTAGTAGCCATAGTTAAAGTACATAAAGCAAACAGTTTTTGAGGTACAATTAATTTTATGTACAGATTATTAGTGAATTGAAACATCTTAAAATAAATAATTTATTTATGTGCCAACACATTTTTTAAGACTAAAATACCTGAATATATCTTGATCATCTCATTAAGGTTTTCAATACGTGCAATCAATAATTCCAACGAATAACAATACGTCACTGTCGTAATGAATATAACAGCCACCAACGTTTTTAGAGTGAATATTTGAAACAATATTAATAATGTCATACCCCACGGTTTCAGATCAAACGGTATGAAATATTCAAGTATTAAACAATGTTTAATTGTTTTAAATGTAGCACAATTATCGTCCAAAAGGGTAAAATATGTTACGAGATATGCAAAAAGGTATGCACCACAACTGATTATTTTTAATACGTTTTTCATGTTTCTTTCTTTCTTCTAATATCGCACAGCTTGAACAGCACCGGACACAACTAGAGCTGCTCCCACTGAAATGAATTGTGCATGAAGTAAACATTTTGCAAAATTCGTTTGGTAATCTGAAAATTTAAAAAAATATTTCCTTTCTTTAAACATTTAGATTGTTCTTACTCATAAATTCTATTAGTGAAGGATAAATCATCCAAATCGTATTAAGAGCAACTATAATTATTCCCCCGAGTCCTGTAAACCTTTGATTGGTGGGCCAACTGTGATAGTTCTGCAACTTCTTTTTTATAAGGTAAAAACCAAGGGTTGTCGACATTTTGTAGCAACTGCACTGGCTGAATTGAACGAAATGTCCGAGAAAAATATTAATACGCAGCTGCAAAAGTACATTTAAAAGATATTAAGGTTAATTGTTAAATGTGACATACAATAATGGTTTTAACGTCGTTTACAAAGTTCATTTCAAATTCATTTTAAATGGACTTTTGAAAAAATTGAATTAAATTGAGAAGTAAAACTAAATATATAATATAATAAATAATCGAACAACTCTGAACATTAATTGATTTGATATTTTTGTTCGGGGATCATGTGGTAACTCAATGTGATATCGATGATCTTGAATTTTCTGATCACTTGTTAGTTTATTGTAAGTTACTAATTAAAAACCAGACCTTCAGACATTATTAGCTTTATTTGACTTTTATACCCCTCTTATTACTCAAGTTGTAAAGAAAAACTCACTACCTTGAATAACCTGGAATTTTAAACAGATGATAAAGGTAAAAAATGCAGCATTTAGAAAATTTTAAGGAACACGTCAACATTCGTAATTTAGTTACAAGTGCGATTCACAAGGAGAAACGTGTCTTTCTGGAAAAGAATTGTAATTTGAATAACTTGACTCTCGTAATTTGTGGAAGCAGTTAAAAAGATACAATGTTGACAAGTCATTTCGTGCACTTTTGCCATCTGACTCGACTGATCCTGAAATGATAAATGATGAGGCGTGTCTGAAAACTAAACAGACGAGATTTCTGTTTATAAATCAGAGAACAGGAGCAACAAAAATTTTAGAAATGCTACACATAGACGTGGCCGGACCAATTGAATGATTGTGGGATAATGAAAAACAAAAAGTTATTATACATCGTGATGTTGTTTTTAAAAAACCAGAAGATATACACTGACCGGCAAAAAAAACCGGCCACTAAAATGTAGCCACAATTTCAAAGCTGGCTTACTCGCGAACCTCTCATTCGATTTTGATGATTCTTTTTTTGATCGAAAGGTTGATTCTTTTGTAATAATCCTGCGATAGAAATTTTTATTCGGATATTAATTTGAGCATATACGGGCGGCAAGAACGAGAAAAACTTTTTTCTCGAAATTTGTAATACCCTCTGGGGTGCAACTGCTACAGCAGAGGGTGTTAACTGGAATCAAATGGTAGCCCAATCTTTTCTGAGCATTTTGTTTTTTTATTCACTCTATTATCTCTGTTACTAACGAAGATGCAGTATATTAAAGCGATCGCCTGTGAAAACAAGACGAGTGACAATAGTAGCTGATGACAGTTTTATTGTTCTAAGCAATCGTAGAACGACAGCTACAGAAACTCGGTGTCGTATTCAAATGGTGCATGTTGTTGATGTCAGTGAGCAATTGCGGCAAACTCTTCTTCAAAAGCAATTCGTAACTCTTGAAGGTTGTCCGGTAGGACAGGACGATGACGAATGCGTCTCTCAAGTTGGTTCCAAAGATATTCGATAGGGTTAAGGTCCGGGCTGCACGCTAGCCACTCTATCCGTTCAATGCCCTACTTCATCAAGATTTTCGTTAACCACACGTGCTACGTGCGGTCGCGCATTGTCATGCATTAGCATGAATACGTCACCAATAAAATGGGAATAGAACCTGCATGGAAAGGTACTCTTTCCGAAATTGTGCAGGTCGCAAACCTTTCATTACGACGTCTCCACACTCATTCTCGACCATCAGGTGACCGGAGACAAAATCGAGACGCGTCAGTGAAGAGCACCTTACCTCATTGTTCCATTCCCTAATTCATATGTACGCGCCCAAATTGACGACGTGTTCGTCGATGTCTCCGGAGCAGCCGAGGTCTTTTGGCAGGTCTTCTTGCAGTCAGATCAGTTTTATCAAGTCTTCGGTGAATAGTTCTTTCACTTACCGCAACCCCATGCACCATTTGAAGACGATGCCGAGTTTCTACAGCTGTCGTGCTACGATTCCTCAGAGTGTTTAGAACAATAAATCGGTCATCAACTGCTGTTGTCACTCGTCTTCTACCGAAACCTTGCCGCCTAGTGAAATTTCCTGTTTCCGCATATTGATTCCAGGCATCCTGAACTGTTGTTGGGGGTATACCCAACGTATGGGCAACGTATTGCTGACTTTTGCCATCCTCAATTAAAGTAACAATACGCGCAACATCAGTTACTGACAACGGGATTGCTATTATGTTAAAAGACTGTAAAAATCTTTAACAACTGTCAATTTACTATTCGAAACAAATGACATACGCTACCTAGCGCGCCACCTTAGATTTTTTTATGCTTGCTTGTCTTGTTTTTACAGGCGTTCGCTTTAAAACACTGCATCTTCGTTAGTAATAGAGATAATAGAGTGAATAAAAAAATAAGATGTTCAGAAAAGATTGGGCTTCCGTTTGATTCCAGTTAACACCATCTGCTGTAGCAGTTGCAACCCACAGGGTATTAGAAATTTCGAGAAAAAAAGATTTTCTCGTTCTTGCAGCCCGTATATGCTCAAATTAATATCCGAATAAAAATTTCTATCGCAGGATTATTACAAAAGAATCAACCTTTCGATCAAAAAAAGAATCATCAAAATCGAATATGCTGAACAAATTAAAGAAAAAACGAAACAACTCAGGTAGGGCAAGATGAAGAAGATAGAGAGAAGGAAGACGAAGAAAATCATAATAGAAGAGGACAAAGAACAAGAAAACCACCTGTAAAGTTCAGGAACTATGTGTACTGGACATTTGATGAAGCAATAAATAGTAAAAATGGTTAGATGCAATAGAAGAAGAGAAGTCATTGAAGTTGAATCTAGTATGGGAATTGGTAAAAAGCGTAGAAGGACGAAACTTATAAAGCCAGATTAATTTTAAGAAGTTTTCAACAACCAAAAGAACACATAGAAGAGCATTTAGCAAGTATGAGCTGTATTAGAGCAATATTAGCAACAGCAGCTGCAGAAGCATGTAAAATAACAAAATTTGATACAAAAACGGCATTTTTGTATGTCGAACTGAAAGAAGATATTTACGTGAAAATACCACAGAGATATAGCAGTTTAGAAGGACAAGTCTGTGAATTAAAAAAGGCGCTGTATGGATTAAGACAAGCACCCGAAAGATTGAAACAGCTGAAAACGGAACATTATGTATTTAAAAATGAGGATATAACAATTTTATTAGTCATATATGTAGACGATAGACTTATTGCATCGAAAGATAAAAACAAACATAAAATTAAATGAAGACTCGTTAAAACATCAAAAGGACAAGTGTTTGAAAAATTTAAAATTGACAACAGTAAAAAAACTAAAATACCATTAAGTCTAAGTGATGTAAAACGAAGTGATAACCAAGAGATACACAAAGACTTTCTATATCAAGAAGCACGATACTTAACTAACAAAACCAGACCAGACATAAGTTCCGCTGTAAACTTTGCAAATAGCTCTTTAAACCAATCCACCCCAGGAATGCTTTATTTCTTTAAGAGAGGCCTGCACTTCACAGTCACTGTTTTCTGGGCAAGGGATGTCAAAATGCCAGTGCTAGTCTTCAAAATTTCAGTGCAGTACAAAAAGGTGTACTTGTTTCAAAAATAAGATGATGTGCAATAGTAGATGCCATTTCAGCAACAATTGTCAAAACAAGTAAATTTTTATATTTAGTATTTAAGTCTTGAAGAAATAAATCGTATTTTTATTAAATTTAATAAAAGTATATGAAACTGTTATGCTTTATTTTATTGTGAACAGGTACCTACTGTAAATTGCATTGTTGTATCAAAAAAATGGTATTTGCCTAAACCAAGTTTAGACAGATACTATTTGTCTTGTCCAATAGTATTTGCTTAGAAATATAATGATAAAACTGTAACGAACTACTGTTTGCCTAGGCAGACAGTATCTGACTAGGAAAAAGCTATCTACCTGAAAAAACCATTTGCCTGCAACATATACATAAAGTGTACTCATAACAATTCCATCTTGCTCCTGTGAATTTGTTAACTATACTAGAAGAAAAATCACCTTGGCAACTGGAAAACATCCAGATGAAAAAGCTCCAATTGGCAACAGTGAATGATGCAAGAACCAATCTCACCAAACTAGACCAGAGACTACGAAAATTCAGAAACAACCACCTTTTTAGTCTAGGGAGTTCGATGACGTCGCTCATAGGATAACTATAATTATGATAATTTTTATTATTTTATATATTTGGGATCCATGTTGCAAGTTTTAAATTCAATATTTCAAAAATTTGTAAAAAAAAACTTCTTACTTGCTTTTAAATTAATATATTTATACGAAACCGGTTTCGAGCAGTATTCTACTCATCATCAGCTGAATTATCAAAAAGTTAAAATGAATCACACGACTTCATTACCATTTGGAGCCAAGTCTAGGAGAGAAGCTCTCCTAATCCTTGGCTCACTTTAAGACGGGATGAGTTAAGTGTAGCCGCCCCTTAACTCCTTTAATACCAAACATCAAGCCTCAGCAATTGTTGGATATAAATACCTACAAATACTTNCAAACCTATGCCTTTCAATAATATTACATTACAATCCAAAAATATTTTTTCTAAGTATAATATATCATTGGCTTTTTCCAATAATAATTCTATTCTGAAATTACTCTCAAATTGTCATATGGAGAAGATAGACACTCTTGACAAATGCGGTGTTTATTCTATAGAATGTTCTAACTGTGATGGAATATACATAGGACAAACAGGAAGAAGATTACGCATACGAATACAAGAACACAAGAATAAATGTAATTCAAATGTCTACAGACATCACTCTGACACTGGACACATAATAAATTACAATAATGTTAAAATCATTCATCAATGTAGTAAAGGCCCAAAAATGGACTTACTAGAACAATATGAAATTTATAAATTCAAGAGAAAAAAAGAATACACATTATTAAATGATCAAATCGACATTGAATATAACCCTTTATTTAAATATTTAAAAGATTCTCCTATACAGGTGATTCAAAAAATCGCTGACAGACTTCTAGAGTAAATAATACTTTAAAAATTAAGATGAAAAGTCTTAATATACATGGGGTCGCATATGCCTCCTTAACGAGATATAGCGGGTCAAAGTTTCTTTAAAATTAAACATTATCTGCTATAAAAAACCCTCTTTTAAAAATATTGTCTACGCCATTGCTAATTTTGTTAAACGGGCAGTATTTTCGTGTAACGTGATCAATTATTTATCAATGGGTCTCTTACAAAACTTTAATCAAAGCAATAGTCTTTAAGAAAAACACGTTTGTAGAAAATTTGTTAATCCAATCAAAAAGTGTTGCTTTAATCAAAGTTTTGTAAGAGACCAATTGATAGATAACTGATCACTTTACACGAAAATACTGCCCGCTTGACAAAATTAGCAGTGGCATTGAAAATATTTTTGAAAAAGGACTTTTTATTGTAGATAATGTTTAATTTTAAAGAAACTTTGACCCGCTATATCTCGTTAAGGAGGCATGCGACCTCATGTATATTAAGACTTTTCATCTTAATTTTTGATGTATTACCTGTCCTAGAAGTCTGTCGGCGGTTTTTTGAATCACCTGTATAGTGTGATCCGAATTTTGTTATTTATTGGTTATATTTTTTTTATTGTCTGTAATTTTTCTTAAAAATTCTTATCGTTTTTCGTTTAGGCTCTACTACTCTCTACTCTCGTTATTATTATAATGTTATAGTATTTTTCTTACAAGGTAGAGTAACAGATGCCATTTCATGTCAAGCGGACGATTCTATATCATCGACAATATTTAGCAAAATATTCTTCACAAACTTTACTGTACGAGCTTTATTCATTTCTGCTATATTTCCACCTTTACATTTCCTTTTTAAAGTTACCTTCTTCCGACAAACATTTGATCGACCCATTTTATATTAGAAACATATTAGTTCTTCTGTAACAAACAATAATTAAAATGAATCCGTAAATAGATATACAAGAAATCAAAATTTCGAGCGTAAAAAAAAATCTTATTCTTTTCTAAACTTACCTTAAATAAATAATTCAATAATTTTAAATTAAATTTACGAAATACACAAAGAAATCACTCTAAAACCACAAGAAACACTTCTCTTTAAAAAGACGAGACCGTTTTATGAGACGTAGTCGCGTCGATCGTCCCAACAGAGAGTCCAGGTTAAGTGGAGAAACAAAAATTTCGTGTCAAGAATCTTCGTTGTTTGTTATGTCTTTTCCCCGGCGCGGCGCAGCTTACGGTGTAAGTATCATTAAAATTGAGAATTTTTTTAATGTTATCTTAGAAGTGTGAACTACACATCTTATGAATAAGTTTTTAAATTACCTGATTAAGTAATGCATAAAATAATGCTAAAAAGTGTTTCAATTTCAACCTTTACGTATTTTTTTAAACAAAATTGGACAATATTTTAAAAAATCTGATTCTGCTATGTTATTGAAAGGAAAAAAGAAAAGGTAGATTTATTCAAAACAGTGTATTGCACAAACAAAGAACTTAATAAACTCCTATGTTTCACTAATTAACAAAATCAATATTTTCTGAAAAAAAAAAAACACAATAAAACGTGTTTTTGTGACTCATGCCATAATTTTAATATGATATACTTGCTTTACTTTATTATATACTCTATAATGACTTAATTTTTGTTGTGCTGTATTTAAAATTATACCATGAGTCGCAGAATTATCTTATATAATAATAAATAATAAGAACACATCATAAAGAAATTAATATTAATACTTAAATATAAGAAAGAAATAAAGGTTAACTCTAAAAAGTAACCAAAAACTGTATCCTTATCAAATAAATCAATAACGCAAACAAAAACAATACTTTTCCTAACAACAATGATTAAATTAATAAAGAAATAAAAATAACTCTTGTTTATTTTTGGGGAGTAATCGGTGTGGGAAAAACAAACCCTTGAGCGTCAATTGGAGCACCATAATATCCAGTTGGTGTTCCTGCCGGCGGAAATACATATGGAGGTGATAAAAATGACATATCAATCGGCGGATTGTAACCGGATGGAAACATTCTCGAATACGAATCGGCTGTTTGTGGGCTCATTACTAAAACTTCTTGGCCGCCAGCAGCACCATCTTGAGAAGTTGTATAAATTAAGGGAGTAACCGGGGTGTTCTGATAAACCGGTTGATACATCGGCATAGATGGTAATGGAGTTACTGGGATTAATGGGGAATGATGAATTTGCTGATCGAAATAATTTGAGTATGCCGTATGGGGTAATAAAACAACCGGAGACGGTTGTGGGATAGTTTCTTGAGGTGTATTCTCGGTAATGATGGACCATTGCGGCATTTCTGGTGGTGAGGGAAATAAAGAATCTTGGGAAATATTGTAAAGAGTTGATTCCGAGCAGAGTTGTTGATGATCGGAAATTTGATCAATCCATGAAGGTTGATTTTGCTGAAATGTTTGAGGTTGATATGAAGTTGACGATTGGGATTCGAGAATTGTAGATTCGTTGAAAGATTGTTCAGGAGTTTGCATGTGCTAAAAACAAATTTAGAATTAATTATTAAATTTATTGATTTAAATAGAAATTATTTAAATCAACTGGTTGAATATTGCAACTTTCGTTATAATAATAACTTGCATGCTATTTATGTATTTATAATGAATGGTGTGAAACTTTGCACAATATTTGCATGATTCGCGACTTCGAGGATTATATGCCTGAAGCCAACAGTGATTGGCTTATTTAGGTCATAAGACTATGTTCAGG
Organism: Onthophagus taurus; assembly: GCF_000648695.1. Taxonomy (NCBI): domain Eukaryota; kingdom Metazoa; phylum Arthropoda; class Insecta; order Coleoptera; family Scarabaeidae; genus Onthophagus; species Onthophagus taurus. The sequence goes on from NW_019281209.1 coordinate 17,003, forward strand.
TAAGTAATTTGACAGTGTAGAATAATATAGGGAGCAAATACTGGAGAGCACACTGAGTTTGTTAGGCAATGCTTAAGGAGAGCTCAAGATAGCTATCAATGTTCGGTGGCTTTTGTCATTGATAATGTTTCTTGATTATGGTGTTGAAGAAGTGTTTGAAGAACAACAGTTTCGAATTAATACAACGGATATTAGAACAAGAAATGAAATTGTGTCAGATGAGGAAAGATTATTATTAATGTGGATAGAAAATAAGACAACTCGGCTTATTTCACTAATTGTAAGTCAGACAATTATATAAAGTAAAGCTTTAAGTTTATTTAATGATTTAGAAGAATTATCAAAGAGGTCAAATTTACATAACATCAAAGTGCAAGGGGAAGCAGCTGCTGCAGACATTGAAAGTGCAGCTAAATACGTTGAAGATTTAAAAAAAAATATAGGAGAGGAAAGCTATACTCCTGATCAGATTTTTAACGTTGATGAGACAGCTTTGTTTTAAAAGAAAATTCCTGCAAAAACATTTATCGATAAAGAAGAAAAGTTTATGCCAGGATATAAAACAGTAACAGACAATTTACCAGAGCGAAAACCCGAATACCCTGAAAAACTATGATAAGCCTAGCCTTCCTGTTCATTGGAGATCAAACAAGAAGGAATAGGTAATTGCAATGATTTTTCAAAACTGGTTTAAAAACTGTTTTGTACCTAAGATTACTGCGTATTGTAAGAAGAATAAAATTCTGCTTAAGATTTCACTATTGATGGACAACGCCCTCAAACATTAAATGAATCCCTGACATTCGCGTGGAATTTTTACCAGCAAATACCACTTCTATACTTCAATCTATGGATGACTGTATAATAGCTACCTTTAAATTAAATTATTTAAAACGAACTTTTAGTCAATAGTAGCCGGGTAAGGTATTATGTCATCACAGGACATTGCTTTCGTCGAAGTTCTGCAACGTTGCTAACTAACTCTGGAACTGATTTGGTAACACTGAAAAAGCATGGAGGTTGGTGTTCCTCTGCGGTTGCAGAAGGTTATATTGATGACGGTTTATCTAATAAAATTAATATTGACCAAAAAATCTTGACGAACCAAGAACAGCAGCCCAGCACTGCTAACACGATTAAAGTGGTTGATATATTAAAGCAAACAAATGAATCTATAAAATAAATCATAATGCTACTACTAGTACGTTAAACACTTACCAGATACCAAATTCTAGTATTACTATTCACAACTGTGCGGAAGGAATAATTAATATTAATAATAATTACTACAATAAGTAAGTTGTTCCTAGTGTTTTTGTTAAATTCTGTTACATACTAATAAAATTAATTGATTTATAAAATTAGTTTTATTTTATATTTTTGCAATTTTGTTTGGTTTAATGGGAGGCGAAAAACAGTTGTGTGTCACACGTGCAGAAATGCATTAGCAGGCCTTTCTAATAGCCTCGGGCTGCTAATGCTTATTTTCTGCCCTTGAGACACAATATACTATTACGTCCTGTTGACAAAAAACTATCGTTTTGACGGTCGCTAAGTACTGTGCAAAAGTCAACTTTCAATAGCAGTTTTCGAAAAAAGTCTTTTTTGTAATTCGCGACGGTAATGAAAGCTATTACAATACTCGAACGGGTGCTGTAATGAAACTCCTTACAGCATCCGATGCTGTAATGAGATTTTATGGAACCAGCTCAAGTTGGTGACATTGGGTCATTAATTTTTCTAGTTGTCAATGTGACAATGTCTGTCTATGGATGTTTAAACACGTTCTTAGCATCGAATACAAGGTCCACAATGATGAGGACATTGAACTCTGAGCAATTTCTCTTATTTAAGGAACTGTACATGAAACTTTTTTTCAGGTGAATACATTTTGTGTTTTGACAGTTTCTAATTGTCAATTCAATTTTCTATTTTCAAATGTTACGGTGTTACCAACTGCTACATACCTATTTCCCTACATTGTCAAAATTTATTTTATTTTTGTTAAAAAAACGGATAAAAACACGAATTACAAAAAATAGCATAAAAAATACGTTTCGTAATACTTAAAGCACTCAGTCATTAAGGTAAGGCCTATAGGTTTGGGAAAAAAATCCTTATAAGCAAAGTGGGCAAGAGAAATAGCTGGAAATTATTTTGAAGTTCGCTATTCGACCGCTAGGGGGCGCAACTGCCATAGAGAAACATAAAATTCCCGCTATCTCAGAAAGTTAGACGATGAGCTATAACTTTGATAACATCATTTAGTAGCTTGGATAATACCGCATCGCTTTTGTTTTGCGATATTTCTCATATCTGTCATAATAAGGGAGGGGGAGGCCAATGCGTTTTCAAATGTTTACATTTTAATATCTCCTGGACCACTCAACCGACTTGAATATTTTTGGTCTTGTTTGAAAGAGCATTTCATGTTCTTTTAAAAGATATTAATTTAAAAGAGGTTATATATTTTGGTGATTTTTGAAAAAAAGTGAAATGGAACGGTACTATTTACTTCACAGGCCCTTAGTCATCATAAAATTTGCTAAATATTAGTGAAAACCGCATCTCGATATCTCTATCCATTCTCGAATTATAGAAGAAAGTATTCAAAATTCGTATATCTTAATCGGATCAAGTTACCTTCGGAAACAGATAAGAGAGCACAAAAATGTTATTACCTAGAACATTCCTTCACACTTTATCCAAGCTTAGAACTGCTTCAAAACTACTTTTGAGGCGTGTTTAAAAGCCAATGGATCAATGAAACATCAACAATGATAATAAAACAAAATAAACCAAAACACTTAGAATAACTTTAATTTTTGGAAAAAATAGCTCACAAATGTTCGAAATGCCTTCCATAAACCTCGATGCATTTATTTAATCTAGTTTCGACGTTGAAAAAACGCTGTTTAAGTTTCTGCCCTGGACACGTTTCTAATGGCATTTAGTGTTTTGTCATATTTTTCCTGGTTATTGGTTTTTCTTAAAAAGTCAGATCGTTTAGTCTACCAAATAGGTAAAGGGGTGAAAGCAATGTGGGTTTTGCTCCAACCAAGAATGCATATTATGCAAGTTTACACCAGTTTGTTGAGAGATGCTTCATGCATCCATAGCATTTGTGATAAAAGGTTTGGATTTGCCCGAATCATATTTAAAAGTCAATGATAATAGTACGGTCTGTTATCATAATCGGTATCTGTTAAGACCTGATGTAAAACAATGTGGTGGAGATATTATTCTGTTGAGGAATCTTGTGGACAATTGTTTTCGGAGCTCCCAGATTATGTGGGATCACATTGCACACCAATGTAATTTACGAATTCATAAAGATGTCTGAATGGGCTACACGTTGCCAGTTTTCCGTAATCGGTAAGCCAATCTTAAAAACACTTCTAGAGAAAAATGTCTTTCTTTGTCGTAATTGTACTGCACATTTTTGCCATGCGGTTGCATCATATCCGAAACATTGAAAATAAATCATCATACGCTTCTGCGTTAGTAAATGACATGTTTACAGTTACCATGGTTATGTGATTTGTTTTTCGCAATGAGGTAACTGGATCCGATTGATGGAACTCGAGTTGTTAACATTTTCTTCTATAATTCGAGAACGGATGGCGATATCGAGATGCGGTTTTCACTAATATTTAGTAAATTTTAAGGTTACATAGGGTCTGTGAAGTAAATAGTACCGTTCCATTTAACTTTTCTTCAAAAATCACAAAAATATGTAATCGCTGCAGATAACGCCCTCTAGCTTATTTATTTTAAAGCAAACGATCTTACTGAAAATATCTTTTAAAAGAGCATAAAATGCTCTTTCAAACAACACCAAAAATATTCAAATCGGTTGAATGGTTCAGAAGATATTCAAATGTAAACATTTGGAAACGCATTGGCCTTCCCCTCCCTTATTATGATAGATATAAGAAATATCTCAAAACAAAAGTGATGCGATATTATCCAAGCTATTAAATTATTTTGTCAATGTTATAGCCCATCGTTTAACTTTCTGAGATACCGGGAATTTTATGATTCACCACGGCAGTTACGCCCCCTAGCGGTCAAATTACGAACTTCAAAATAATTTCCAGCTATTTCTCTTGCCCACTTTGCCTATAAGGGTTTTTTCCCAAACCTCTGGGCTTTACCGTTGTCGAGATACAGCCGCTCCGTACCCTTAACGGTACAGGTAAACGTCGTTTTGCGCCGGTTTGGTTTACACCGATTCACAATTACGCCGGTTGGTGCTGGCGTGGGATTCCCCGGTTCGCCTGACATCAGACGACAATAAAAAAATATAGAGAAAATGGAAAAATGTTAGCATTGTGGATTGATGATGCCAATCAAAAGAATATTCCTGTAACACAAGCAATCATATGCGAAAAAGCACTGTTGATTTTTCTGATTTGAAGGCGCAAGAAATCACTGACGAAACTTTCTTGGCAAGCACTGGGTGCTTCACAAGATTCAAATCTCGAACCAATATCCGTTCAAATCTCGAGCGGCGAGCGCTGATGTAGCAGCAGCAGCAGCATACCTTTAAAAGTTTCAAGAAATTGTGGAACAAGGGAACTACCTTGCAGATCTCATCTTCAATTTTGATGAAACAGGCCTCTATTGGAAGAAGTTGCCATCGAGAACATTTATTTCGCGACAAGAACGTAGTGCTCGTGGATTTAAAGCCGCCAAGGATAGACTGACTGTTCTCTTGGAATCAAATATTTCTGGTTCTTTAAAACTTAAGCCAATGGAAGTGTACCATTCCCAGAATCCACGAGCTTTTAGAGGTTTTGACAAAAGCTAAGAGGGACGAAGTGACAAACAATTGTTTAAACGGCGTTTGGCATAAACTTCTTCCTGGATTTTACAAGGTGCAAGTGTAGAAGTGGTAAATAACATTAACATAAACGAAGACATTATCAGGTTTACACGTGAATGTGGATTCAAAGACGTAACAACTGAAGATGTGACCAATCTCAAATCAAGAATTAGAAGAGTTGATGGAGGCATATGATCGCCCTCAGTCAGAAAATCTCGAAGAAGAAGAGGAGGATGAGAAAAAAAATGATAGGAAAATCCTAAAAACGGACTATCTAACTCGTATCCTTTCCTCTATAGAAAGATTAACAGGTGAGCTCTGAGACATAGATGGGGATTACAATCGAAGCCCAAATGTTAATAGAAGTGTCATAGCTGCCCTCCGACCTTATGCTATGATTCTGCAAGAAAGGAAGCAACAATCAAAGCAAATGAAACTGGATGCTTTTTTCAAAAAAGTGTGAGACTTTAATTTGGTACCGACGAACTAGTGTGTTAGTATTTATTTCAAAAATTTATTATTTATATCAAGAGATTATTATTTATTTTGAATATATATAGGATATGTATTAAATAAACATAACAGGAACCTAACCTTATACCGTCCATTATATTTGTGTTCATTTTACGCCGTTTACGTTTACCTGTACTTTAAAAACGAATGGCGAAGCCGAGAGTTTTTTAATGAATGAGTCCTTTAAGTCTTATGAAACGTGTTTTTTATGCTATTTTTTGCAATTCGCGTTTTTATCCTTTTTTTTAACAAAAATAAAATAAATTTTGACCATGCAGTGAAATAGGTATGTAGCAGTTGGTAACACCGTTGATTGTTTTATCATTTCATTTCATGTTTAACCCTCCGCCTAGGAGGTGGGGTATATATGATACCCACCCCAGCTTCAGGAAAACTGAAAAAATTGAAATGAGATTAATTCACCTTGTATGCCGAGGGTTAAATGTAAATTTATAATAGTACATTTGTTCAATATGTGAGATTAAGTCGATGTGACGTTGAGTTATTGACATAACATTAAATGAATTCTAAATGACATTATACTGAATTTCGTTTTATTCATTTATTAACTTTAGAACACGTATGTAATTTTCGAAAAAATGTTGTTTGATACACGATAGCGAAATTCTTTTGTATCAAAAATAACTATTTATTGTGCATATTTTTGATTATGTTTCTAAAATAAAAGTTTATTTTGTGTTTATACCTTTAGTTCTTGCTTTAAAGTTAGTACCCACAATATGGTCCACATATACGGATATCCGCACAAATAATTCAAAACATTTTTCGCTTTACGTACTTTTTCACTTTACATACATTAAGTAGTTCGTCCATTCTTTATTTTTAATTTTTCTGCTATTATTAATGTACCACCATTTTTGATAGATTTTGGTATGTAGCCATTTTAAAGGGTGCTTGATCCAGTAATGTACACAAATTTTATATAAAAAATCCCTAGCATAATTTTAATGTGTTAGGTCTAATAAAAATGTGACTTTTTGTCCTATCACTTACAATTAAAAAATCAGACAATAAATACAAATTTTATGAAAGAGTCCCGTTTTTAAATGGGTCACACGGTGTATATAGAAAAATGTATTAATATACAGGTGTCTCGCGTAACTGGTTCGTTGGAACTTTTTCAGGTTCCACTATTCGTAGAGGTTTGAAATTTTGGTAGCATGGGTTGTTCATTCGGAACTTTTATTGAATCATTTATTGATTTTATATGATTTAAAATATTTTCAAGACGACCGTCACTTCCCATCTACCGTAAATAGACTAACTTCGTTATTTTAAATGGAATGCTATAATTTTTATTGCCAATTTTAATTGTATGTAAAAAAATGTGTTGACTTTGATAAGAGTTATTGGTACCTAGCGTATATTCCTATACCTATTTATTGTATTTTGCCTCGTATTGGGAAATTTATTAAAACATGCACGAAATGCAGGTTTTTTTTATTAGAAAGCTATGGAATTTTGACAGTTTTTGGTCCATGTTTGTATTATTGTTGTCATTAGTTACATTTGACGACGGGTGCAAGTCATTGAACATCATGGCAGATTATTCCAACGCCGATATTTGAAATTTATTTTGTATTGATGGCGAATGTAATAAACTTTTGGACAGGACGTGTCGAACACTTAATGAGAGATGCCTAACAAGCCTAACGCCCATCACAAGGAAAATTTTCAGAAAATTGATAAAGATTTTCTTAGTTCTGGACATATCGAGACCAAAAGAAACCGTTATTTCCGGTCACCAGTGATGAAGACAGCCAAATAAATATTTTATCGTGTTTTATTACAATTCTAAATTAAATTTAATAAAAAATTTGTATTATAAATTTATATTTTTTATCTAAATCTAATTTTTGTCATTAATTTTTTGTTTTCATTGCTTCATTTATTTGATCGTTTGTTATTTTTAGTAAATAAAAACTAGTAAACTTGAAGATCATCAATCGTAGTTAATAGTACAAATAATAATAGAAAAACTGTCAAAATATCATTGCCTTCTAATAAAAATACAAAAGGTTCTGGCGTTTCCTGCATGTTTCGATAAATTTTCCAATATGACAGAAACTACAATAAATATGTATAGAAATGTTTATAGATAATTTGTAGAGAATTACATTCCCTTTTGGGTAGGCTAACAAAATATAGGCGTTCCATTTAAAATTTTCGACTTTCTCCCCATTGAATATGGAGAAACGGTTATGGTCTATTTTCGGTAGACCGGATGTTGCCAGCCATTTTGAAAATATTTTAGATCGAAAGTTCCGAATGAACAACCCATGTTACCAAAATTTCAAAACTGTACGAATAGTGGATCCTAAAAAAGTTCTAACGAACCAGTTACGTGAGACACCCTGTATGAGAGGACAATAATACCTTAGTGAACATAGATAAGAAATAAATTGCTTCTGTATCATTCCATCCTAAAGCCTATATGGACGAATGGTGTGCAGGTCTGGGCGAGTGTTAGTAAGAGCCATTATACAAAAAAAGTAGACAAATAGTTGATGAAAAAACACCAACAGTTGATTTAAATAAAAAAAAAATACCAAAATCTCTTAAAATAATACTTACCAATGGAGATCCTTCAAAATTTTTAATGTTATTATCATTTAAATCAGTTTTAATTGGAAGAGTTAAAGCAGGAACATTTCTATTACCAATTTTACCTTGATTCTTCTTATTACTTTTGTTTCCTTTAGCTATTTGCCCTTTTATAATCTCCTTTTTATCTTTCATGATATTAGTGCTGTAATTATTTAAATCATTTGATGGAATAACTTCGTTAGTTAAAGACGTTGGCGTGTTTGAACGAGTTGTAAAACTAAAAGAGAGAAATAATTAATTAATTTAGTCAAAAAATATTTTTAATTTTACCGATATGGTAACGGCCATGGTTTTGCATCCGGTTCAGGATTTAAATCTGTGTATTTAACAACTCTTCTCTCAGCTAAACTTGTTATATAAACAACACATTGATCATTGTGCTTCTCTAAATCTTGGATATAACATTGCAATGTACCCTCACATGATTTTAGAAGGCATCTAGTTCCTCTAATCAAATTTCCATCACCGTAATACCAAGAACCCAAACGCATTTCTTAAAAAATAATTATTAATAAATTTAATTATATACAGGATCTGTCACGACGAGCTGAGTCTATATGTATATAGCAAACTACTGGCATTATCTTTGTGAAAATTTCCATACAGGGTTTACCCGAAGTGCTTGTTTCAGCTAAAATATTTTCAGTTTTCTCCAACTTCCGGTTATACCAGAAATGGACTCCAACTTCGTTATTTTAAATGGAATGTACCAATTTTTATTGAATTTTCGAGAAGCCCGCTAAATTTAAACTAATTTGTTATGTCATCATATGTCTAGAAAAAATTTTGCCAGATGCAACCCTTCACAATAAAAATTATTTTTTCGAAAATATAGTCGAGTCCACAGAGAGGACCCATAGCTTACACAACCCTTAAAAAGTTTTTTAAAAAATTATAAACCAATGGTAGATAACGAAGAAAATGAAATTACAGTTTTACTTCAGCGCGTATTCTGAAAATTCCTTATTAGATATTAAAACAGATTTGGGAATATCTGAGAAAAGCAATTACAGGATTTTAAAAAACCATAACTTTCAACCTTATTACACATTGGTACAAAGTTTAAGGCCAGGTGACGATCAAAGGAGAATTGCTTTTTGTGAATTTATGTTGATTAAAACTCAAGAAGATAAAGATTTTTTGGAAAAATAATTTGGACGGATGAAGCAAAATTTCACAAGAATGGTATATTTAACCGGCATAACTCTCTTTATTGGAGTGATACTAACCTACACATATTTCGTGAAAGACAATTTCTAGGATAAGTATTGGAGTTTTAATGTTTTAGCTGCCATAAAAAATGATGGTGCGCTAAATGTGATGTAAAACGTAAATAGTCAAAGCCAGTAGGTAAATGATAGTATCCAAAGATATTAGATACGCTATACAAAAGCTGTGTTCATAAAGCTTAGTTACTTTTGATGTTTTTCAAATGCTTTTTCTCAAGTTTTTTAAATGGAACACTCTGTATATTGTGTGCTGGTTGAATTGCTCATCAAGTTATCTTTAATTAATGATAAGTATGTTATACAGGGTGTATCTGAATGACTGCAACAAACTTCAAGGGGTGATTCTTTAGGGAATTTTAAGGGTACTTTGATATATGAACCATGGGCGACTTCGGCTCCCCTAAGGAGCTACACCCCTCCAAAAATGGCGGAAAATTTTGGTTTAATTTTTTTTTCTCAAAAACCATAAACACTAGGACAACGAAATTTGGGGAATATGTTTAACTGGTAGTAGGGCACGTTTTCACCCTATTTGTACTTTCAACCTATCCTTCTAAACTACTAAACGTAACCACCC
>NW_019281209.1:28287-40092 GCF_000648695.1 Onthophagus taurus
ATGAGACTCCTTACTCAAACGGGTGCTGTAATGAGATTTTAGTAACATTTTATGGAACCAGTTCAAGTTGGTGACATTGGGTCATTAATTTTTCTAGTTGTCAATGTGACAATTTTTGTCTATGGATGTTTAAACACGTTCTTAGCATCGAATACAAGGTCCACAATGATGAGGACATTGAACTCTGATCAATTTCTCTTATTTTGGGAGGTGTACATGAAACATTTTTGTGAATACATTTTGTGATTTGACAGTTTCTAATTGTCAATTCAAATTTCTATTTTCAAGGGTTATGGTGTTACCAACTGCTACATACCTAAGAGAAAGCTTTGAGCTTTAATTTAGAACAAGTCTCATTCCGGCTTCCAGGAATTTTTAAATTAGCATTTTTTTGACACTTTTCGGTTATACGAAAATGTAAGTTTTGTTTCAACATTTTTTTTCTCAATATTTTTCCAATCCAACCCAATAATTATTATACATCATTTTAAAGAGAAAGCTTTGAGCTTTAATTTAGAATAAGTCTCATTCCTTAATTTCAATAAATACGGCTTCCAGGAATTTTTAAATTAGCATCTTTTTTGACACTTTTCGGTTATACGAAAATGTAAGTTTTGTTTCAACATTTTTTTTCTCAATATTTTTCCAATCCAACCCAATAATTATTATACATCATTTTAAAGAAAAAGCTTCAAGCTTTAATTTAGAACAAGTCTCATTTCTTAATTTCAATAAATACGGCTTCCAGGAATTTTGAAATTAGCTTCTTTTTTGACAGTTTTAGGTTATACGAAAAAGTAAGTTTTGTTTCAACATTTTTTTTTTTTAATATTTTTCCGATCCAACCCAACGATTATTATAGATCATTTTAAAAAGAAAGCTTTGAACTTTAATTTAGAACAAGTCTCATTCCTTAATTTCAATAAATACGGCTTTCAGTAATTTTTAAATTAGCAGCTTTTTTCACACTTTTAGGTTATACAAAAATGTAAGTTTTGTTTCCACATTTTTTTTTCAATATTTTTCCAACCCAACGATTATTATATATCGATTTAAACAGAAAGCTTTAAGCTTCAATTTAAAATAAGTTTCATTTCTTAATTTCAATAAACACGGCTTCCAGAAAATTTTGAATTAGCATCTTTTTTGACATTTAGATTATGCGAAAATGTTAGCTTTGGCTCAATATGTTTTTTCTCAATATTCTATCAGATTTTCGTCGTTCTGTAAAGCTAGACCCCACTCAAAATGTACTGCTAATGTTTACTTAGGTTGTAATGAAAAAAGAACTCTTTTCTGAATACCATAATGTGATCTAGCTAAAGCAAGTGTTACTTATTTTCTAACGTAATAAAAAATGTATTATTTTTATATTAGTAATAAAAGTTTTTGTATATTGCAACATCACTAAAATATATTTTAATGCTTGACGGTACTCTCAAGTACCATAATCCCCCTGGAATGGGGGGATTGCATATTTTGCTAAAATTGATTCCAAAGGCCTTTACTGAGTATATTTTGATAGCGTTTTAATTCTGTCACAAAGTTTCAAAATTTTTAACTTCTTGGGACACAAAGGGTTAAACAACTTCTAAATATTAATTAAATTAATACCTACTTGTTGAGCAACGTTTAGTAATTGTTTACAGTTTGTTGCTACATTTCCTTAAAATAATTTAGTAATTAAAAAAGGGATTTATTTTGTTCTGCCATTTAATTGTATTTTTTGTATTTTTATCACGTTTTGATTATTTATTTAATAAAGTTTTTTTTTAATTGTATTTTAATAATACAAATGACAGACAAACAAAAAAAATATTACATTCTGTCACTTTTTTAAGTATAATAATGACATTTTATTACACATTTTTCTTTAAATCCTAAATATCAGGAAAACTATTAAAGTTAGACATATGACTCATATGCACTTCAACTAGCACACAATATACAGGTGTTCCATTTAAAAAAACTTAAGAAAAAGCCATTAGAAAAACATCAAAAGTAATTAAGCTTTATAAACATCCCTGTATAGTGTATCTAATCTCTTTGAATATTAGCCTGACGTAGTTTCAAGGAAAAATCGGAAAAAATGTCGATTTTACAGTTTTTAAAAAGATGTAATGGGCACATTTTGGAAGAACAGTTGAATATCTCAGGAACTATGAACGCTGTGAAATAGTAACATATATGGTTGTATAAACAAATTTAGTTGTATTTATAATACAATAAAATATACAGAGTGTTCCATTTAAACAAACTTATATACTCTTATATAGAACATCCTGTATAACTGAAAATAATTTTAAGTAATAGAAAGTGAATAAAACAACTTTAGTATAAAATATTTTTGTTTTTCAAACGGTTTAGTAAACTCACCCTGTATAGACTCAGCTTGTCATGACACACCCTGTACTTAATTATTAATTTTTTAATTCACCTTTTCTCATTTCAATCCATGTATCATACTCAATATTTCTATAAATATTAGGATCTAAAGATTTTGCAACTCTGAATGCAAAAGGAGTAATTTTAGTCTCCAACATGTGTTTATATTCGCTTTCAATCATCACATCTTTATTTTTGCTAGATTTATAATATCTATTTGAATTTTTTCTACGAGTATGATCATCCCTCAATGAGTTATTACTATTATTACTGTTGCTAGCAATGAAAGTGTTGCTGTTTAACATTGTATTAACAATTTCTGAGACATCTTTCATATCAAAAACTTTCTCATAAAGTAAACTATAAGCAATAGCTGTAATTTTAAATTAATAAACATTAAAAAAAAATAAGTAAACTTAAAAAAAGTATTAATTACATTGACAAAATCCTGCTGTTTGAATATAATCCTTAATATAGACTGCATCATAATGATCGTTACCCATAAGACACAACCGTAAGGTGTCATTAAATTCATTATGAGCGATTTTTTCAATACTTTGGCTGTTTGCTTTAAAAATGATTATGTTTCTCTTAAAAGTTTTGTTAATTATTTGAATTTCTAGGTTTCCACAAACCACCATATGTTTTTCTAATAAATCGAGGTGCTTAAATAATTTATTTTTAGGTAAAATAAACTCAAATTGTTCCCAATTTTCTTTAACGTAATCAATAACTTGTTGGCGACACTTTTGATGGTAAATTTGACACGAATATAACTAGAAACGTAAAATAATGTTATAACGATCTTATTACATTAAAAATTAAGAAATTTACCTGTTCGGAAACTGCCCTGAACAAACACGTTTCATCATATGCAACATTTTTTCGATAAAATCCTAATCCATCCAACCAAGCGTCCGCTAAACTTGGACTCACACCTTTTTTCGCGTGTTTAGACATTGTTTATTGTCTTTTCTTGAGCAAGTTTCAACAAGAAATCGGTTGATTAATTCACTTCGTGTCGAAGAGCCCACGCTTTACACTTATTTTAGAGGGAACTATTTGCGTATTTACGAGGGAAGAAGCACAAACTCGTTCTTCTTTTTCGTAGTTGCATAAAAAAAGTGCGGTAAAGATTAAATTTTTAAGAAAAGCTTTAATGCTGTTTGTATACTTACAAATGTTAATTTATATCTTAAACATTATTATCTTACTAAAATTATCTCGTTAAAATTATGTATAAAACACAGGGTAAAGAATAAAAAAGTTTAAAAGTGTAAAGGAGTTTTTGACATTTGAACGTTTTGTCACTTAGATTTGCGCCATCTATTGAGCTGTTAAGTAATTAGATGTACAATAAAAAAATTAAAAATAATAATAGTTAATTAGTAAGTCGGTTTAATCAGGTATACTTTTTTTTAATTGCAATAATGTGTGTCGTTTGAAATGTTCAATGTTAATATTGGGAGATTAAATAAAGAGCTGGATTGATAATTTTTTTGACATTTAGATTTGCGCCATCTATTGAGCTATTAAATAATTAGACGTACAATTAATTTACTATAAAAAAATTAAAAATAATAAATAATAATAGTTAATTATTATGTCTGTTTAATCAGATAGACTTCTTTTTAATTGTAATAGTGTGTGTCGTTTGAAATGTTCAATGTTAATATTGGGAGATTAAATAAAAAGATGGATTGATAATTATTTACAATATTACTGTTAATTCTACATTGTGACAATCACAGCTATTAAATAATAAATAAATAACAAACGTTAAATCCGGAAAGAACAGAAATATTTTGGGAAAAAGGGGATGTCCCAACAAAAAGAGAAAAGTAAGCGGAGGTAACAAATAATAAAGAAAGCTGTCGATTTTAAACGACAAGCCGCTAGATGACGCTGACTCTTAAAAATCGATACAAAATTAAAGATTTTATATTATGTAGTGAAGAATAAAGAATTGTACAGGATTAAAATGTTAGGTTTTGGCGTAGTTTCACAAAAATAAAATATATTCTATAATATGCAAAATATAAACAAAAACACCAAATCAATTAAAGATATTTTTCTTGCTTTGGCTGCTGCAAATTCCGCAACAATTTCCTTAAGACTTAATCTTTCTTGTGATATTGTTGTCCTAAGATAATTCTTTATCGGTTTCAGTTTTGAGAAAGACCTTTCCCCAATAGCAACAGCAACTGGAATACTTTTGCAAAATTCTTATTACTACGGATAAACTTGAAAACTCGCAAGTTACACTGTTTTTATGAATGAAGTTCAAAACTTTTATGGGTGTTTGCTCGATAGTAATAAAATTGTTGATTAGTCTTATATCACGGCACAAATCTGAGGCAGTAATATCCCTCGGGCATTCTTCATTACTTAAGTCTGTAAGTTTAATTTCTAAGGTTTTACAATGTTGGAAAAGCTCTTTTTCAGACATATACTTAAGTTAAGGTGGAAACGTTATGCAAGAAGAAAATGTATCTGTATAATTCTGTAATTGTTCAAATCTTTCATGAATTGCTTGTATTGTCTAATCAAGTACAGCCAAGAAAAAGATATTTTAAAATGATGCTTTGGTGACAGCAAGGTTTCTTTTTCGCGTTCGTAGACTGATTCCGCCTTCTCCTACGGAGTTCCGGTAGAAAATTTGGATCTAGCTGTATGCTTTCGGCGACCAAAGAAGCAGAATTACACAATTTATCGAAATAATCATCGGTTCTAAAACTCTTAAGAACCTTTTCCAACGATTTTAATTTTTCAATTGAATTTACCAAGTTTATTTTAGTATTTTGAAGCATTACTTACAATATTGACATTTGAAAGAATATGTTGCACATATAAATTTGAAACATTCCATTTTATTCTTAAGAGACAATGTCATAATATGCTTTGTCTTTAAATCAAAGGACATTTCCATTACTATCTACAATTTCCTGTAAGAATTTCTGGTAAATTAAATCGTAAGAGGTTTATCGCCTCAATTCGACTTCCCCAGAGTGTATCTGATAATAGTTTAAGTGTTAATCCACTGATTTTATCGTTCATGACTTTTCATCGTTTCGTGCTGGAGGAAAAAAAGGTGTACACCTCTTGTACAATTCCGAAGAAATCCATTGTTTGTATTGATATATTTGCAGCATCATTAACTACTAAATTTAAAGTATGCGCGGTACAAGGTACATGAAGTGCTCTTGGATTTATATCCAATATTTTTTCTAAAGTCCGTTGTGTCTGCCCTTCATATTCGCACAAGCATATGTTTATAATTTATGTTATTTTCCTTTAAGAAGTTTATGTACGAAGACAATCCAATTCCGGTGGTCTCTGTCGTAATAAAACCTAAAAAATGTTCTTGAATATCATAATCCTGAAATGTGTTTTGAAAAAGAATGAATCTTATTACAATTGACATCTGTTCTTGGTGGCTTGAATCAGGTGTAGTATCAAGAATAATAAAAAAGTAACGTGCTTCTTTTAACATTAATAACATTTTCTTTTTTATATTGTTCCACAGTAAGTTTAAAATTTCATTTTATATAATTTTTCCGAGATAATGTGACATTTTGTCGTTAGTTTGAACGCGTCGTACGTGATCTGACAATAAAGGGTCAAATAATAATAATAACTTTATTCAGGCTTCATCAAGTACAAAGAAAACTTTAAAAAAAAATTATACATATACAAAGGTATGAACAAAAGTTCACAGAACAGAAAAATAAAAAGGAAAATGATAAGTACATGCCTAAGTAAAATAAGGAGTTCAGATAACACCTGTTCTTCCACTCCCCAAATCAAAAACAATAATAAACTAAAAAATTCAATGACAACCGAGCACCGCCATAGGCTAATGTCGAACATGCAGAATAGTTAACTACACATACTACACTATAGAGTGTCCAAATGATATCATATAAGAATCTCATCCCCCGAGGCCACCAAGCACAAGCCCACAGTCACACACCAAAAACCCAGTCCCGTAAAGGTTTCTTAAATCGGTTCAAGGGTAGACTCACTAAATATATAGGAAGATTATTATAAACAGATGTAATTTGATATGAGAAGCATCTCTTAAAAAATTCCAAACGATGTGAGGGAGGAGTTAACCTACCCCTGAACCGGATATTCACATTGTGTACGTCCGTTCTAAAATTAATTCGGTCGAATAGATAATAATAATACTCCGTAATAATCTTATAATAAAAACAAGGTTTGTGAACATACCGACGCGACTTCATATTCATCCATTTAAGTTTCTTAAAAGCAAAAGAGACATGATCATACTGTAACAAGTCACAAAAAATGTATATATTAATTTGGGTAAAATTTAATTACTCGTAAAAGACAAGAATTTTTTGGCCGTTTAATAAGTTCCACTACTCCTGGGTGATCAATCCGAGAGAGCGGTACGTTTTTTGTGTCTACATCGGTATTAAATTTTGTCGATTGTGCTCTAGTAATAGCATATATCGTCTGAGTCATATCCACATTAATTTCTTTGAGTTCTTCAGAAGAGATTTCTATTCTCGATAGTGCATCTGCAGCAACATTATCTTTACTCGTAATGTATTTAATAGTAAAATCATATTCTTCTAGAACCAGACGAAATTTGGTAAGTCTACTGGATGGGGTTGTCATTCCAAACAGATACACCAGTGGTTTATGATCTGTATATAAAACGAATTTTTGTGAGTACAAGTATGGACGAAAAAATTTAACTGCCCAAACGAAGGCTAAAAGTTCTTTTTCGATAGTACAATAGTTACGCTCGGCTTTATATAAAGATCTACTGGCATATGCAATGGGTTTATCACCACCATTTGATAACACTGCACAAATTGCATAACCCGACGCATCGGTTTTTAAAGAAAAAATATTTTCTGGAGAAAAATTAGGAAATTGCAAAATTGGTGGTTTACTTAAAGACTCTTTTAGCAAATTGAAAGATTGTGGACATTGTGATGTGCTGTACGTTTTATCTTGTTAACTTATTTAAAGGTATGGTTATATGAGCAAAATTTTTAATACATTTTCTGTAATAATTAGCAAAAGCTACAAATCTTTTTACATTAACGGAATTTTTCGGAATTTGATATTTTTGAATGGCAATTATTTTTTCATTATCGGGTACCACTCCACTAGCCGAAATGGTATGGACCTAAATACAGAATTTCCTTTTTCAAGAACTCACACTGTTCGGATTTAATTTTAATTTTACCTTGCGTAATCTATTGAACACTTTTACTAAATTTTGATTATGTTTATTTAAATTATTTCCAAAAACAATTAAATTATCTAAATAAATGAAACAATTTTCATAATTTAAATCAGCCATTGCTATTGTCATAGCACGCGAAAATGCATTTGGACTTATTTTTAGTCCCATGGGGAGACGAGTCATCAGATATTGTCCGCGATCAGTTATAAACGCGGTGTAGGGTCGACTGTTAGGATCTAACTCCATCTGGTAATAACCTTGAGCAAGATCTAAATGAGAGAAATAAATTGCTGCTGAAAGAGAATCTAGAATTTCTGTTATTGATGGCAAAGGAAACTTGTCGTCTTGAATTTTCTGAGTTAACAATCTATAATCAACAACAACTTTCCATTTTTTGTTACCATTTTGATCAACTTTCTTTGGAACAATTAATAAGGGTGATGACCACTTTAATGATGCTTCCTCAATAATTCATTGAGTCAGCATATCAGCTACTTGATGTTGAACTTCCTGCTTTTGCGCGTTTGGCAATCTGTAAAGTTTGACATATGAAGGTAATACATTTTCATGTAACCGGATTGATTGTTTATAAATATTTGATGTACTTAATTTGTCACCCCCCAAGTGAAAAATATCTGAATATTTAGCGCAAATACGTTGCACAGAATTCTTTTCTTCCTCATTTAAGTGAGTTGTCCGAATTAAATCTAGAAGTTTATCGGTTCTCTCTATTGACAAATTTTATAATATTTAAGATGGTCTACTTTTGGTTTAAAATTTTTTAATACAACATCGTTTTCTCTAGTATTCAGCAATTTCACAGGAATTAATTTGGAATTTGGCCGATATAAACTGCTTGCTACGAAATAGTATATTAAAAAACAAGTTTCGTAAGACACGCTTGAAATGCACGAATTGAAGTTGAAAAACGAGTGGCGAAGCCACGAGTTTTTTAATGAATGAGCGCTTTAAGTCTTATGAAACGTGTTTTTTATGCTATTTTTTGTAATTCGCGATTTTATCCTTTTTTAACAATAATATAATAAACTTTGACAATGTAGGGAAATAGGTAGTAACAGTTGGTAACACCGTAACACTTGAAAATAGAAATTTGAATTGACAATTAGAAATTGTCAAAACACAGAATATATTCACCTGAAAAAGATGTTCCATGTACACCTCCCAAAATAAGAGAAATTGCTTAGAGTCAATGTCCTCATCATTGTGGACCTTGTATTCGATGCTAAGAACGTGTTCAAATATCCACAAACATTAATCAATTAATTATCATCAAAATAAGCGCCAATTAATGACCCAATGTTACCAACTTGAACTGGTTTCATAAAATATTACTAAAATCTCATTACAGCATCGGATGCTGTAAGGAGTCTCATTACAGCATCGGATGCTGTAAGGAGTCTCATTACAGCACCCGTTTGAGTACTGTAATAGCTTTCATTATCGTCACGAATTACAAAAACACCTTTACACATCTCCACAGCCAAAACAACGCATTTTTCATTTGAGTCAATTGGGCAATATCGCACTATTTCACATCGTGCTGGAATTTTGGTGTAACTTTGCTGTGTTGACTGAATTAGCAAACAAAGGATGTCATCGTTTACATTTAACTTTAATTCATATGTTTCGTAATCGATCATTCCAAAATACTTTTGAATAAAATCTAATCCCAATATTCCTTTCATATTTCATTATTGTCGAACGACTCAATAATAAAAAAATCATGACTTAACGAAAAACAAGATACCTCCAAAGGCAAGTTTACAATTCCTTCAGAGTTTGTTGATCCCGCTAATCCTTTTATATTCATATTGTTATTTTTTATTTGCTCTTGACCAGATAAATATTCCTTAGAAAATAATACTAACCGATGCCCTGCATCTAACAAAAATAAATGATTTAAACCATTATACCCTAAACTAATAAAACTCAATCCATTTAAATTTATATTAACATCTGAGACACAAATTTTTCTATCAGACACGAAAAAAATTATCATCCGTGGTTTTTAATGGATGCTGTTCTGACTGATTTGTTTCAGCAGAGGTCGTGTAGGCCCTTCCATTTGAACGATTGTTAGGGTTTTGAGTGTTGTTAAAATTTCCCCTTCGACTAAATAAATTTCCTCTAAAATTTTGATTTGGAGTTCTACCACGACTATTGTTATAATAATAATTATTTCTACCTCTATTATTATTATTACCGTTATTATAATTACCCCTAAATTGATTGTTTGATCTTCGATTGAAATGACCTTGCGATTGTCCTCGATTCGTCGAACGAAAATTACCTCGTCCACGCATGTAAAAGACATTTGAGGATCTTGACGGTTCTTCGTCTTTTGCTCTTCTTATAGCGTCACCCAATGACGAATAATTTCTCGCTTTTACTATGGTAGGGAGTTTACTATTATGTAAACCTGCTGCAAAAGCACTGATAGCAATCTTTTCATTAACGGTGGTTAAAACTTGCATTGCTTCTACGTCGCCATCAGCCTGACTAATAGTAAGATTAACCAATAAATCCTCCACCTCTTTGCCAAACTCATCTATTGACTTTCCGGCCTGTCTAGCAGTATTTAATTTATGTGACTAAGAACTGGCGGACTGTTTAGTTAAACAATAACCAGTTATATCTCTAACTAAATCTGTATTTGAGGGATACGCGGTTTTTAATCTAATTTTTGCACTTGGCGTTAATCTAGTTTTTAAAACGTAAGTCGTTAACAAAACTTTGTCTGCAGCATCTAAAAATGAATCATAAAGCTCAATACCTTTATAAAACGCTCAATAGCGTCCATAACAGGTAGCATACACGCTGCGGTTCTAAGATCAAATTTTTCCGACATTTTAAAATTTTTTGGTTCTGATCCTTTTATCTGATTTTGACAATTAATTATCTATAAGTTTAACTATTTTATCTACATATATTTTAACTTCTTCAACTAAAACTGATTCATGAGCCCTACTACTAAACTCTTTTCTTAAAGCAATAAATTTATTTTCTAATTGATTTAGTTTTCCTACCTTCCGATTGATTAATTCTATATTAGTCCTTCTTTTAACTGAATTTTTCTTTAAGTTCTTATGAAATAACAATAACTCTTCTTCTAACTCTATTCACTTCTTGGTTGACATAAAGATATCTTTCACTCACCACCTTTAATTGCTGTTGTTGCACTTTGTCTTCCACTACACAACTTTTCTTCACTCCTCGATTATACTTGAATAGGGACGTGGGGATGTGAAGAGCGTTAAACTTCAGCTCTGGATGCGGCTCTTCTTAAGATTCTTTTTTTTATATGGTGCGTATAAGCTTTCACCAGGCGTAACACGAAAGTAATCACCATCATAATGAACATTATGTAGTGTGTTACCGTAACATCATCATCCATCTTAATTTTATTTTCCTGCACTACGAAGTTTGCATTAACTGCACCATTTTCAGTTAATTCCTGGCTGGTATTCGACTCTTTGCTATGATGTTTTCCCATGTTTAATCTTATAATCTTAAAACTCGTGCGCTGGCAGGATCGCCATGTAATGGTTGGTGATGATGATGTAAAATGATGGGATCTCCGGGTTAGAATAAACGCATAATAGCTTCTCTTAATTAATTCATTTATTGACAACACTTAAGTTACACGACGTGTCACTTTCCAGTAGTTAAAGCGTACTCTCTTTTCGAGCGATGACCGCCGCTACACAATACCTAACGTGCGTCATTTAGTGCTTACTTTTAACTATCTTAACGTACTTAACAATTTGTTATTATTACACTAAGTACAGAAATATTTTGGGAGTGGAGACAACGGATGAGGGACTCGCGAGAATACCGGAGAGAAGAAGAAGTTAGAGAGTCGGGAGGTACAGGAGAGACGTGGGTTGGGTTGAAGAGAAAAAGCCAGGTGTCAATCAACCAACAGAATTATGTGAGTACTAGATACAATTATTTTTGTGTCTATATATATTTGTTCTGTTTCTAAAAGAATAAATTAAAGTATTGTTGTCATTCATTGATTCAAAGTTGTTAAGAAATAGTCGAGACCGGCGCGGGAAAAATCTGAGACGCTTATAGAAAGTTACTTAAAAACGCGGGGGTTAGAAAAAAACTGTCAAAAAGGAAAAATCTTACTGTTCTTGTAGAATAAGTAGAAGTATCTCTTCGAATAG
>NW_019281210.1:0-43500 GCF_000648695.1 Onthophagus taurus
AATGTCCTCATCATTGTGGACCTTGTATTTGATGCTAAGAACGTGTTTAAACATTAATAAACAAAAATTGTCACATTGACAACTAGAAAAATTAATGATCCAATGTTACCAACTTAAACTGGTTCCATAAATTGTTACTAAAATCTCATTACAGCATTGGATGTTGTAAGGAGTCTCATTACAGCACCCGTTTGAGTACTGTTATAGCTTTGATTACCGTCGCGAATTACAAAATAGTATATTAACAAACAAATTTCGTAAGACACATTTGAAATGCACGAATTCAAGTTGAAAAATGAGTGGCGAAGCCAAGAGTTTTTTAATGAATGAGTGCTTTAAGTCTTATGAAACGTGTTTTTTATGCTATTTTTTGTAATTCGCGTTTTTATCCTTTTTTTTCTCAAAAATAAAATAAATTTTGACAATGTAGGGAAATAGGTATGTAGCAGTTGGTAACACCGTAACACTTGAAAATAGAAATTTGAATTGACAATTAGAAACTGTCAAAACACAAAATGTATTCACCTGACAAAAATGTTTCATGTACACCTCCCAAAATAAGAGAAATTGCTCAGAGTTCAATGTCCTCATCATTGTGGACCTTGTATTCGATGCTAAGAACGTGTTTAAACATCCATAGACAAAAATTGTCACATTGACAACTAGAAAAATTAATGACCCAATGTCACCAACTTGAACTGGTTCCATAAAATGTTACTAAAATCTCATTACAGCATCGAATGCTGTAAGGAGTCTTATTACAGCACCCGTTTGAGTACTGTTATAGCTTTGATTACCGTCGCGAATTACAAAAAGATTTTTACACCACTCTGAAATTACAAAGCTTTGTTATAAATCGATAAATATGAGGCAATTAAAACGATATGTTTGCAAAATGAAGGTAATACGGGACAAAACGAAGAATTCGTCGAACTGAAGGTCCCTACACCAAAATGAAAGCCGCACACAATTAAAGGACAATTATTTTATGATTGATGTGGGCTCTAACAACGGGAAAAGGGTCGGGAAATCGATAGAAATGACCACAAAATCAATAACGTTTGCAGGTGCCTGCCCTCGCATATGTTGATAATTGTTCGGAAAGGCGACAGCAAGCCTAATCGCCGGCTTGCAATATTGATGAAGGATTGATTTCACGTTTCGTGTCGGCGGTGTTGTTGAATCCTATGGGAAACCATCAACCCGTAATATTCTCCGGACGTGAACTATCGCCGTAATTGATAGATAACAATCTTGCTTGTGATTCCTGTTATATAGCGCCTATTATTTCCGTTAATATTGGTTGATTGGGTCTATTATTCGTATTCAATAGTTTTCTATTATCTTCATTGTTTATATTTAATGATATAATTAAAAAAAAAGAAGATAAGTTTTAGTTGAATAAAAATATTCAACAAACTGGCGCTGAATAACAAATAAAGCAACTAAAATAGGTTGTTTTCATAAATATTCTATAAAAATTGATCTTTAATTTAGATAGGTTGCTTTTTACGATAGTTTGAGAAATAAATATTTTTCTGTAAAGCTGAATAAACTTAAATCGAACAGGCTTCTTTGATTCTCATAACCAATATATGAGGTCTCGTATTATACAGAAAACCAAGGATTTGTGTTGACTCATCGCAACTGCTAATAAACCAGCTCTAAATTTATACTAAAATCATCAGTGAAAACAGCAAAAGGAAAAGATTTAATATCATCATCACCCTAGAGTACTTTAAAGTTTCATCCCTTTGTTTTCCTTTTTTACACGTTCTCCCAGCCCTACTCATTTCTAATCCCAACAGGCCATAATCACGGTTCTCGGAGTTGATTTAGCTCTTAAATCCTTTAGTTACCGCGGCGCGGAAACTGATTTTAATTAGGGTTGACGAAAACCCTTCGAAAAATGACCAATTCCGGCAGGTAGCTCGCTAATTAAAAACTTCCACCGTCTACTACCGTTGTTTTTTCCGAGTCGCAGCGGAGGGGATCGAGGGAGGAAATCGAGGGTATCCAACCCTCTATAACAACGACGCCGACGCCGCGCGGCGTCGCCACGTTCACTGCAAATACGGTTTTTGGTTCAGTCGTGTTACGACTTCATAACGTCTCCCGGACGTCCTCGTCACCCATTGATATCGCGTTTCGTCACGTGGACCCATCATGCCATAACAACCACCTGTAAGTAGAAAGCAGAAAAGTTATTTTTTAGTAAATATTTAGAGTTAAGAAAAGAATTTAAATTATTGGCAAAGTTTAGTAAACCTTACGTACAAACTGAGTTGATTTAGCTTTGTGAGTAATTTGATGGAGATTTATCCCCAAACTAAACCAAATCTAATCCGCAAATCCAACCTCATGGTGAAAGTTGTAATTGGGGTGCTGAAATATGTTTGTATTCTTCCTAGTAATGTAAATTGTTGCAACATATACTAATGGCAGAATGTTTACTAATGTTAATCATGTCTTATTTGCTATGCTTAAAGAAACTTGCATCGGCCATCAATGCAAAATGTTAATGCACCTCGATAGCTTCATATGAAAAAAAGATGTTTTCTCCAAATCCAAGAAGCTACACTTAACATTCCTATACAAAGTGTCATAAACTTAACCGAGTGTGTTGCTTAACTTTTTATTGGTATGAGGAGTATTATTATACGTTAATCGGCAAATACTACTTACATTATTCACACACAAAAGTTTTCAACTAGTTTCAGCACCAAAAAGATGTAGAAAATAAGATGTTGTCTACAACTCAGAGTTGTTGCACTTCGGAAGAGTTTACCCTAACTTTAGATCTTGCTACATTTTGCACCTAATAATTTTGAATCACTGAATAAGATTTATGATCGACATTTCCGAATCAAAGCACTGTCCAAATAGAATATTTAAGTTAATTTAACGTTTATACTGTAACATGGAAAGCAATTAATTTCGAAATGATTAAGTTGAAACAATGTTTGGGTAAAAAAAGTTTTTTTTGTTCTCATGTTTAAAATAAAAGTTTTAATAAAATAGCAAATTTAGATAAAAGCTTTACAAAAAAAAATTGTAATTGATGATGCATTTCAGACCGAGTTGTTTCCTTGATGAGATTAAATTGCGTAGTACCTGTTTATACATAAATCAATCTGAAAAATTACTTGGAAAGATTTTCACCGGGTGATTGCTTTAAATGGGGCTATTCATGTTATTTAAAGTATGATTTTATAACATTCCATACAGAATCATAAATTTTTCTTATTACCTAAAATTGCCTGAAGCGCCGCAAATAAAAACTTCTATCGTACACGCGAAAACAAGTTTATGACAAAGGAATTTGGTTTGTGAATAAACTTTATGACAAAGGAATTTCGTTTGTGAATAGAACGTTCTCGCGAGAACACACGTCTCGAGGTTTACCAAGACGTGTGTTACTTCCGTTAGAAGATTGCAACGCGCTTTCAGCTATGCATTACACGTGCCGCACTCAATTTAATTTGTATTGTATCGATACCGGTGGTTGAAGTGCTTCCGCTAATGGTATCTCTGTACCGACGGAGTTTGAAAGCAGATGTGTTCCAGATATGAGTGTTAAATGGAACGTGGTCCTTCTATTCTTTATGGTTTTTATTCTTTCAACCTTTTTTAACAATTTATTTTACTATTTCGAAATTATTGTTGAATTTGATTTGTATGCACATAAAAGTTGGAGGAATACAAATGTACAGGGTGTCCCGTACAGCGCACGGAGCGGCTGTATCTCTAGAACGGTAAGACCTAGAGGTTTGGGAAAAAAATCCTTATAAGCAAAGTGACCAAGAGAAATAGCTGGAAATTATTTTGAAGTTCAGTAAACAAATTTGAGTTTCAGAAACATTTCTGATACATATTATTTCTATCGAAACGTTTCTGCAACATACAGCTGACAATTACGGTACATTACTAAGATGTTTCATTAACGGTTTTGAATCATTTGTGATAAGTAAATACGTTTACCAATCTACGAAAATGTCTCCTAGAGATATTCAGCTTTAATTTTTTTCTTTCCATCTTATCACACGAATGTAAAACCACATACAGGGTGTATCAGGTGTGAGTAGAAAAAATTTGAGGGGTTATAGGTCCCCTTTTTGTGAATACAAAATTCTTATAATACAATGTCCTATTCTTTAACATTCTTAAGATGTGATACGATAAAGTTAAGAGTTTGAAAGTTTAAGTATGTACTGCTGTATAAAGAATTATACTAAGCAGGCTTTGCTTATGTATATTAATTTGACACATAAAAGTTATTTTTGAGATATTTTTTTTAGAAGTTGTTTACAAAAATATAAAATTATATCAAATTTACATGTTGTAATCTGAGTGGGTAACATCCATTACACGCAAGTTGAATACTATACTTTATCTACAACTATTTAATTTTGAAAAAAAATTCAAAAAAAAAATAAACTTGATAGACATTTCAGACATAACCTCAATATAAGAAAGCTGTCATTTCTGTTAATATTTTATTTTTTGATTAGTAGGCCGTGTCAGAACTGTGGAATAATGGCTTCATTATTCAACACTTTGTCAGTCATAGGTAATGCGTGTCATTACCCGTCAAAAATCAATTGTATAACGAATAGATAATTCAATAGTTGTAGATAAACTTACTTATTGTATTAAAAACAACAAAATTACAAAACTAGAAACAAATTGCAAAATAAAGCCTGCTCAGTACTCAAACCTGTGAACCCTTAACTTTATGGTATCATATCTTAAGAAGAACAAAGAATGGGACATTGTGTTATAAGAATTTTTTATTCAGAAAGGGGAGACCTATAACCCCTCAAATTTTTTCTACTCATACCTGATACAGCCTGTATATAACTATATAATTTTATGATTGCAGGAGAAAAACAGCCAAATTTAGCGGGAATCGCGATCATACCTTATAAGTTATGGTTTGACCTACGGAAAACGTAAAATTCTTTATCTACGACTGCTTGGATAAGTCATCATTACCGCACTCATTTGAGGTGATTTGAGTTACGTAATGAAGTTCATTACCGCACTGGTTTCATTACGTAACGCATTTTTAGCCTAATCAGAACAGACTTAATTTATTGAAACGAGCAACAATACAAAAGAAAAAGTGCTATCTACTTACAGAGAAACAATACTATTTATTATAAACATTAATTGTTATGTTTTTACATTTCAAAACACTTATTCCAGATGAGTAAACATGTTGTTGAAACTGACAATTCAAAATTGTCAACAATCATTTCAAAATATTTTTATAAATGTCAAATAGATTTTTCTAAAGAAATTGATTTTTTAGTAATTTTTAGCAGTCGTAGATAAAATGCTGTATATCACACGTGGGCTAGAGCATAATTATGTTTCTAACCGACTTGTAATATAAATAACTATTACATACTTTCTTTAAATAGTGTTCATTAGCCGTATTTTCATTAACTAAATCTAGTGGTGATATATAAAAGAACTTATACAAAACTTGCGCCATTCTAAACCAATATTCAAACGATTCGAACTGAGAACAGAAGAAAACATACAATAGAACAAGACGCTGACCGCGTCACCGCGATGTAGATATTCCAGACATGTTTCAGACACATTTGTAGAGAAATGTTTCAAATAAAATGTTTCTGCTACATATTTTAATGATATTTCATAAATATTCCTACTGAAATGTATTTGATACATATCATTAGATACGTTCTGTAGAAAGCGTACCTGTCACATATATGAAACGTAGTTCTAAGATGTTTCATTTAATTCACTGTACGCTAAAATTGAAATGTTTCCCAGATGTTTCTTGTTTACTGGGTAATATCTCCTAGACCATTCAACCGATTTGAATATTTTCGGTATTGTTTGAAAGAGCATTTTATGCTCTTTTTGAAGATATTCAGTAAGACCGTTTGTTTTAAAACAAATGAGCTAGAGGACGTTATCTGCAGCGATTACATGTTTTTGTGATTTTTGAAGAAAAGTTAAATGGAACGATATTATTTACTTCACAGACCCTTAGTTACCTTAAAATTTGCTAAATTTTAGTGAAAACCGCATCTCGATATCGCCACCCGTTCTCGAATTATAGAAGAAAATGTTAAAAACTCGAGTGCCATCAATCGGATCCAGTTACCTCATCGAGAAAAACAAATCACATAACCATGGTAACTGTAAGCATGTCATTTACTAACGCAGAAGCGTATGATAGAGCGTATGATGATTTATTTTCAATGTTTCGAATACGATGCCATGGCAAAAATGTGCAATGCAATTACGACAAAGAGAGACATTTTTCTCTAGAAGTGTTTTTAAGATTGACTTAGCGATTACGGAAAACTGGCAACGTGTAGCCCATTCAGACATCTCTATGAATTCGTAAATCACATTGATGCGCAATGTGATCCCTCATAATCTGGGAACTCCGAAAACAATTATCCACAAGAGTTCTCAAGAGAATAATATCTACACCACGTTGTTTTGCATCAGGCCTTAACAGATACCGATTATGATAACAGACTGAACTATTACCATTGACTTTTAAATATCATTTGGACAAATCCAAATCTTTTATCACAAATGCTATGGATGCATGAAGCATCTGTCAACAAGCTGATGTAAACTTGCATAATATGCATTCTTGGTTTGAGCAAAACCCACATTGCTTTCACCCCTTTATCTATTGGGTAGACTAAACGACCTGACTTTTCAAGAAAAACCAATAACCAGGGAGAATATGGCAAAACACTAAATACCAGTAGAAACGTATCTAGGGCCGAGACTTAAGCAGCGCTTTTTTTCATCGAGGTTTATGAAAGGCATTTCGCACATTAGTGAGTTATTTTTGCCAAAATTTAAGTTATTCTAAATGTTTTGATTTATTTTGTTTTATTATCATTGTTGATATTTCATTGATCCGTTGACTTTTTAACACGCCTCAAAAGTAGTTTTGAAGCAGTTCTAAGCTTGGATAAAGTGTTTTAGAAGGTTCTAGATAATAAAATTATTGTTCTCTCTTATTTGTTTCTTAAGGTAACTTGATCCGATTAAGATATACGAATTTTTAACATTTTCTTTTATAATTCGAGAATGGATGGAGATATCGAGATGCGGTTTTCACTAATATTTAGCAAATTTTATGGTGATTAACGGTCTGTGAAGTAAATAGTACCGTTCCATTTAACTTTTTTTCAAAAATCACAAAAATATGTAAGCGCTGCAGATAACGACCTCTAGCTTATTTGTTTTAAACCAAGCGGTCTTACTGAACATATCTTTTAAAAGAGCATAAAATGCTCTTTCAAACAAGACCAAAAATATTCAAATCGGTTGAATGGTCCAGGAGATATTAAAATGTAAACATTTGAAAACGCATTGGCCTCCCCCTCCCTTATTATGACAGATATGAGAAATATCGCAAAACAAANAATAAATGCATCGAGGTTTATGAAAGGCATTTCGCACATTAGTGAGTTATTTTTGCCAAAATTTAAGTTATTCTAAGTGTTTTGGTTTATTTTGTTTTATTATCATTGTTGATGTTTCATTGATCCGTTGACTTTTTAACACGCCTCAAAAGTAGTTTCGAAGCAATTCTAAGCTTGGATAAACTGTGAAGGAAGGTTCTGGATAATAAAATTATTGTTCTCTCTTATTTGTTTCTTAAGGTAACTTGATCCGATTAAGATATACGAATTTTTAACATTTTCTTTTATAATTCGAGAAAGGATGGAGATATCGAGATGCGGTTTTCACTAATATTTAGCAAATTTTATGGTGATTAACGGTCTGTCAAGTAAATAGTACCGTTCCATTTAACTTTTTTTTAAAAATCACAAAAATATGTAACCGCTGCAGATAACGCCCTCTAGCTTATTTGTTTTAAACCAAGCGATCTTACTGAAAATATCTTTTAAAAGAGCATGAAATGCTCTTTCAAACAAGACCAAAAATATTCAAATCGGTTGAATGGTCCAGGAGATATTAAAATGTAAACATTTGAAAACGCATTGGCCTCCCCCTCCCTTATTATGACAGATCGAATTACGAACTTCAAATTAATTTCCAGCTATTTCTCTTGCCCACTTTGCTTATAAGGATTTTTTTCCCAAACCTCTACGCTTAACGGGACACCCTGTATACTAATGTAACATGGAACAGAGATATGTTCGGGATGGAGTTATACACCTAACAAGGGCTGTACATTCGGTACACCTGCTATTGAAACATCTTGTCGACGTCGAGTTAACTCGTTAACCCTGTTTTCGTTATTCCGACGTAACAACCTTGTCTGTATCGTTGTGTTCATGGCAGGTGACCTGATGTCTCTCACGTATCGATCAACTGCTATTTTGCAAAAAGTAATTTCATAGTTGGTATCTTCAGCGAAGTTAATTAAAATTCTTTCACGAAAAGAAAATTTTTCTATTAAGTTAGGTATTTCAAATTTATTATTTATTCTTTATTATATATTCTTCTACGTATTAGAACTCGGGATGGTCTCCGTTGTTTTCGTGATTTCGTTCCGAACTTAACAACATAAAAGTTTAATGAAAAATGTAAGAGCAAAAATGATGTTAGAAAACATTTAATAAATGCTCTTTATTGTTTACCCCATTTGAACGAAATGAATTTGAATTATTTATATAGTACTCTTCATATTCAATGAGTACACGAGATTGACATCAAGATAGCGACAAAGAGCAGACGGGTAAGGTAAATACTTGAAAGGAAGTTAACAGCTAAGGTAAACACGTTTTCGTAAAATTTTAACAATCACTTCTTTAAGTCCTAGAAATATGCAAAATTAAATTTCTACTAGCTACTAGCTAAGTTGCTAGTTGATAACTTATGAAGGGATGCAGAAAGCCCTCACGAGACTCTCCTTAAACCTACCTCAATTGAGGTTCAATAAAGAAATTTAAAAAGTTTGTCTAAAAATTAGAATCATTTTTGGCTGAATAAATATCCAGTCTAAATTTTAAATAAAATTTAAAAGAACCTGAAGCATTGCGCAATAACTTTGAAGTCCTCGAAGAAACCTCGTTTTTCAACATTCATAGATGTAAAATAAGGACAACACAACCTGGACGTATATCGGTTTTAATCTCTAAAGTTAAGTGGCAGGAGTTAAAGTGAGTGGTATCCGTAAAGGAACTACGACAAGGGTCGTGTTGAAGCGCAAGTGCTGCAAACCCTTTTACCTTCCTACGTTAATCCAAAATCCGGAATATTCATCAAATTGAATATGTGCATGGATAAAAATTTGAAACTTCTAATATTTGGTTTAGTATTTGATTCTAAAATTTGAAAAATTAGATATACAGGGTGTTTCTGCAAGTCGTAGCTTAATTTTAATCACAAATACTAGAGCTAAAATAATGACTTCAAAGTTTTTAAACATTTTCTTTAATATTTTCAATATGGTTTGTCTTAAAAAGATAAAATTTGGCAAACAATATAATGTCATCATGAGAAATCGTTTACAATCACTTTTGAAAGTATGCAACCACGGGTCAATGCTATACAGGTGTCCACAAAGGTTATTTCCTTAAAACTTTTTTGTTATGTTGTAAACCCTTAAAATTTCTATCTGATTCTAAAAGCTTATTTTATTTTAAAATTATTTTCACTCTTAGAAATTTTTGATTAGACGCGTCGTTTTAGAGTTATTCATAAAAAGATACAACCTCGTCCATGAAATACTGTCATTAATCGTAGACGCCCATGAAAATAGATCATAAGTAAAGCAATATGTCAAATTAATGGACGTCAAAAAAGTATATTTTCTAAAGACGCAGCATCAATAGTATATTTTTCCATCATAGTATGACAAAACTGTACTTGCAACAATTTTTAATTCTTGTACTGTCGACAAGTGATATGGATACAATTCGTGTGGCACACATCACGTCGTACATTTGGATGTTCCGAAATGTCCGAACTGTATCATCAGTTATTTCCAATATCATTTCATTTCATTGCCTAAATACTCTTCCAAAGTTAAAAGCATGTCAGTTTGTTTACTAAAATTGTAATTATTTGTTATTTTAAACAACTATTACCGACTGACGAATGTTGAGTAATGATTTGACAGTTGCTTTACTGCCCCAATTACAATTTGTTTTCATAGGTACCTACGATTAATAAAACATACCATAATCAAGGTTGTATCTTTTTGCGAATAACTCGAAAACGATGCGTCTAAACAAAAATTTCGAAGGGTGAAATTAATTTTAAAATGAAATAGGCTTTTAGAATCAATTGTAAAATTTAAGGGTTTATGACATAATACAAAAGTTTGAAGGAAATAACCTTTGTGGACACCTGTATAGCATTGATCTCGTGGTTGCCCATATCTTAACCATTTATGGGTTTAGCCCAAAAATTTTTTCACGAATCATCGCCATTCTAACTCTAGTATTTGTGATTAAAATTATGCCACGACTTACAGGAAGATCCTGTAAATCATATTATAAAGATACATCTCTATAGAGTTTTGCCAGCATAATTACTCGATCTGCACTTCAATCTCCATCCCTCTGCATATACACTCGAAGGATTCCTATAAAACGGTTTTACGTAAAGTCGTAAACGGGAGAGCGTTGAAACAGCCGTTTTACGACATTTCCAAGACCATTAACCTGCCACAACTGAAAAATGTACAGCATAATTCGTGTTATTTATAGCCGACGCTTTATTATTCAATTCAGGCGAAAATATCCCTTCATTAGTTTATCTCGCGGCGATCTCATCCCCTTTCTGAACAAGCGAAGCTACGTAGTCTCACCTGTTTAACAACCGATCATCGAAGATGTCCTCGACATTATCTTGCCCCCGTTCGTTTGTCGGTTAATTACAACTCGAGGTTCGTTGAAGCGTAAAACGTTTCTGGGGGACTTTTCCCTGTTATGGCTCCATTAATTTTATCTGACGACGGAGGGACGACTCGTCCATGTCTCATTAACCACTCAATTATTGTCGGGATGAATTAAACGGGGGCGTCGTAAAGCGATGAAAGCGTCATTGGTCGTCGTTGTGTTCTTGTTCTAGCGACGACGCCATGTTCGTCCCTTTCAAGATAATTGAATTTCTTTTATTAGTCCCAGCGAGTGCTCATCTCGCAATGATACGTGATATAAAGATTGACAGATCTCCGTGTAGATAGAGTAAAGATTATGATTGATGAATTGATAATGATAAAAAATGTTGAGAATAATAAACGTGATGATAAAAACACAACGATTTACATCTTTGTTTTTTAACCCCTTTAATCGCTTGCAACTTTTATTAAATCCATCCTATTTTGTTTCGTAAATTTTGGTCAATTCGATTCTCTGCGAGTTTCATTACAAGCGACGGATTTGCAATAGTGATAGAATTAGCAGAGCTGAAAAGCCGGTGCTAACTTTATTCTGTTTTATTTTGTTGGTGGTAAGCTCTTTTAGAATTACAAATTTACGAAAAAATAACTTTTTTGATTTAACTCTGCTTTTTCATTTGTTGATGTTTATGTTTAAAATTAATTTTAACTTGCTTATATTTTTAAGTTTGGTATCTTGAACCGGTATCGTGATACATAAAACTGTATGTTAAACAGATTGGAAAAACAAGACTGAGCTGGAGTAAACACATTATATTAAACACAAAACATTATGCTGGAACGCAATTATACCAGAAATAACAAGATATATTTGTGAAATTCTGACGTTACAGCAATGTTTACTAAAAGTTATTTTTACTAAATAATATATTTATTTATATTTTATATAAAAAATATATTAAGTGATATGATGATTTTGAGAAAAACGATTTTGTAGGCGATGTTTAAAACTCGCTTAATCCATATTTATAGGATTTAAGAAACCTACATGTTAACCTACATGTTAGTAGTTACAATTTTAATTAGTATAAGACAGAATCTGTGTATAATCTGTTGTATAACAATTCTTCTATAACCAACAGCAAGGTTTATTGTTTGATACTGTTAATGATATATCTAAAAATGGTTTATCTGAACGGATTTTTTCAGAAATTTTCGGATTGCATACTGAATTGTTTTTTTTTACTGCCACCAGCATGAATAAACAAAAATTGTTTATCACGTTTACTTTTTCCGCAAAATAGGTCAGCTTTATTTTTGTTATTAAATAATAGTTTTCATCAAAACAGTATACATGTAAAATTCTTACTCTGTACAGGGTGTCCTAAATTCGTTATCAGCATAGGTTACCACAGGTTGTTTAGTTACCTTACCAAACATTCTTTTCCGGGGTAATTGACAGCCGTAAACAAAACTAACCATAGAAAATATAATATAATACCGTATTTTCTCGAATCTTATCCGCACTCGAATCTAATCCGCACCTCGATTTTAAAAATGCAATGATGGTAAAAAAAGTTGGTTTACCAATGTAATCCACATCCGATTGTAATCCGCATTTGATTTTAGAGCATACAAAATTTGTAAAAAGGGTGCGGATTAGATTCGAGAAAATACGGTATGTTTGTTATAGAAGGTCATCACGTCGGTCGGTATAAACTGCCTCCTCCTCAAAAGCGCCACCTAGTGAAATGGACTAAAACTATTGACACTAACCCCGCGATATTCGAATTAGAATTTATTTTACTTTCAATTTTAACGTAATTATTTCAATCGCCACTTCACAATAAGCGAGTTCTTATTTCTTTGATTCTTCATATTGATTCTTCATATTTCTTTGATTACCTAATACTTACTATTACGTGCCATTATCGCAATTGTGGCTGCCATTGTATGGCTTGGAACTTGTGTGCAACATGAAACCTTCATTTTTTTCAGCTTATCTGGCAAAACATATTGGTCTGTAACTTTCCTCAATGCCCGCAGATGGCCACTGGCAGCATCAATTTTATATGCAGATATAATATACGCCTACTGGGCGGTATATTTTATCTAATTTTCCTCCCACATCAAGTTATTGTTTAGGAGATTGTTTCTTATCCCTTTAATCAGGTGGGGTGGGTCAAACAAGGAGATAATAACGTTGTTTATTACTTTTTCTGCATTCTTTCCAATTAAACGGTTAACAGCTGCCTGGTTATTGCTGCCCTGATCACTTGAGTATTCAAATTCGCTATTTTAATACTTTCTGCAGGTCCACCAGGCAATATGTATGCCACGGGTTGTATCCATTTTCTTGCAACTCCTTGTAGTTGGAACACGAGAGCATATTCGGCGAATTTATTTAATTTCAACTCCCCATAATTCTCAAAACCGTAGATGCAATCTACCTTGCCATTGTAATCGAGGTGAGGTGTCAATTTTACTTCATCAAACATTAATAAACATATTCTATCTTTATTTGAAAATTTTTCGACAATAGTTTTGATGTTTTTGAAGAGCGATTCGTTTATGCCCGCTTTGTTTTTCCTCTCAGCTAAAGTATATATTTATCCGTATATATCTAACAATTAATAAATGCAATTTTTATACATTTGAGGTTATTAAATGTAATTCAAACTTACCTGTATGTTGTTCTAATAAATGATCAACAGGGAACGAAGAGTCTTGAAAAAGACTGTTTAATATTCTGTTCAAAAAGATAGATGAAAATAGAAAATGGAAGAAACGAAACGTAAACTCAACTTAAGACCACACATGACAAAACTGTTGAAATCTGGCAGAAAACAAAATGGTGGAAAACTGTCAGAAGTATTGTGCCTACCTTCGTTCTACATATTACAAAATTAAAATCCCTAGATTTACAAAGTACCGCGGTTTGACGCCATTTTGGCTCGAAAGTCAAGCGGGAAATATAAAAAAATAAGTGGTGAGATGCAGTGACAAGCTGTCAAACCCAGTCAAACCGCCATTTTGGCTGGAAAATAGGTTTCATGAACCGCGGTACTTTGTATATCTAAAGACTTTATACAAAATGAACGGTTAGCGCCATCTACTGAAATGGACTAATACTAATAACTGATTTCACTTGTAATGTATTGAGTTGAACCACCATGAAATTAACCTTACCCAATATTTTTTTCCGGGATGATTGACAGGCCAAAACAAAACTGACCTATCCTAACATTCCTTCACGCTATAATTGAGGTTTCTACACGCTTTAATTGCGTTTCTTCACGCTATAATTGGGGTACAAAAGAAAACCGACATTCCTTCACGCTTTAATTTGGGTACAAAAGAAAGCCGACAGTCCTTCACGCTTTAATTTGGGTTTCAAAAGAAAACTACCGGTCTTAACATTCCTTCATGCTTTAATTGGTGTTCAAAACAAAACTGACCTATCCTAACATTCCTTCACGCTATAATTGAGAGTCCTTCACGCTTTAATTGGGATTTCTTCACGCTATAATTGGGGTACAAAACAAAACCGACATTCCTTCACGCTTTAATTTGGGTACAAAAGAAAGCAGACCGTCCTTCACGCTTTAATTTGGGTTTCAAAAGAAAGCTACTGGTCTTAACATTCCTTCATGCTTTAATTGGTGTTCAAAACAAAACTGACCTATCCTAACATTCCTTCACGCTATAATTAAGAGTCCTTCACGCTTTAATTGGGATTTCTTCACGCTATAATTGGGGTACAAAAGAAAACCGACATTCCTTCACGCTTTAATTAGGGTACAAAAGAAAGCCGACCGTCCTTCACGCTTTAATTTGGGTTTCAAAAGAAAACTACTGGTCTTAACATTCCTTCATGCTTTAATTGGGGTTCAAAACAAAACTGACCTATCCTAACATTACCTAATATTTTGCTAGAGTTGATTGACATTTGTAAACAAAACTAACCTAACTCATATAATTTAGCTAATGTTGACTCTATATTCATCGTATATGTATAATTATAGGCGTGAATTTTTCCAAAAAAACCACTGTTTGAGAACGATGAAAAGTATTTATTTAATTATTAAATCGGTGCTACGTTACGTTTCGACCAATAAGTTGGTCTTCTTCAGGCACGTCTAAAAAGGTTTTATAGGTTCAATACAAATAATTAAGACAAAATTACATATTGAATATTTACCGTCTTAGGATGTAGCAAATGGAGGATTTGATCTATATAAATTTAACATCGCAAAGGCAATGGAGATAATTCGTTATTTAGACGTACAGGTGTCCCAATTTCGATGTCCGCATAGGCTATCTCCGAAACTAAAAGAGATAGAAAAAAAGTAGCTTACATGTCATGATCTCGTTTTTCGAGAAAATGTTAATGCCGAAAACTCCGAATAGCTATCGTCTTTTGTTTTCGCCTTATCGGCAAAAACTGAAAATTTTGTGAAAACGACAATCGCGAATATCTCACTTATTATCAAAGATGGAGTATTATAAATAAAACATTATACGGGCAACTTTTCAAGAATTCAGTGGCGTAGGTAGAATCTTTTCCCATCTTTTATTTTCGAGATTTTAGACGTAACTTTATTTTTTTAAATGGAAACCATAGTTGGCTATGATCTAAAATAATTCGTTATTTTCTTCTGATAACAAATATATATAGTTTGTGGGGTATATTTCTTATAGTTATTGAATAATTAACAAAAATTCATTTTGTTCTATCTAAAACTAATGTATGTATTTAAAAGTTAATGTTGCTATGGTGATAACCATACATACTATGATGGAACATAATGTATCAAATAATTGCCAAAGTTTGTATTTAAAAATTCGATAACAACTCTGGCATTATGTGCTGGTACGATGCACCAGCATGTTAAGTGTCAAAGTATAACAAAACTGAATAAAACTTTACAATGAATTTCGAAAATTATGAAAAATGTAACATGATGGAATGCTATATGTTATCAGATAAGAATGCGACGTTAGCCGCGGAATTTTATTTCACAAGATATCCAGAAAGAAGACAACCGCACGTAAGAACCTTCAGCCGGTTAGCAGAAAATTTAATAGATATTTGGTCCTTCCCCAAACCACATACAAAAACATACCAAAATGACCTGCAAGAGAAATTGCAACAAGACGTCTGACCCAAAAGCCGTTGCTCCCGAATATGAAAGAAAAATAAGTATAAACCATACAAAGCGGGGCTAACTCCTTATTTACGTGCCGGAGATGTCAATCGAAGATTAGAATTTTGTAGATGATATTTAGAAAAATTAAATAGTCTGCTGTTTGTTCAAAATGTTATCTGGACCGAAGAAGTCTCTGAGTGTTCAAAGAAGCTTGGGGTTCAATGTATGGTGTGCCCTTTTAGATAATAGAATTTTGCCATATAGTATCTACCATAAAAACTTAAACTCAGAGAAATACCTCAATATATTAAGGCAGCACTTGAGCCTTTGGTCGACAATTTGGCACTAAATATGTCTCAAATGATATATTTTCAATATGACGGAGCACCAGCACATAATGCCAGAGTTGTTAGTGAATTTTTAAATACTACTACAAACTCCTTGCTACAAACTTTGACAATAATTGGAAACAATGCTTTCCCTCATGGTATGGTTATCACCATAACAACATTAAGTTTTAAATACATACAATAGTTTTAGAAAGAACAAAAAAAATTGATACATTATATTCCATCATAGTATGTATGGTTATCACCATAGCAACATTAACTTTTAAATACATACATTAGTTTTAGATAGAACAAAATGAATTTTTGTTAATTATTCAATAACTATAAGAAATATACCCCACAAACTATATATATTTGTTATCAGAAGAAAATAACAAATTATTTTAAGTCATAGCCAACTATGGTTTCCATTTAAAAAAATAAAGTTACGTCTAAAATCTCGAAAATAAAAGATGGGAAAAAAATTCTACCTACGCCACTGAATTCTTCGTAAAAAGTTGCCCATATAATGTTTTATTTATAATACTCCATCTTTGATAATAAGTGAGATATTCGCGATTGTCGTTTTCGCAAAACTTTCAGTTTTTGCCGATAGAGCGAAAACAAAAGACAATAGCTGTTCGGAGTTTTCGGCTTTAACATTTTCTCGAAAAACGAGATCATGACATGTAAGCTACTTTTTTTTCTATCTCGTTTAGTTTCGAAGATAGCCTATACGGACATCGAAATTGGGACACCCTGTACATAATTTTAAGTTAGAGTTTAAAATTTACGAATTCTAAAAAAACATATAAAAAACAATTTCGGAAAAAACGATGACCCTTTGTACATTAAAACATTAAACCATAAGGTCGGCTCACCTTTTTTTATCTATATATATATATATATATATGTCAATGTGTGTATGTGTGTTTATTAATCATTAATGCTTGAAAATCAGTATTTTGCAAGATGACGACCGGAATACAATTTGCAGAACAGGTCTTGAAATTTTTTGACTTTACTGTAACGTGTTCGATGTGTGACTAAACTTAATAACGACAATAAAGTTATGTTAATGCGCAGACGTAAGGATTCCCAAAAACTGGTATTACAAAAATTTCAAAAAATATCGCTGTTTATTAAATTCATCATTCATTAAGGTAGTTTTTATGTATGTAGAACTCTTCTAATATGTCCAGTGTTTTAGGTTTATTAATTTTCTTAATCATTTGTATCTGGTCGATGTTGGTATTGTGATTATTATCTGAAAGGTGTTTGTATACGGCCGATGATTGTTTAGTCACGTGTTCTCTAAATCTGGTCTTAAGATTACGTCCTGTCTGTCCGATGTAAAATTTGTCACAATCAGCGCATTTAAGTTTATAAACACCGCTCATGTCAAGTGGTGAGAAAAACTCATATAAGTACGAAGGCTTTCACAGCCGGTGTTAATTGAACTAAAACTAGAGACTTTCGGGTTTTGCCATGCGTCTTTTAAAAAAAGGTTCATGTTGTAAACTTTCTTTTCTGGAAGTCATTGCTCATTTTTTTAAATCTTACTATGTTAAAACATTCAAATTTTGCTGAAACTGCGTAGACAGGCAAAATTTTAGCTACTTTTTTTCTATCTCTTATTTTCGGAGATAGCCTATGCGGACAACAAATTTAGGACACCCTGTACTTAACGTAACTTTTTTTTATTAAATTTTGCTTAAATCAATTCGTTTTATTATCTTACCGAAAATTTCATCTTCGTTTTCGAGAGAGGCCATAAAAGGTGAGTCGTTTCAGTACTTAAAACGGAAGCTCCATAAAAAAGGCGATCTTTTCAGTAGTAACTTTCTTTAGATGTTTCGTTGATTTAAAAGAAGTGAAATAAAATTGAAACGAATGTAACTCGATAAAATTGTTGAGGCGATCTACAAAGTGGATTAAATATGCAATTAACTATCGTTTTGGTTAGTACAAAGTGTAACGTAAATTGAATAAGGTTTAATGACTGAAAAGACGAACGAAGACGTGATCGATAGCGTGATAATCCGATGAATTTAACGATCCATCATTCCAATTTTATTTTCATGGAACGCTTTTAAAATTTTTGGGTTTAATACTCATCCGTGTAAATCGAGTGAAAAAGTTCCGATCGATAGTTTGAGTTAGTTTCGAAACATTTTATTGTTGAAAGTAATGATCGTACAAATAAAATTTGTCAGCAGAATAAAATTCGAAAACTTTAGCACATCGAAAACCGTTGATATTTTATCACAATCAGTTTCTACATAGTGTTAATACTTCAACGGAACAGTTTTTTTTGTGTGGATTTTATTTTTCCCTAACGTCGTCCATTTTCGTTTCAGGTAATTGTAAAATGTGAATTCCCACACCTGGCTTAGTTCACATCCTGAAAACAAATGGGGGCGCACCAATCGACCAGGTTGGACAAGAATTTCGTCGGCGACGATGGTAAGTAAAAATTACTCTTCCTATTGGCTAAAATAAGCAATTATTGAAAGAAATTGCAAGACGTGATAAAATAATTTTGTGATGCATGAATAACATCAATATAAAATTCAATATAAAAAATTATATGTCGGGTTATAGGATAAAGAACTTGATATCACAAAGAAATATTTGCTTTGTATGGTAACGGTAAATTGCAAATCCGCAGGTAACATTCTCGGTTCGATCTGTAAAAGGCAATGTAGCTTTGATAAAAAATGAAAATAGCTTTGCGAATATTGATGAAATAATGGGTAGGTATAATAAAAAAGTACTACAATAAATTTTTTGATGACAATTTACTATAGCGATATTCATAGGTAATCCTAAATCTTTGCAGACTTCTTAGGATTCCGTGTCAAATTCAGAGTCATTCGAGATTTAGGATATCTTTAATACGATGTTCGAGAAGAAATTTTCTCTTAGAGGAAAATTATAATATATTTATTGGTTTTCTGTAGCTTATGAAACAATAAAAATAACCTTTTATAACGTGAAATAGTTTTGTGTACATTTATGATTGAATAATGCATTGTGTTCATTTTTGTTACTGTGTTAAATTTTTATTTTTAATTAAATTAAATTCATAACGTTACTAAATTTAAAGTTTTGCAGTCCACAAAATTTTATTATAACATCATGCGTTTCCATTGCTGCGTTGGATTCAATTTGCCTTTTGAAACAGCAACCGATGTCATCAGCAGTCACGTCGTTTTTTGAATCACCTCAATTTGAAACAATTGAAGTATTGTTATGTTCGGTCTACAACTCAGCTTCATTTTCGCAGCCGGTTGAGATAAAAAGTAATAAAGGAGTCGCCCCCAAGCGACCTCGTCTTCATTTCCTAAGTTAGTGAAATTAAATCGTGATCGAGGTTAGCATAGGAGGCAAAATCTGAGCTTGATTTCATTTTCTCATATTATAACGATAAAAGATAACCAAGCTAATGTCTGGATCGCAAGCGATTATATTCTCTAACTTAATGAAGATAAACAGTAATGGAAGTAATGCTTCGGCCACAAGTGACCTCGGCTTCATGTTCTATTTTGATGAAGATAACCAATAATGGAGCTAATGCCTCGGCCGCGAGCGACCTCGGCTTTATTCTCTATCTTGATGAAGATAAACAGTAATAGAAGTAATGCTTCGGCCGCA
The DNA here is from genome assembly GCF_000648695.1 of Onthophagus taurus. Lineage (NCBI taxonomy): Eukaryota > Metazoa > Arthropoda > Insecta > Coleoptera > Scarabaeidae > Onthophagus > Onthophagus taurus. Next base: position 19,965 of record NW_019281210.1, read on the forward strand.
AGTGACCTCGGTTTCATATTCTATTTTGATGAAGATAAACAATAATGGAGCTAATGCCTCGGCCGCAAGCGACCTCGGCTTTATTCTCTATCTTGATGAAGAAGATAAACAGTAATGGAAGTAATGCTTCGGCCGCAAGTTATCTCGGCTTTCTGTTCTATTTTGATGAAGCTAAACAATACTGGAGCTAATGCCTCGGCCGCAAGCGACCTCGGCTTTATTCTCTATCTTGATGAAGATAAACAGTAATGGAAGTAATGCCTCGGCCGCAAGCGACCTCGGCTTCATGTTCTATTCTGATGAAGATAAACAATAATGGAGCTAATGCCTCGGCCGCAAGCGACCTCGGCGTTATTCTCTATCTTGATGAAGATAAACAGTAATAGAAGTAATGCTTCGGCCGCAAGTGACCTCGGCTTCATGTTCTATTTTGATGAAGATAAACAATAATGGAGCTAATGCCTCGGCCGCAAGCGACCTCGGCGTTATTCTCTATCTTGATGAAGATAAACAGTAATAGAAGTAATGCTTCGGCCGCAAGTGACCTCGGCTTCATGTTCTATTTTGATGAAGATAAACAATAATGGAGCTAATGCCTCGGCCGCAAGCGACCTCGGCGTTATTCTCTATCTTGATGAAGATAAACAGTAATAGAAGTAATGCTTCGGCCGCAAGTGACCTCGGCTTCATGTTCTATTTTGATGAAGATAAACAATAATGGAGCTAATGCCTCGGCCGCAAGCGACCTCGGCGTTATTCTCTATCTTGATGAAGATAAACAGTAATAGAAGTAATGCTTCGGCCGCAAGTGACCTCGGCTTCATGTTCTATTTTGATGAAGATAAACAATAATGGAGCTAATGCCTCGGCCGCAAGCGACCTCGGCGTTATTCTCTATCTTGATGAAGATAAACAGTAATAGAAGTAATGCTTCGGCCGCAAGTGACCTCGGCTTCATGTTCTATTTTGATGAAGATAAACAATAATGGAGCTAATGCCTCGGCCGCAAGCGACCTCGGCGTTATTCTCTATCTTGATGAAGATAAACAGTAATAGAAGTAATGCTTCGGCCGCAAGTGACCTCGGCTTCATGTTCTATTTTGATGAAGATAAACAATAATGGAGCTAATGCCTCGGCCGCAAGCGACCTCGGCTTTATTCTCTATCTTGATGAAGATAAACAGTAATGGAAGTAATGCCTCGGCCGCAAGCGACCTCGGCTTCATGTTCTATTTTGATGAAGATAAACAATAATGGAGCTAATGCCTCGGCCGCAAGCGACCTCGGCTTTATTCTCTATCTTGATGAAGATAAACAGTAATGGAAGTAATGCCTCGGCCGCAAGCGACCTCGGCTTCATGTTCTATTCTGATGAAGATAAACAATAATGGAGCTAATGCCTCAGCCGCAAGCGACCTCGGCTTTATTCTCTATCTTGATGAAGATAAACAGTAATAGAAGATAAACAATAATGGAGCTAATGCCTCGGCCGCAAGCGACCTCGGCTTTATTCTCTATCTTGATGAAGATAAACAGTAATGGAAGTAATGCCTCGGCCGCAAGCGACCTCGGCTTCATTCTCAATGTTGATGAAGATTAAATTAAAACAGAGATAAAAAGATCTTTTCTAATGCTACCAATGATATACATACATACTATAAATCAAAAAGGAAAGATTTTATTTTTCAATTTTCAATTGATTAAACATCCATCGATAAACTGCATGAATTGAAATGCACACACATATATGAAAAGAAGAACTCATCATTTTTCACTTAAGTGGTGAGTTGAAATGGAAAAAAAGATGAGATTGAATCTGGATGATCTCGAAGTTGGAACGGTTTTCACGATGTAGTTTTCAAAATAAGACGAGCTCTTTCACGACGCTATGGCAACGCTGCCCTACTAGTTTTAAAAGCCGTCTTTTGTTTACCCGATCCTCCGCGGGATTTGTTTGGTCGAGTTTGCTTCCGCCCCACTATTATTTTTGTATTGTTTGAATCGATTTTTGTATCAATATTTTCATTCGATTAAATCTTTGTTAGAATGGAATTTATTAATATCATTAATAATTTCTCAACGTCTACATTTGTAACATGTAAAATAAGATCTTTGTGTTCGGTGAGAGCCCCTTATCAGCGTGTTTTCGAATTCGTAAAGCGCTACTCTCAGCAGCACTTCTTGCAAATATACTCGAAAACTTCTCTGCTCAATTAACATAAATTGTTTTAAGTCGCCCGGAAACTTTGTCGACTTAAGGTTTTCGTCTTTAAACGTAATTTCGACGTTGCAAAGGTTGACTTTGTTATCACGTCTTTGTAGAAGCGAAAAACTCTCTAACAATGAGTGCATCACCTGAGTTGCAACTGGGTAAATATTCCCCATATAAAATGGGTTTATAAACAAAAATGAGTACTATAGAGACTAAAGTATTTTGTGTAACTTTGCAGCGCTCGTTGCAAAACTGTTCGAGTTCCAGATAAAGTTTAAACTTCACGTCTTGGTTCCAGGGCTGTAATACGGCGGATTAAGTAAATTCCGGTTAACCCTACCGTGATGAAATTCTATAACAACATTTATTTAAAAAAATGAAAATTAAGATGTGTTATTAAGAAAAGTGCACGGTGAGATGAAGTAATTTTAGAAGCGTGCAATTTTCCCCAGAGTACCTGAAAGGCATCTAAAATACCAAACCACACTCTCAAAAGTAAACGTGGCTTGATTTATGATCTTAGACCAATACATCTCGGGATAAAATCACGGATCGATAAAATTTCATCGCGTTTTCTTAAGAAAACTAAAAATTTATCATTGCAAATGAAACAAAAGTTGTGTAATTAGTTCCACTTCTCAAAATAACAACTTGATGACTCGGAATTTTGTTACTGGTGATGGATCAGCTGTCAAGAGACCTCGTAACACCACCATAAATTTTCTCTAACAACGTTATTTTTCTCCATGCTAATTAGTTTGTGTTGGGAGAAAAAATGATTACTAAAATAATGAAGTGTAATTTACTGAAATTTATACAAAGGGAAATACTTGGCCAATCGAAAATAATAAAATTAATATTTATATACAGGGTGTCTCACGTAACTGGTTCGTTGGAACTTTTTCAGGTTCCACTATTAGTAGAGATTTGAAATTTTGGTAGCATGGGTTGCTCATTAGGAACTTTCGATCTAAAATGTTTTCAAGATGGCCGCCACTTCCGGTCTCCCGGAAGTAGACCATAACTTCGCTATTTTAAATGGAATGCTATACTTTTTATTACACCGTTTAATTGTATGTAAAAAAATAGGTTGAGTTTGATAAAAGTTATTGGTACCTAGCGTTTTTTGTTTTCGAGTTATTTTGGTTTTAAGCTTTTTTTGGAAAATTTCAACATGCCCTTTAAAACTCCATATCTCAGCCAACGTTCATTCAAAAAATATCTACATTGGCACGATTACTCTTCAGATGTTGTCAAATAGATTGACATTTGTTGTATCGGAGTATCTTATACAGAGTGGTCAAAAATTGAATTACTGTTTCACCATATTCAATGCTGAGAAAGTCGAAAATTTTAAATGGAACGCCCCATATTTTTTTTTTTAACAGATTATCAATCGTAATTAATAGTACAAATAATAATAGAAATAAATTAAACAAAAAACTGTCAAAATGTCATGGCCTTCTAATAAAAATACAAACGGTTTCCTTCATTTCCTGTATGTTTTGATAAATTTACGAATATCAGAGAAACTACAATAGATAGGTACAGTAATGTTTATAGATAAATTGTAGAGAATTAAATTTCCTTTCGTCTAGGTTAATAAAATATGGGGCGTTCTATTTAAAATTTTCGACTTTCTCCCCATGGAATACGGAGAAACGGTAATTCAATTTTTGACCACCCTGTATAAGATACTCTGATACAATATATGACAATCTATTTGAGAGCATCTGAAGAGTAATCATGCCAATTTAGAGCTTTTTTGAATGAACGTTGGCTGGAATATAGGATTTTAAAGATCATGGTGAAATTTGCCAAAAAAACCTTAAAATCAAAATAACTCGAAAACGAAAAACGCTAGGTACCAATAACTTTTATCAAAGTCAACCTATTTTTTTACGTACAATTAAAAGGTGCAATAAAAACTATAGCATTCCGTTTAAAATAGCAAAGTTATGGTCTACTTCCGGTAGACCGGAAGTGGCGGCCATCTTGAAAATATTTTAGATCGAAAGTTCCGACTGAACAACCCATACTACCAAAATTTCAAAACTGTACGAATACTCGAACCTAAAAAAGTTCTAACGAACCAGTTACGTGAGACAACCTGTATAAGTAATATTTCTCACATTTGCGTGATAGCCGAAAGTCTCCCGCACCCTTCGATGGAGTTAGTTTGTCTTTAGCTATACTTCTAACGATAGTGCAAATGTTAATTTTAGTTATTAGTGCTAATACTCTAGCTAGAACTAACATTAGACGTCTGAGGACGCACGGCTAAACCCGAAACTTTTTAGTTCTAGGTCTAGTGTTAGTTCTAGTTTTAGTTCAATAAAAATATGCAACATAATGATATTTTATGCAACTAGCGCTACCTACCACCCGTCTTAAGAGACGTACGGCTTAACGGAATGTTCTAGGTCTAGTGTTAGTTCTAATTTTACACTAGCACTGTTACTATGTAGAACTAACACTATGCCTAGAACTAGAATCATTGGGGTTTAGCCGCACGTCTTTAAAGACGGCTAAACCCGAATGATTCTAGTTCTAGATATAGAGTTAGTTCTAGTTTTATGCTGGCACTGTCACTAGAACTAAAATTCGACCTAGAACTAGAAACATTTTGGTTTAGCCGTACGTCTCTCAAGACGGCTAAACCCGAATGATTCTAGTTCTTGGTCTAGTAATGCATAACAATTAAAACTAGAACTAACACTAGACCTAAAACTAGAAAGTTTCGGGTTTTTACACTAGCACTGTTACTATGTAGAACTAACTCTATATCTAGAACTAGAATCATTCGGGTTTAGCCGCACGTCTCTAAAGACGGCTAAACCCGAATGATTCTAGTTCTAGATATAGAGTTAGTTCTAGTTTTATGCTGGCACTGTCACTAGAACTAACATTCGACCTAGAACTAGAAACATTTGGGTTTAGCCGTACGTCTCTCAAGACGGCTAAACCCGAATGATTCTAGTTCTTGGTCTAGTAATGCATAACAATTAAAACTAGAACTAACATTCGCGTTTAGCCGTGCGCCTGAAGACGCACGGCTAAACCCGAAACTTTCTAGTTTTAGGTCTAGTGTTAGTTCTAGTTTTACACTAGCACTGTTACTATGTAGAACTAACACTATACCTACAACTAGAATCATTCGAGTTTAGCCGTCTTTAGAGACGTGCGGCTAAACCTAAATGGTTCTAGTTCTAGGTATAGTGTTGGTTCTGGTTTTATACTTGCACTGTGTTTGCACGTCCAATTATGATATTAAAAGTATATTAATTAATGGTCCAACAAAAACATACAACAATCTGGCACCGAATAACAATCAAAACTAGAACTAATATTAGACGTAGAACTAGAAACATTTGGATTTAGCCATACATCTCTTAAGATGGCAAAACCCGAATGATTCTAGTTCTTGGAGTAGCGTTACATAACAATTAAAACTAGAACTAACACTAAACCTAGAAAATAATTAATATTTATATATAACTAATATTTCTCACAGTTGCATGATGGCCGAAAGTCCCCCGCACCCTTTGATGGGTTAGTTTGTGTTTAGACGACGCGATACTTTCTAGTTCTAGGTCTAGTGTTAGCTCGATTGTGCAAGTATTAATTCCAGCTACTAGTACTCTCTGATGCTCGCTACAGTGAATAACGTGAGACTCTTTTAGGCCCACTTTTACCATCCTCCTGATAAACTATCTAGAGGATAGTTGCCATGGTTACGGCGGTTTTAAGCACTCTCATTGGCTAAGAGCTGGATTTATCTATCGGATAAATTTATCAAGAGGTGGTAAAAGTGGGCCTTAGGCTCGTTACTACCATCTTCTGGTTAAGCTATCTAACGGATTATTACCACGGTTAAATTTAACTAAAAGATGGTAGTAATGGACCTTACACAGTTAGATCCAATGCCTAATTTTAATCTATTTTTTGTTAAAATAATTCTTTTTGAAACAAGTACACATTTGAAATTAAACTACATTAATGAAGAACTCGTTTGAATCAGAATAAAGCTACATCGAGCTAAGATAAATATTGCCTTGTATCTTCGCTATTCTAATTTCGCTTCGCTTAGCTTTAGCTACGTACAATAGAAGTTCACCTTTATTAATTAACAAAGAAAGTTCTAAAAGTTAATTAAATTCAGACATTACAAATTTTTACGAATTAAAAAGAATTTTGATTATTTATATTTTTAAAAAAGGCGTTAATTTACAAACAACGAAACAAACTGAATTTAAATCGATTCATCTGTATGGTGTGTTTTATCTCGTTTAGACATATGTTAACGATGCCCCAGCACAAAACTGTTTCTATTTAGTTTGTTAAACGGTTGATTTATGACAACTCAACCATGAATTTCATAGTGAATTTAATTTAAACTCGAAACGGTTTACCTGGCCGATCGGAAGAAAATTGTAAAATTAATTAAAATTTACCACGTTCATTATTTGCGTGATAATAATAGTGAAAATCGGGGTTGTACGTTATTTACGCGGTGAAATAAAATTGTATTTTCAAATTCGGTCGGTATAGAAAGGGATCGGTAATAAATAGGGCTCCATTTATCACTGTGTGGATGTTATACGTTGTCGTAAGTAATAAATTTCGTCTTGTTTCAGTGAATTTCGATCATTTCCAAATACTAAGGGCTATTGGAAAGGGGAGCTTTGGAAAAGTAAGTATTTGTTTGCGAAAGAAAAACAAATCGTTAAATTCAGGAAATTTTCCGTAAATAAATTTAATCTTTCAGGAAAGGTAAAACGTTACAATGTCAACGTTTGTTTCTAATAAAATACTACGTGCACGAAACTATCCGGTTTGAACACACGCGATAGTCGCTATGATACTGTTAATACTGACATTCCACCAGAGAATATTTATTTTACTCTATACAGAGCGTAATCGCGTAATATCACATTATCACGTATCGCACAGTCGTTACATTATTAGATATAATTTTGCATTTCCTAACGGTTTCGCAAACACGGTTCTAAATTATCCAATTAATTAACGGCGATCGTTGAAATTGATTGGAAATAATTACCGAGATAATTACGTAGTGTGGAATGAAACATCTAGTTATTGTTAGAGTTAGAAATGTAAACTTTGTTCAATTTAGTCTTCGTTATCATAAAGTTTAAGTTGAGATTTGCATTTTAATGTTATTAATTTTATAAACTTCAACTTTTTAATAGAATTTACTTCTAAAAGTTGTACTTGAAGTGTAGTATGGATTACGCTTTCACAGTTCATTTGAGCACTTACTCTTAAAATGAGATGAGTTGAGATTAATTTTGTGCGTTTCTCTTTGTGTATCTTTTGTTGAGTAAATTAATTAAAAAGAAGTAGGTTTAGTGTTAATTCTAGTGATAGCTTCAGTGTTAATTTTAGTTGTTATTCAGTACTAAGTTATGTAAAGTTATTTATACCGGGTTTTTCAGGTTTTAAATTAACACAAAAACTTCATATAAATATAGGTCGAGAAACGCTGTGTTTTGGAGATACAGGGTGTTCAAATTATATTTTTAAATTGATTTTTATTTAATATTACACGTGTATTTCAACCGATTCTTCCATCATCAAGCGGATTGCACAAGCAAAATGTTTGTGCAAAATTATTCTACAAACGCTAAAGCATACTTGTATAAAAAGATTGATCATGCATACTTGTCAAGTTTGCAGTTACGTATGTAGCCACCGTTACTTTATTAATATAAGTACGAAGGTTTTCACGGCCGGTGTGAATTAAACTAAGATTAGAACTAAAACTAGAAACTTTCGGGATTTGCCGTGCGTCTTTTAATAAAAGGTTTGACGTTTCGGATGCCATGTTGCAACCTTCTTCAGAAACTGGTTCGAAGTGACGAGATCAAAAATCGGTAACTATAGATAAGTCGGAAAAAACTAATTAATAATCAGTTAAAGCTAATTACAAAATAATTAATAACTAATTGCGTCGCGTCCGGTGTGAGGCGGGAAGAGGTCTTCGTGTTCACCATCATCTTCCATGTTCTGCTAAGCTCCCAGCCATCCTCTCTGTTGACGTTATTTTTATGTCGGTGGATCTCTATGGCTTCTCTTGTCAGTCTTTGGTAGTATCTGTTGTCCCTAGCCAGCACCTTTGTTTGTTCGAAGTCTATTCGGTGCCCCTCTGCATGGCACTGTTCCGCAACCGCCGACTGCTGGATCTTCTTCAGCCTTACATCCCTCTCATGCTCCTTGATGCGGCACTCGACGTTGCGTCCAGTTTGGCCAACATAAACCTTCCCACAACTACACGATAGTCGATAGACTCCCGCTCCTTTTAATGGAGTTAGTTTGTCCTTGGCTATCGGGAGTGTGTTCCGAATTTTGCTAACCGTGCCGTACCGCACTACGATGTCGTTCTTCTTGAGGTGCCTAGCAATGCGTTCCGTTACACCTGAAACATAGGGAAGACAGATAAATCCAAGTGGTTTTGTACTTTTGTACCGTGTCCTCTTTCTGCTTTCGCTGCTTGATGGCCTGGTTGATGTCCCTCGAAGTGTATCCATTCTTCTGCAGCACGCCTCGTAGAAAGTGTTGCTCCTTCTTCAAGTTCTCTCCTTCACATAGTCTCGCTGCTCGCTGAAATAATGTACGGATCACTGACCTCTTCTGTTGGGGATGATGATGTGAACATGCCTGTAAATACCTGTTGGTATGGGTATTTGTCGTCCTGGTGACCAACACATCTAGGAAGGGTAGTTTCTTGGCAGTTTCTGTTTCCATGGTGAACTTAATCATAGGATGTTGAGAGTTCAAGTGATCCAAGAACTCTTGGAGCCGTTTTTGACCATGTTGCCATATCACAAACGTGTCATCCACATATCGGAGCCATAGTTTTGGTTTCCACTGGCTTTTCTTCAAAGCATCCTCTTCGAATAATTCCATGTAGAAATTAGCTATAACTGGCGATAGTGGAGATCCCATGGCTGCCCCTTCGAACTGCTCGTAAAATTCTCCTTTCCAGCTGAAATACGTCGACGATAAGCAATACTCCACCAGATCTAGCACGTATCCTGGTAAACCCTCCGGAATGAGTTTTCGGCGAAGACCCTCTACAGCATCCTTAACTGGTACCCTAATAAAAAGGGATTTCACATCGAAACTTACCAACATATCCCCAGCATCCAGCTTTACACCTTTTACCGATTCCACAAAATGTGTAGAATCCCTGACATACGATTCCGTGTTACCTGTAAAGGGAGACAGAATCTTTGCAAGATGTTTGGCCAGCTGGTATGTTGGGGAGTTGATGGCGCTGACGATAGGGCGGAGGGGGACGTCTGGTTTGTGAATCTTCGGTAGTCCGTAGATTCTTGGTGGTACCGGCGCCTGCACAAACAAACCTTTCTGCTAGTCTGTTGGAATTCCTGTGGATTTTATCAGTTCCTTCATTATTCTAACGATTTTGTCTGTGGGGTCCTTCTTGATCTTCTTTTAGGTGGCTGGGTCCAGTAGGTTCATCATTTTGTCGTCGTATTCCCCTTGTCTGCTGATAACACGGCGATTTTTGATTTTTCTTTTATAGATCGGAGTGCCTTCTTTTCACCAACCGTCAAGTTGGATTTTGGTGGTTTTGCTGACTTCAATACTCTCGCAACTTCTTGTCGGATCTCTTCGGCTTTCAGTGCAGGCATCCCTCGGACAGCTGCTTCCACTTCGCAGATGATTTCCTCCTTTGGGACCTTCTTCGGGGCGATTGCGTAGTTCAATCATTTGGCGAGCACAGAGGTTTCGTCTTTCGTTAGTGGGACATTCGATCTGTTAATGACGATTGTTTCTACTGGTAAACTATTACCTTTCTTCTTTTGCGACCGGCGTTCCAGAGATTCAAACTTCTTGATGTGTGTGTCACGGGTCTTCTGAAATTCGTAAAACGGACTCCATAATCGTCTTTCTCATGCCAAAAAACTTCCGTATACCAAATTTGAATAGAATCGGGTGAAATACACGTATAATATTTAAATAAAAATCAATTAAAAAAATTTTATCTACGACTGCTTGGATAAGTCATCATTACCGCACTCATTTGAGGTGATTTGAGTTACGTAATGAAGTTCATTACCGCACTGGTTTCATTACGTAACGCATTTTTAGCCTAATCAGAACAGACTTAATTTATTGAAATGAGCAACAATACAAAAGAAAAAATGCTATCTACTTACAGAGAAACAACACTATTTATTATAAACATTAATTGTTATGTTTTTACATTTCAAAACACTTATTCCAGATGAGTGAATGAAACATGTTTTTGAAACTGACAATTCAAAATTGTCAACAATCATTTCAAAATATTTTTATAAATATCAAATAGACTTTTTTAAAGAAAGTGATTTTTTAGTAATTTTTAGCAGTCGTAGATAAAATGCTGTATATCACACTTGTAATATAAATAACTATTACTTAACACCCTATATTTTCAAAACAAAGCGTTTGTCGACCTATATTTATATGAAGTTTTTGTTCTAATTTTAAAAGATCTATCGACTGTTAAATTCCTGCTACAAAAACCTGAAACACCCTGTATAATTTAAATTGGTAGGAATAATTTTGGGTCATAATAAAAGAGAAATTGGCTTTGAATAATTACGCATAGTAATTCGAATTGATTGATACACATATGGATTCGTAAATGTGACCTCCGCTAACAACATCATGCAATGTACATTTTGGGAGATATAAAACGATTCCCGAGTTGACTATCATTTTCAAAAATTTTAACTCACTTTCATTAACTTCAGTTACCATTTTTAAGAATTTTTTTTCTGAAGGCGACGTCGTGACCTTTCGTGGTCACGGTTGACGGTCCGGCAATTTGAACTTTTCAAGGCTCAGTCTGTGGCAATCTCCGATTTTAATTCGATTGTCGGCGGGGCGGTAGTAACAAAATTTCCTCAGTGCTTGCACTTCCGGTGGCGGCTGAAAGACGCACGTCGACCTCATGCGCCGCGCTGCTATTACGACCGAAATGAACCGACCGGAATTAAATTTGTGTCGAGCTGGTTCTTTATGAATCGCCGCATCTGCTCGTTTAATTGAGTTTCGGCGACCGATTGGTTCCTATTCAGCGTTCTGTGATTTTCTACTTTTTAAAATCAATATTTTCTTGAACAATACCGTGATAACGAATCAAAAACCACAAAACTAAATTACTAAACGTTATAGTTTTAATTATGTTTGACTCTCATTTATCGTATTAACCATGACGTTAAGTTGAAATAAAGTTAACTAAACTTAAGTTCTCTCTATAAACGATATTAATTAACTACGTCTTATGAAAGTTTCATATTTGACTTTCTAAGATTTATGGTTTCACTTAAATTTAATTTTTAAGTCAAAATATTAACCTAATAATCTATGTAAACTCGCACGTTAATAGGAGTGGAAAGTCTTTTATCGATTGTTGGGTTTGGCACTAATCCGCCGAGTACTTTAATTAACTGCCAATACATATCTTCGACGTTAACCGAACGTTTCGAACAATTACTCTTGCCGAAGGTTTCGATTTTCATCCGAGTATAAATTTAAAAAAATCGCATCTCATGAACTAATGGAGATATCGTCATAAAATAAAAAACATTTTGAAATGAATTTGATTTAATGTGCCATAAATAATTTCTTATTTTCTATAAACATCATTGTTATGATTAAATCCATCTCTGTATATTTGATTATTATCGGTTTGTAATATAAAGTGTTTAAATTAGATTTAATAATTTAAATTAATCGCACTAAACCAGGAAAGTTTGAGTAATTTCCATCCATATTGATCTGGAGTAGTAATCCCGTAGCAACGAGGATGTGTTAATGTTAATGATTCGCGCCGAATGCAAATGGGAGGTCGTGTTTAGTAAAGTTGTACTTACGTAGCAGTACCTGACTGGCATAGCAATCGAGATTAACATCGTTACAAATAGCCAATTTATTTGAGTGAACTCTACGTTTGTCGTTTTGTGTTTCTAAACACAACAACCTGAAATAGACACAAATATTTTTTTATTTTATTCATTTTTGGTAAAATTGTGACTATAAGAAAACGTTGTAGTTGCAAAAAAGGTGTGAATACGAGCTTGAATACGTACAAACGGAAAATGTATCCTCATTATTTTTATTTACACCCGGAAAAATCCTTTGTAGTTTTATTGATTTTCGACGCAGGTAATTTTTTTGTGTTGTTCAATTTGAAACTATATAGTGGAAGTAAATCGTTACTCGAGAGTACAATTGGGGTCGGTCTTTAATTTATAGAGACATCACGAATAATTTGACGGTTGCCGTTCCGGTATAAAGTTAGATGAAAACGGCTGAATGAGGTCTTCAACTATGCCGAGAATTTACTGCTTGCTGAAGTGGAATCAATATCTTTTAAAGCAGATGCACTTTCCTATACGGTCAGACAGGTTTTTATCTCTCCGTAGATGTTCTCTTTTCGCAAATTCCACTTTGTTATGAATATTATTTGAAGTTTAAATTAAAAATACCAACATTAAATTTAATGCCAAAAATGTTATTAACAAATAATCCAACGTCTATAAATATCTTTAACAATGCTATTTTCTGCATAGACTTAAATCTCCTTTTAACCCATATTTCTAGAACGGTCTTTGTGCTCCAGGTTTTTCTTTCTGACGTTTCTTGAAAGCTCACGCTCCAGAAGCTGCGTTGTGACATTCAAGAACTGAGTCAAGCTATTGTTGACTATTAATGCAAGTATAGTTAACTCCAAAAGTAATACGTCAAATATCTTTCATGTAAGAAGTTTTTTTAAGTTTGAATTATAGCTAAAGTACATCTTTTATGAGAGTATTGATTGTTACATTATTGCAAATTATAATAAAATTATAGGTATTGTATTATTTTGTTTTGTTCCACTTTGTTACACTTTTCCGCACTTTTTTTTTATCATTAACACATCTTTTGAGTCATTTCCTACCGATTAAACAAAAAATCATCGATTTTTAAGTGGGACAGGTATTCATTAATTATTCCAAACTAAACTCTCTCGGTGTCAAATTTGCGCGGCCTTATATACCCTTTTTGGACAAAGGCTTCTTGGATATCCGAATTTGGTCGCCTCAGTTTGAATCTGGGCTCTCTGATTGGTTGATAAAATGGCGGGAATTATAAATTACACAGGTTGGCCAAAATGATTGATTTTTTTAAAGAAAATAACTATCAACTTTGAAAATATTCGAAATTATTAATAAAGTTTAAATTTGATTAAGATTTTGTAATTTCGTAGCTAATTTTTCGTTCTTTTAGATAATCGCGCTGTCGGGTGTCAAATTCCTTCGAGGAATTCGTAATTTGATGTTAAAGTTTGGAAAGAAAAAAATGGAATTTAGATATATAAAATGATTCAGAAATGGATGAAATTGCGGCCTAAGGGCTAAATCGACACGATCTATCGATCTCGCATAGTTTTAGAATCGAAAATCGTCTGAAAAGTCGCCAAAATCAATATCTGTCAAAATGTAAATGTCAAGGTCAAAATTTGAAGGTCATAGACTTCAATGAATTACCTTTTTCTTGCATATCGTCCTAATTTTTCTTAAAACTAAACGAAAATCATAACAAAACTAACTACTTATAGTCTAATCATTGGATTGAGCTAACTGAATATATCTACTAACAAAAATGTGGCTCAACGTGAATAGACGCAGATGGAAAGCGATAATGTGAAAGTGTAACAAAGATAGACATAAAACGGTACTAAACAGACGGGCGCATGCGCATAAAAGTGTCAAACCTCTTCCATTTGACGTTTATCGTTTTGTTGTGTCACAGCCAGTCACACCGTTATGTTTAAAAATGTATTGTTTCGTGTGCAAAGTTCGCGTTAATACAGTTTCACATCACCTGTAAGTATTATAAATGTTACTTCTAATTGATAGTTTTTTATCTTATAAATTAACGCACGCCCATTATATGTCAGTACGCTTCTATGTCTATCTCGGTTCGATCACCTTACGCAAGCTATCTCTCTCGTTGGCTCAATCCATATTATATATAATCAAAGGTCTAATACAAAATTGTAAGTTTCTTAAATTTAATTAGTCTTTTTTCTGTTTCTTCGGAAACAGGGATTTTATTACAGTATATATTGGCCAAATTATGGCTTAATATGTTGCCTAATTGAACAGTCAATTTCGTTTAGGCGACCTACATAGAAATGAACTTTTCGATGTAATGAATATCGAGTTTGCTGAAAAGCGTTTCAACATAATAGAATAATTTTCGTATTTTCCAGTGCGTGGTATGACAGTTAATGAAATCAGGAAACATACACGTTAAAACGTCATCAAAGTGAACACGGACCAATAATCGATTGGGCACCGCCGGTAATGTCACATTTCGTGTTCCCAATGGGGAGGAAGCTTTACCACACTGATTCGGAGCTTTCAAGCTTTACGCTGTGTTCAGTTTGCGCGCGTACTGAAATTTCTCTTTGGTTTTGGGACTGCTTTATATATATTTTTTATTGGTTGCTTTTTATTTTGGTATCCCGAGCGGAACTGTAATGGAATTCAATTCCGAATCGTTAATCACGTCCGATGTGATGCATATGATTCTGCCTAATTGGCTGAACGACAACGTTACAAATAAATAATAAAATTTAAATGTTGTTTTATTATGTGACGTTATTTATATTTGATAAACAGAAAGATAAATTTAAAATAACTGGAGATTCGATGCTATAATTATCACAAAGTCAACGTAACGCGCAGCAGGTAACCGCGTCGCGAAAGCAATAAAAATTCAAATGCAACCCATGAATTATGCAAAGGGTTGTGAACAGGGCGCAAATCGATTCTCCTTAAAGCACACCTTCGTAGAAAGAGGTCCCCGGAAAATTTAATTCGATGCACAAAGGATATCGAACAATCCGTGTCCGTTAGGAGTAAAGTCCCGATTTTGCTTGGGGTAGAAATGGAAACGTTGAGGGAGGTTAATTGAAATCGCCCTGAATGGCGCCATATACTCAATTTGCAAATTGATTAAATGGGCCACGTATTATCGACTGTTGAAGATTCGCCAAGTGTAGTTTAATGGCTTCCCAACTATTCTAATTATCTGAGTGAAGTCATGTAGTAAGGGATTGTGTTTGCACATCCAATTATGATATTAAAAGTATATTAATTAATGGTCCAACAAAAACATACAACAATCTGGCGCTGAATAACAACTAAAACTAGAATTAACACTAACACTATAATTGAGAAAGTGGCTAGAACAACCATTTACAGATTTAAGCAATATGCTCAAAACTGTTCCGACATGTCCTACCAATGGGCTGCGGAAGACATTATAAGCACTGATACTGTACTATCAATGCCGTCAGATTTGGCGGTGTCACTATCAGTGATTAATACTCGATACCAGATTGTACTGCCTGAGCGGCAGTCCTGGATCGAAAATGAAAATTCTCTGGTTCGGGCAGACATTTGCTTGTACACAGATGGATCAAAAACGCCTGAAGGGGTAGGAGCAGGAGTATACTGCCAGACACCTCGAATTAAGCAAGCCTACAGCCTGGGTACGTACTGTACTGTATTCCAGGCGGAAGTATTTACTATTGACATGGGTGCTAAAATCCTTCTTGAAAGAGGGGTGAAGAACATGACAGTACGAATTTTCTCCGACAGTCAAGCCGCTCTCCAGGCGCTGCAAGCCGTGAAAACGGTGTCGGCTCTGGTTAATGATTGTAAGAGAACATTAAACACACTGAGTTGTGATAACAGAGTCTCTCTGATCTGGGTCCCGGGTCACTCTGGGGTTGCTGGCAATGAAGCGGCAGATAAGCTAGCACGAGATGGCAGCGCTGAAGCATTTGTGGGGCCGGAACCAGCAGTTGGTGTATTATTTGCGAAATATAGGATTGGACTGTGGGCTGAAGAGAGACTTCGCCTACTGTGGACCAGTTCTCCTGGAATGAGACATGCTAAGGTGTTTATTAACATCGCCACTGTCAAACCCGGGAATATTTTAGGACTTGCCCGTAGTAGCATAAAAGTTCTAATGGGTGTTTTTACTGGGCACTGCCGATTAAAAGCACACCTCAACTTGTTGGGTTTAGCCGACGATGTTGAATGCCGACTATGTGCGAAGGAAGCAGAGACGGTTGAGCATGTTTTATGCCACTGCCCTGCCGTTAACCGTATCAGATTCTCGATTTTTGGGTCGCAGTTTATCTCCTCAAAAGATCTGAATGACCTTTCGCCGAGCAAGGTATTAATGTTCGTTAAGAGCATTGGACTGCACGGTGAAATTTGATAACGATATCTATCGGGGTACAATAGATCCTTAGGGTCGCGGTGCAAGGTTGGTTGGTCCGCCTACCCGATATGTATTCTATGTAATGTAATGTAATGTAACACTATAATTAGAACACTAGATCTAGAACTAGAAACATTCTGGTTTAGCCGTGCATATCTCAAGACGGTTATGTCTAGTCTCTACTATATATACACTAGCACAATTACTATGTAGAACTAGCACTATACCTAAAACTGGTATAATTCGGCTTTATTTTTACACAAACCACTCATTTAAATATGGTCAGATTTCGTATATATGTGTTTACATAAACGACGGACGTGGCATCGTGCCAATCTTGGTATCCGGCGGGATTACATCCGAAATTTGAACGGTCGAATAAATTTACTTATTTTACTGGTGGATTAGAGACACGGCGTTGAACTAAAAACAGGATTACATTCGCAGGGTTTTCGTTAACACAGAAAGGGTGGGTGGGTTTTTGAAAAGGCTGTCGGAAATATCGTTACGAATTGCGATATTCTCTCTAAAAGGGGGAATAAAAACGAAAAAGAAGGATTTTAACGCAAGAGGAGACCGTATGCTAACGTGAATAGGAGAGGAACACTTGTTTACCTCTTTGTCTTTGTGCCTGATCGATATTTTTATTGACATAGTTGCCCGTTTGCTTGAATAGCTACAACCGTAACACGACAGCTTAACGTATAGCGAAGCGAAGGTTATAGATTGAAAACTTTTCCTTGGATTCATTTTTCTCTTATTTTAGTAACCATGAGCCTGAATATTTTCTAAAAAAATCAATATTATTCTAACCCTATCTAATATATCCAATTTTTTTAATTGGCTTACATTTTCATCAAACAACCATTTTCGCACCTATTTTAATTTACGAGAATCTCTCTCACCTTCTAAATCGCACATAATCCCCATGGACACAAAAGAAAATACGACCGCGCATAAGTCGTTTACATCGCTGTGTAGGTGAGGAGATTTACGATTGCGACGGGAATTCGGAGATATCCATTGTTACCTTGGGTTCTGTCGAACAGGATAAAGAATAAAACCTGCCGATGAAATGAAAAATAAAATCCAATAAAGAATTATATAATTTTTAAAAAAATTTAACTAACACTAGTACTAGTTTTAGTACTACAGTAGTACATACATTCGGTTTTAGCCGTCTTAAAAGAGACGTACGGCTAAACCCAAATGATTCTAGTTCTAGGTATAGTGTTACTTCTAGTTTTACACTTGCACTGTCACTAGAACCAACATTATACCTAGAACTAGAAGGTTTTGGGTTTAGCCGTACGTCTCTTAAGACGGCTAAACCCGAATGTTTCTAGTTCTAGATTTAGTGTTAGTTCTAGTTTTACACTAGCAATATTACTATATAGAACTAACACTATACCTAAAACTAGAATCATTTGGATTTAGCCGTCCTTAGAGACGTGCGGCTAAACCCAAATGATTCTAGTTCTAGGTATAGTGTTACTTCTAGTTTTACACTTGCACTGTCACTAGAACCAACATTATACCTAGAACTAGAAGCTTTTGGCTTTAGCCGTACGTCTTTTAAGACAGCTAAACCAGGATGTTTCTAGTTTTAGGTTTAGTGTTAGTTCTAGTGCGGCTAAACCCAAATGATTCTAGTTCTAGGTATAGTGTTNAGTTTTCCAGATACTTTGTCTCCACATTTAACCACTTGAAACCTATCGGACAGGTATGATTCGATAAGAGCAACACTATTTAAATCAAAGCGAAAAACAGATTTCAGCTTCAGGAGAAGAATACGGTGCGACACACTATCAAAAGCACGAGACAAATCAAGAAATAGAGCAGCACAGTACTCCCGATCTTCATACATACTGTGACAGACATTCATAAAATTACCAATCGCATCCCCGGTGCTCCTACCAGGTCGAAAGCCGAACTGATTCTCGAAAAGCACATCATACAATTCCACGTGAGCCATTGTTTGTTTGTAAATTACGCGCTCAAATATTTTGGACAGTATCGGGAGAATGCTAATGGGACGATAATTCGAACAATCGTTTTTATCCCCATGCTTAAAAATAGGCACAATGGAAGCTATCTTTAATTGATCCGGGAAAGTATGTGATCGCATCATGCTGTTAACCATTATGGNAATCATTTGGATTTAGCCGTCCTTAGAGACGTGCGGCTAAACCCAAATGATTCTAGTTCTAGGTATAGTGTTACTTCTAGTTTTACACTTGCACTATCACTAGAACCAACATTATACCTAGAACTAGAAGCTTTTGGGTTTAGCCGTACGTCTTTTAAGACAGCTAAACCCGGATGTTTCTAGTTTTAGGTTTAGTGTCAGTTCTAGTTTTACACTAGCACTATTACTATGTAGAACTAACACTATACCTAAAACTAGAATCATTTGGATTTAGCCGTCTTTAGAGACGTGTGGCTAAACCCAAATGATTATAGTTCTAGGTATAGCGTTACTTCTAGTTTTACACTAGCACTATTACTATATAGAACTAACACTATACCTAAAACTAGAATCATTTGGATTTAGCCGTCCTTAGAGACGTGCGGCTAAACCCAAATCATTCTAGTTCTAGGTATAGTGTTACGTCTAGTTTTACACTTGCACTAGAACCAACATTATACCTAGAACTTGAAGCTTTTGGGTTTAGCCGTACGTCTTTTAAGACAGCTAAACCGGGATGTTTCTAGTTTTAGGTTTAGTGTTACTTCTAGTTTTACACTAGCACTATTACTATATAGAACTAACACACCGCTCTTAGAGACGTGCGGCTAAACCAGAATATTTCTAGTTCTAGTGTTAGTTCTAGTTTTAGTTCAATTAACGCCGAACGTGAAAGCCTTCATACTTATAAAGAAAATGTATTTATGAACTGGATGAATAGACATATTAATAATCCGTAAACAATGTGAGTATGAAATTTGTTGGTATTTCTGGGTATGACTGATATTTGTGCAAATATTTGCTATTACCTACCACATGTAAATATTTTGACATAAATAATTAGTTTATTTTAGCAATAAATTGGTGTAATTATTACATGTGTGCATTTGAACGTGAAAGCTTTTGCGTTTATACTGATTTCCAATTTGTACAAATAAATGCAAGATTACTATGATTTTGCTTTGTCATTTACATAAATATAAAACAGACCGGTAACAAATAAAGTAGTATGAAATTCGAATTACTAAAACACACAACACAAAAAACCCCTTTATCAAATCTAAGACAATGCTAGTTGTCTTAGATTTGACCTTAGTTGCGTTTACGCTATTCTCAATAAAATATAAAGTAATGCTATTAACTAAGTAGTTTATTGTCATCCTGAATCACACCAAAAGTTTATACAAGCTCTTCACATAAAGCCATGAATTAAAGCCACTATATCTTTCGAATTATATTTTGCTGTTGATTGAATGATATTTATAAACCGAATAAATACATTATTATTAACTGGTGCAAATAACAAGTTAATATGTAATTCCAAACAAATATAATTGCCAATTTCGTGTAAATTTTTATATTATTATTCTATTTCGTGAATATTCAAATTGATTTTATATAATTATTAATTTAAAAGCTATTCATGGTATAATTATCACGGAATCGCTTTGTTTGGACTCGACTGGGACACGGGTCAATAAATAATTGGGCGACCTTTTCATTTAGAAAACAATGCTTTGATGCAATGAATTCTACCTTTACACCGGCGATCGATTTCCCAAGGGAGGTCATAGACTCGATTTTTCCTTTATGATATAAGAATCGGCGCAACTGCGGATAATAAAGTTTCCCAACTTTGATTTTCAGCACGACGAAGCGTATTATATCCCTCGGCGAACCTGAAATATTTCCCATTTTATTCGCTACCCACTTAACTGGGTACTAATAAACAATTCGCTTCATTCTCATCTTCAAAATATTTTTGATAGAGATTAAATTTTATACGCGAAGAAATCGTTGATTACAATCCCAACAAATTGTTTCCATCGACTCTTAACGTTAAGAGGTTCTCGATGTCATTGCCAAAAACACCGTTCCGTTTAGTCTCTCTAAAACTCTGAAATTCGTCACGATACCCTCATTCTCTCATTTTCGAGGGGACATCACAAGTGAGTACCCGTTGTTTGTCGTGGTTTAATTGAATTGAACTAGAGCTCGCACGATGGGATTAATTTGAGTATATGCAAATTGGGTGGGTGTAGTAGCCTCGTCATAGTCTATGTAATTTACGCAGTTAAGGTGTGTCTTGGCTTCACTCCAAACTATAAGTGATTTTCTAATTACACTAACCATGTGGATAACAAAATTAAATTTGTATGTAATTTTATTTTAACTATATAAAATACTATATAAAAGCTTTGGGGAGTAACTTTAGCACTATCACTAGAACTGACACTAGAACTAGAAACATTCGGGTCCATCCTTGACCAGCTCAATGGGGATGTTTCCATACCTGGTAGACTATCCATTCATTGAGAGAGACAATGGATTTATTTTAGACAATTAAAAGCAATATATAACATAAACAACAACATAATTTACATTCTATATTAAGTCTAAAAAGGGCTATTGACCAAAGTCCATCCACCCCATCTCAATAATTAAAATATTTTCAGCCACATATTGTTATCCTGTCACAATCCTTTTGTAAATGGTGTCGAATTCTAATTGTATAAATAGGGGTGACATTTCTTCAGCCATCTTGCTCTGAGATTTGTTTGCTAAAATTAGAAGTCGCTCCGTGAAAAGCTTTATTTCTGTTTTTTCATATAGTGTTTTATTTGCGATGTTGTGCAATGGATTGTTCGGGTGTCTCATTTTTGTTACTGCTCGAAGACTTGTTCTGTCGCCAATTTCCAAATTCCTTAGTGTGCATCACTTACTATCATAGGTCAATAAGCTTGCATACTCTAAAATTGGGCTACAAATAGTCTTATAAATATGCGCAGCGCATTTGATGTTGCTGCCTTCTTTCTTGTAAGTTAAACTTCTAAACAGCTTTGCTTTGGTGAATGTTTTCATTTTAGTCTTTTTTAATTAAATTTACGGTTTCCTGTAAATTATAAGTAAAAATTAAAAAGCATATTTCTGACATTTGAAGCAAATACATTTTTGTTGAAATATTTAATTTATATTTGTTTTACACAAAAGTTGGAATAGATTGCATTGTTTCACATTTTTTATTAATATTTAATATTATTATTAAATGATTTAATAAATTATTGATAGATGGCGCTCATATATATTTTAAAGTCCCTAGACTCTCTATGGTCCCCACTCTGATTGAGGAAAATTGTTCGTGAGGAAGTCGGACTGTATTAAAATAAAAAATAACTCTTACTTCAATAACAACTCAGTCAGCTAAAATTACAATCAATAAATCCATGTTTTACTGTGTAGGATGTATTCATATCACCCCGATGTTGCAAAGTACCTTTCGAAATAAATTAAATTCCGTTACGGGCGTAATATTTTAGATAAACATCCCCTTTGATGGCTCAAGTTTCGTACTGGTATATATGGGAGGACGAAAAGGGGATTTTTGCTCTAATTTCGTACCATCCGTCGTCGTAGAGGCGAACGCCAATTTTAATTTGAGCTTCTCTATGCGGACCCTTTTATAAACTGTTTCCTCTCGGAAGTGGGTGGTTATTAGGTTTTCGATTGCACGCGAGGTTTTAAATCGAGACCTTTTATACAGATTGCCTAGATTACGCACTTAACTGTATTAATTGAAAATATTAAAACTTTTCTAACTGAGAATTTTAAAAGGTTTTTTGTCGTGAGTGTTCAAATAATTATGAATAGAGAAATCCTTATTAATTTGTTTCTAGTTCTAGTGTTAATTCTAGTTTTAGTATCACTTTTATTCAGTATCAGAGTCTTCAGTCTTCAATTGGAAACATTGAAATGAAAAGATAATATTTTGATGTTATTAAAAAGCAGCAGACAACAAAAAACAAAAAAAACTACAAAAAAAAAATTTTACCCGCCCAGCCACCTACAGGAAGATCAAGAAGGACCCCACAGACAAAATCGTAAGGAAAATGAAGGAACTGATAAAATCCACAGGAATTCCAGCAGAACATTAGAAAGGTTTGTTTGTGCAGGCGCCGGTACCACCAAGAATCTACGGACTACCGAAGATTCACAAACCAGAGGTACCCCTCCGCCCTATCGTCAGCGCCATCAACTCCCCAACATACCAGCTGGCCAAACATCTTGCAAAGATTCTGTCTCCCTTTACAGGTAACACGGAATCGTATGTCAGGGATTCTACACATTTTGTGGAATCGGTAAAAGGTGTAAAGCTGGATGCTGGTGATATGTTGGTAAGTTTCGATGTGGAATCCCTTTTTACTACCAGTTAAGGATGCTGTAGAGGGTGTTCGCCGAAAACTCATTCCGGAGGGTTTACCAGAATACGTGCCAGATCTGGTGGAGTATTGCTTATCGTCGACGTATTTCAGCTGGAAAGGAGAATTTTACGAGCAGTTCGAAGGGGCAGCTATGGGATCTCCACTTTCGCCAGTTATAGCTAATTTCTACATGGAATTATTCGAAGAGGACGCTTTGAAGAAGAGCCAGTGGAAACCAAAACTATGACTCCGATATGTGGATGACACGTTTGTGATATGGCAACATGGTCAAAAACGGCTCCAAGAGTTCTTGGATCACTTGAACTCTCAACGTCCTATGATTAAGTTCACCATGGAAACAGAAACTGCCAAAAAACTACCTTTCCTAGATGTGTTGGTCACCAGGACGACAAATGGAGATATAGAACTTGGTGTATACCGAAAGAAGACCCATACCAACAGGTATTTACAGGCATGTTCACATCATCATCCCCAACAGAAGAGGTCCGTGATCCGTACATTATTTCAACGAGCAGCGAGACTATATGAAGGAGAGAACTTGAAGAAGGAGCAACACTTTCTACGAGGCGTGCTGCAGAAGAATGGATACACTTC
>NW_019281210.1:45215-98632 GCF_000648695.1 Onthophagus taurus
AAAAAAAAATCTTAACTTCTTTGGTTTTACAGATGTTGGTGGAATTGATTGAAATCTTGATTCCTCCCTGGTTTGAACTGCTCCTTTTTCCCCCTTGGTGGAATGTGCTGGTACCCCCTTGGTGGCTTTCCGGAAAAACTATTCCGATGTCTTCTTTCCCAGGTTGGTTATCGTACTCTTCTTAATTAATTTTAGCTTCTTTTCTTCTCCCTCAATTGTGAATTTCTTTGGTTATGTTTTTTCTTCAGAAATTTATCTTCGTAGGATTTCACGAGCGTTTCGAAATAGATGTTTACTCAATGATGATCAGGAAGCGAATGAAGCAAATTCTCGCGTCCTCGTTATCCATTTTTCACAAAACTTCCCGTTTTTGTCCATCACCCTCTTTGATACCACAAAAAAAGTGTTAAAAATTTATATTTCTGAGCGCCATCTCTTATTGACATTTGGTTTTTCTTCCAAATTTTCAAAAATTACTTTTTAAATAAACTATATTTATTGAAATCCTTCAATGACTGAATACTCTGAATTATTTCATTCCCCTATGACACAATTTTTCACATTAATTCTTCTTTAATTCTAAAATTTATATTCCGTTTCTTTCAAAATCTTCACATTTTTAAATTCCAACATTTCGGTTTTAAACTGATTAAAATCACTTGAATCTGATGTAATTCATTATAAGGTTTATGTTTTTAGGTATTTCAAGAAGTTTTTTGGCTGTAATCACCCATAAATTGAATACTTTGGATTTGGAGGTTATGTTTCGTTTTTTTGTGTCTAAATACAAGAATATTTCTTAATCTACGACGGAAATACGAACGGATTTATCATTGATTAAAACATTTTTACAAATAACGACGAAATTTATGAGAACTATAACAAACTTTTATGAAATTTTTCAACGATCAGCTTTAACTATCCTCGGTATATCAACTTTGATATCAATACGTGAGTTGTTCTTTATATTTTAATTATAATATTAATTTGAACGGTAAGATCACTGATTTTATTGTTGTTTTTATCTGATTGAATTGTATTTATCTATTTTTTTAGATTTGAAGAAGTACTAATAAACTCTCTAGGCTCTCGATTTACAAGGATTTTTCTACGGAATGCCATTATTTTCTCTTTATTGTAATTATTTCTTATAACAAAACTATTGTTTATTAATTAATTAATAAAATTATGAGTGGAACCCAATATTATTACAATATGTTAAAATAATATTGTATCAAACTGTTATTATTAATAATAATTAATTAAAGGCGTGAGAAACCGCACGAATGGAAATTACAATTCGTTTATTCAAACTGATAGATATTTCAACACCAAATTGACGGTTGATATACCGCCGCGAGTTTTAATTGGAACCAATCGAAACCGATAATTACATTCACGTCACTCTAGATTTCATCGGTTTTATCACCAATTTCCCGCCGATATAGCTAATACTAACGAATGAATTTTATGGTAATCATACTGTTAAATAATCCCTTTTCATTTTTTCCCATTTGCAAACGTATTGATGTTATCGTGCGAATAAAACAAAGTTACAAACAAACCGTTTAGAGAATTATTCACTTTCCGGATTATTTTTAGACTGGATTTTTTAGACAATTTATTTAGGACACAGTAAAACCGCATAATGACCACGAAAGAAAGTTACAACTTTGGGTTAATAGCCAAATCTCGACCCGGAGGGACCCCACGGCTCGGAGTAATTGTCATAAATCGTTATTACCCTAACGTGTTTATCACTACCATAAAATTATACGACCAAGTAGCGTGTGCTCGTGCCAGAAAGATAACACTTGCTTCGCATGAAACATTGTTGGAAAGGGTCTACGACTAGGTAAAGAGTCTTATCTGGGCGTACACCATTAAAGTTGGAGTTGTCTCCAAAGCTTTTTGAGAAATTATGTGTTTTGTGTAGTTAAAATAACATTACATACAAGACGAAACTAGAATTAGAACAAACACTATCAATAGAATTATTATTATTAAATACGTGTGTGTTATAGTTAGCAAAAATTAAAATCCACGCATATCTTATGATGCAAATAGGTTAAGTAAGCGATTTCACTTCAGATACCAATAATCCGATTAAAATGCTAACACTAATTGAAGTACTACGTAGAATTTCTCATGTGGAAATTAGAGTGAACGCTAATAAACCATCAATATTTAGTTCATCATCTACCTGCCTCGTGAGTTAAAAGCAAGCAAGACGAGGTAAGTGGAAAGAGAAGGTAAACGTGAACGCCCGAAATCTGCGAAATCTTGCATCGGAAACGTAATCCGATTATTGCATGCGCGGAATTTATCGTCGAGTCGGGATGAGGGTGGGTGGACTCTGGGAAAGACAATATTTACCCTTCGTCAACCACGGTGAGCATGAAATAACGCGTCGAACTATGTATACCGAAGAAATTTCGCCGAAAATTACATTCCATTATTATTAATTTTAATTACCTTAATTTTTTGAGATTAAAAATGTTTTCTTTTTCTTACCAGGTATGCATCGTACAAAAAAAAGATACAAAACAAATGTTTGCAATGAAATACATGAACAAACACCAATGTATGGAAAGAGATGCCCTTAAGAACGTGTTAAGAGAAGTGGAAATTCTGACCAAATTGGACCATCCGTTTCTCGTCAATATTTGGTTCTCATTTCAAGACGAAGAGGATCTCTTTATGGTCACCGATCTTCTTATTGGTGGAGATTTGAGATACCACATCACACAAGAAGTCAATTTCACAGAGGAAGGAGTCAAATTAATTATATGCGAAGTCGCTTGCGCTCTCGACTATCTTAAATCGAAGAGAATTATTCATAGGTAAAAATTATAACTTAAAATCTATACTTGTTAGTTTGAAATTTTCACCATCAGTTAGCAACATCGCTAAACGTTCGTTGAGGAGACACGGCAACTCCGCACGACCTCAAGTTACTGCTCCCCTAACTTTGTTAATTAATCGTAATTGCGAATTGAGTGCTTGTAATTAATGTTTGCCAAATTTCACCTGGGTGGTCGACCTTGAGAAACACCGAACGCAATCATGTTCCTGAGATATTTGATATTTAATAGAGTATTATAATAACTCGTTTTATCTTATTAATCATCAATAATTCAATTTTGAGTAACGAAACTAATAAATTCCGGTGTATTGGAAAGGATCGTTACACGACGACAATAATTTTGAAGTTTATTACATAACTTAACTAGTCGCGCGAGGGTAAACTTCCAGAAATTGTCCGGAATGTTAATATCCAATTTAAATTCTATTGTGAATATCAACGTGAAATAGTTATTGAGTTATGTAGGGTTTAACTTACTGTAAGAATGTAACTTTAGAAGTTCGTAGGCTCTCAAGTTATATGGTGCGCCTATTAAAATATTATTCGACGTTTCGTTGCAACCTTCCTCAGAAATAAGTTAAAAAGTATTCAGTCAAATTAAGTTTTAAAAATTCGTATAAAATCCAGTTCTTGGAATATGAGTATGAAAATTTCGCAACGTATTAATAAAAGTGTCCTCTTTGCAATGAACCTATCCGTTTTGAAAAATAACTTTTAGTTTTTGAGAAAACAATGTTTGAAGTTTTGATAAAATTTTCAATGTTGCAATTTTCAAAATTCGTTATAAAATTAATTTCTTGAAGGATCGTTGTGGAAATATCACCAATTATTAATTAAAGTATCCTCTTTTTAATGCAAAAAGCCGTTTTGAAAAATCACTTTCAGTTCTTGAGAAAAAAATTTTTGAAATGATCGACAATTTTTACGAATTTTGCTATTTCCGTCAATTAAGTTTTAAAAATTCGTATAAAATCCAATTCTTGGAATATGAGTATGAAAATTTCGCAACGTATTAATAAAAGTATCCTCTTTGCAATGAACCTATCCGTTTTGAAAAATAACTTTTAGTTTTTGAGAAAACAATATTTGAAGTTTTGATAAAATTTTCGATGTTGCAATTTTCATCGATAATTTTCAAAATTCGCTATAAAATTAATTTCTTGAAGGATCTTGTGGAAATATCACCAATTATTAATTAAAGTATCCTCTTTTTAATGCAAAAAGCCGTTTTGAAAAATTACTTTTAGTTCTTGAGAAAAAAATTTTTGAAATAATCGACAATTTTTTTCGAATTTTGCAATTTCCGTCGATTAAGTTTTAAAAATTCGTATAAAATCCAATTCTTGGAATATGAGTATGAAAGTTTCCCAAAGTGGTAATAAAAGTGTCCTCTTTCCAATGAACCAACCCGTTTTGAAAAATAACTTTTAATTTTGGAGAAAACAATATTTGAAGTTTTGATAGAATTTTCTTGAAGGATCTTTGTGTAATTATCACCAATTATTACTACCTAGATGGGCCTAGATAGATAAGATATATTGAGTATATTCAAGCAAGTTACTCTCAATCGAGCGAGTAACAAAGAAAAACCATGTTGTATACAATTGATTTTAGACTAGAGCAAAGAATAGACGTGCTTGAACCATTTCTCAAACACTTTCCCAAATGCTGACAAAATAGATATGTCCCCAGATTTAAAAATGGGAAGAATAAAAGCTATATTCCACAATGGAGGAAAGACACTCATTACTAATGAATCGTTAAATAAAATAGTTAAAGGAAGGGACAAAGAGTGTGAACATTCCTTGATTAACTGCATCTGACTCAAAGAAAGGGCATCGGTTTCCACACAATCCACATTCTGCTGGATTGGAGAAGGATCACCACCTAAAGGTGAACCAGATTCAAATCCAGATTGGATATTGCTTTCGGCTCTTCTAACATACTCCATGTAATTAAGATGGATTAGTTACTTTGCACGACCCCCTAGAATTGAAAAAGTGACGTAGTCAAGTCGATTGCCAAAACGTTTCCATTTACAGTAATAATTATTAATTAATTACTAGAGTATATATTGCAAACTTTGTGTAATATGATTTAATTTAAGTGTAAGTAATAACTTGCATAAAAACTTCAACAATGAGATAAAAATATTCCGTAATTCTTTATAATATCGTTTTAATATTAAAAATTCCATAGAATTTCATATTACAAAAAAACGTTCTTTTCTATTTTACGCTTTTTCGCCCGAAACCTTTTTGTCTGACATTTCCAGTTTCAAAGAACGCCACATAAAAAAGACGTTTTTAATACACCAACCCCACTTTTCATTTTCTTTTTTTTTTTCAGAGATATCAAACCCGACAACATTCTTCTCGACGAAGACGGTAAGACCCGCTTCGGATATATGTAAATTTTTCCTTCAATGTTTCAAATTTTCCCGATCATAAAATCACACCTCGTTTCGATTTCCGTCATTTCCCTTCCAATTTTCACGTCAATAACACAGTTTCCATATCTAATAAATAATGGGATTTAAATAATTTAAATTTTTAGGTCACATTCACATCACCGATTTCAACATTGCAACGGTTCTTAATACTTCCGATTTAGCCACTTCTATGTCCGGTACCAAACCGTACATTGCCCCGGAAATTTTTGATTGTGCGTTAGATCTTTGCGTTGGATATTCGTACGCTGTTGATTGGTGGTCTTTAGGTGTTGTGGCTTATGAGATTTTAAGGGGATGTCGCCCTTACGATATCCATTCTGGGACAACTATCCAAGAAGTTAGGGTTCTTTTTCATTTGGGGGTTGAGTATCCTTCTTCTTGGAGTGATCATTTAGTCGATTTACTTTCAAAGGTATTTTGTAAATTTAATGTTACAGAAATCACGTTTTTCGCTGGTTTTAGTTGCTATGTATTAGCCCTGGGGAACGAATTTCGTCTCTACAAGAGTTAAGAAAAGTTAAATGTCTTCATAAATACGACATGGATTTAGTTTTACAAAGAAAATACAAACCATATTTTGCTCCCCCCGTAAGTAATTTAATTTTTAATAATTTAAAAAGAGTTTGCGCACTCCCAGATGTAATTAAAGAAGTCGAGAAAAGACAATAGTAGTGATAATAAGAAAAGTTCTCCCGGAACTTATCGAAAGAAGGCGCTAATCGAAAAACAATATCCCGTAAAGTTAAATAAAAGTTTTCTTTGCAGTCAGAAGTATTAGTATTAGAAGATGAACAAAAATCCAATTATAATTTTTTACCAAACATCCCGTAAAAGATAACCAACAAAAAATTAATTGTGTTTTTGCAGAAGGATCATTTAAATTGCGACCCAACATTCGAGCTCGAAGAGATGATCATTGAAACGAAACCATTACACAAGAAAAAGAAGCGCTTGGCTAAACAAAGATCAATCAGAGAAATCCAAGGAATCAACGTGGAACAAGTATTTTCAATATCACAATTACGTAAATTTATTATTTTTAATTTACTTTGTTACAGGAAGAATCTCCATCAGATCAACCAGGTATTATCCCAGAATTTAAAATTTACAATCGATTTCAAGAACTTGAACGTAAAGAACGCGAAAGAAAAGAATTAGCTTGGGAAGAAGAATTACGCACGGCAATGAACCTTTCAGATCCGTTGGAAACTAAAAAATTCGACGATCCTCAAATTCCCACCTGTCAAAGTTATCCGAAATTGGATCATTGCTGCGCGTCTTCTCCGCGAATTAAAAAAATGATGAGTTATGACTCGACCCTGAAAAAAGGAAGTAAATCGTTCGATAAATTTAAATCGGGTGGTGATGGGGCGATATCGTCATCCCAAGAAGATCGATTGAATGTTCCGAATACGGTGAAAACGACCGCTAAGAAAGAAAAGGGAGTGTTGCAAAATATCGATTTTATTGATAGGACGCCTTCGCCTGTTGAAATTTCGGATGGTACTTGAATCAATTAACTTTTTTCGATTTTTAGAAGTTAAGATGAAAGTTAAATGTTACGTGTTTATATAGGACCAATCAATAAAATTATATTTTTATGTATAAATATCGTTTTTATTAATACCCAAGAATATTTCAAAAACCGCTTGAGATGTAATGACGAAATTAACAACAATTTAAAGCAAATTTAATACAGAATCAATGTGCCATAAATAAATTCTTAATTCCCATAAACATCGTTGTTATGATTTTTTAAATCAAACTGTTCATGAGCGATTGTTATAGATTTGTAGTATAAAAAAAAATCGTATCTTAAGAACGAATTGAGATATCATCGTGAAATAAATAACATTTTAAAGCAGATTTAATCCAGAATCAATATGCCATAAATAAATTCTTAATTCCCATAAACATCGTTGTTATGATTTTTTAAATCAAACTCTGCATGAGCGATTGTCATAGATTTGTAGTATGAAAAAAAAATCGTATCTCAAGAACGAATTGAGATATCATCATGAAATAAATAACATTTTAAAGCAGATTTAATCCAGAATCAATGTGCCATAAATAAATTCTTAATTCCCATAAACATCATTGTTATGATTTTTTAAATCAAACTTTTCATGAGCGATTGTTATAGATTTGTAGTATAAAAAAAATCGTATCACAAGAACGAATTGAGATATCATCATGAAATAAATAACATTTTAAAGCAAATTTAATACAGAATCAATGTGCCATAAATAAATTCTTAATTCCCATAAACATCGTTGTTATGATTTTTTAAATCAAACTCTTCATGAGCGATTGTTATAGATTTGTAGTATGAAAAAAAAAATCGTATCTCAAGAACGAATTGAGATATCATCATGAAATAAATAACATTTTAAAGCAAATTTAATGCAGAATGAATTTGCCATAAATAAATTCTTAATTCCCACAAACATCGTTGTTATGATTTTTTAAATCAAATTCTGTGTGAGCGATTGTTATGGATTTGTGGTATGAAAAAAATCGTATCTCAAGAACGAATTGAGATATCATCATGAAATAAATAACATTTTAAAGCAGATTTAATACAGAATCAATGTGCCATAAATAAATTCTTAATTCCCATAAACATAGTAGTTATGATTTTTTAAATCAAACTCTTCATAGCGATTGTTATAGATTTGTAGTATGAAAAAAAAAATTGTATCTCAAGAACGAATTGAGATATCATCATGAAATAAATTACATTTTAAAGCAGATTTAATCGAGAATCAATATGCCATAAATAAATTCTTAATTCCCATAAACATCATTGTTATGATTTTTTAAATCAAACTCTTCATGAGCGATTGTTATAAATTTGTAGTTTGAAAAAAAATCGTATCTCAAGAACGAATTGAGATATCATCATGAAATAAATAACATTTTAAAGCAAATTTAATACAGAATTAATGTGCCATAAATAAATTCTTAATTCCCATAAACATCGTTGTTATGATTTTTTAAATCAAACTCTGCGTGAGCGATTGTTATAGATTTGTAGTATGAAAAAAAAATCGTATCTCAAGAACGAATTGAGATATCATCATGAAATAAATAACATTTTAAAGCAAATTTAATCCAGAATCAATGTGCCATAAATAAATTCTTAATTCCCATAAACATCATTGTTATGATTTTTTAAATTAAACTCTGCGTGAGCGATTGCTATTGTTTTGTGGTATAAAATAAATCGTATCTCAAGAACGAATTGAGATATCATCATGAAATAAATAACATTTTAAAGCAGATTTAATACAGAATTAATGTGCCATAAATATATTCTTAATTCCCATAAACATAATTGTTATGATTTTTTAAATCATACTCTTCATGAGCGATTGTTACAGATTTGTAGTATAAAAAAAAAAGTCGTATCTCAAGAACGAATTGAGATATCATCATGAAAGAAAAAAGGATTTAAACCAAATTTACTTAGTACTTGATATTTTAAGGAATAAAATCTTCATATTTCGGAGATATGATTTTTTTAATTCAATTCTGCATTTTAAGCAGTTTGGGTTGCATAACCTCCAAAAAAATGTATAAATTATAATAAAATTAATAATAAGCTTTCAAAATAGTATTTAATTTATTATAAATTTTAACATTATAATTAATAATGAAGTAACAAAATATTATTGTATAAACCTTTTATTACCCTGCTATTTTCAACTCATAATAAATTATCCTCTATCTAATAATCTCTGTAATTTTTTAAATTCTCGTTTTAAACCAAGTTGTTTATTTATAACAACTAAAACGCAATTCAGTTGTAAATACAAGTTAAAAATTTATCTTCGTTTTGAACAATTGTTCCATTATCGCTCGTTTACAACATTTTAACTTCCTAATCTGTTAAGGCACTGTTGAATAAATGTTTGTCATGCAACACTTAATATTTACTCATTGATTTATCTTACGAAATTGATAACAAAATCTCCTTATTTTAACAAAAATTCGCAAAAATTATGATAATATAAGATTGTATCTAGCGTTTCGTGTGGTTTAATTACGATACCCGTCAAAACAAAACAATAACCACGCGCCAAATTTAAAATAAATCTTGGAGAGAATGGAATTAAACGTAAAAAATTTAATTATAGAAAAACCTTGACTCTGAAGTATTTATCGTGACCATAAAGATCATAACTCGATAAATCTTTGAAAATAATATAAATTCACATCCGTCACTTCAAGGTGGATCAGTTTTTTTCGCAGTAGGTTGGCGATTCTGCTTCCTGGTGCAGATTTTTTTGGAGCTGTTGTTATTGTCAATTTTGTCGAAGAACTTGCTTTTTGTATGTTGAGTTATGTGCGATAAACGCGTTACTATTTTCAAAAATGGAACGAAAGCTAAAGGAAAGGTATCGAAAAAAAAAATTTAAATAAAAACTTTTATAATTAATTTTAATTTCCTCCTTATTAATTCAATTTAAATTTGTAGGTTATATTTGTATGTGACAGCTTAGATTTATTTTTAAAAAAGTGCAGTAAAAAGCTCGAAATCGATGCGAAATTAATTTTTACCGAAGACGGTGGCGAAATCGATGATATCCACTTAATCCGTGACAACGATAAACTGTTTATATCATCGGGTGAACATTTTATAAACGAAAAAAAATTACCATCGGAATGGATCACTTTAAATATTGGCGGGAAATTATTTACCACATCAAAAACCACCCTGACAACAAAAGATCCTTTTAGTATGTTGGCGCGGATGTTTGCTGAAGAAAAAGGGGACTACATTTACACCCCAAGCAATAAAGACGCCTCAGGAGCTTTCCTTATCGATCGTAGCCCAACTTATTTTGAACCAATCTTGTATTATCTTCGAAACGGTCAATTAATTTATGATGATAACGTCAATCCTGAAGGAATACTTGAAGAGGCTAGATTCTATGGTATTGAATCTTTAGTTCCTATTTTAGAAAGAATTATTACAGCGAGACAAATCCCGCGAGATGAACTTCCTCTAACTAGAAGAGACATTATTGATGCATTAATTCGATGCCCTTACACTTCAGAATTAAGATTCCAAGGTGTTAGTTTAGCCGGAGCCGATTTAAGTAAATTAGATCTCAGATATATTAATTTTAAATATGCCAATATGCAGAATTGTAAGTTAGTTGGAGCCAATTTGAGTTGGTGTTGTTTGGAAAGGGCCGATTTATCTCAAGCTATTTTAGATGGAGCTCAATTACTTGGTAAATTTATTTACTGGTGTGAAAACAGCACGCCAAACATAGCAACAAATTCGAGTACCCCTTATGAGATAGTGTGCCCAGATTTTCTTGCAGTCATTTCCCAAGGACGCCAACCCCAAACGAAAAAAATTCGCCACAAGTAAACGCAAATGTGCTCCGCGTATCTGACTACTGTTAATTGTATCTTAAATTGTCCTCTATAAGATAGCGTGGCCAGATTTTGTTGCACTCATTTCCTAAAGACGCTTTTCCCACCCCCTAACGAAAAAAATTCGCCACAAGTAAACGCAAATGTGCTCCGCGTATCTGACTACTGTTAATTGTATCTTAAATTATCCTCTATAAGATAACGTGGCCAGATTTTGTTGCACTCGTTTCCTAAAGACGGTTTTAGCCACCCTAACCGAAAAAAATTCGCCACAAATGAACGCAAATGTCCTCCGCGTATCTGACTACTGCTAATTGTATCTAAAATTATCCTCTATAAGATAGCGTGGCCAGATTTTGTTGCACTCATTTCCCAAAAACGGTTTTAGCCACCCCCAACCGAAAAAAATTCGCCTCAAGTAAACGCAAATGTGGTCCACGTATCTGACTACTGCTAATTGCATCTAAAATTAGTCTCTACAAGATAGCATGGCCAGATTTTGTTGCACTCATTTCCTAAAGACGGTATTCTCACTCCCAATCGAAAAAAATTCGCCACAAATGAACGCAAATGTCCTCCGCGTATCTGACTACTGCTAATTGTATCTAAAATTATCCTCTACAAGATAGCATGGCCAGATTTTGTTGCACTCATTTCCTAAAGACGGTATTCTCACTCCCAATCGAAAAAAATTCGCCACAAATGAACGCAAATGTCCTCCGCGTATCTGACTACTGCTAATTGTATCTAAAATTATCCTCTACAAGATAGCATGGCCAGATTTTGTTGCACTCATTTCCTAAAGACGGTTTTCCCACGCCCCAACGAAAAAAATTCGCCACAAATAAACGCCGTATCTGACTACTGCTAATTGTATCTAAAATTATCCTCTATAAGATAGCGTGGCCAGATTTTGTTGCACTCATTTCCTAAAGACGGTTTTCTCACCCACAAACGGAAAAAATTCGCCACAAGTAAACGCAAATCTGCTCCGCTGATCTGACTGAGGTTATTTAGGTTTACTGAAAAGCCGAAATTAACCAGTTTTGCACATTGTGCACACCAAAAAGTATCTAGAACGCGTTGTGAAATGATTGCTTCTTGTCGAACTGTCACTTTCTTGTTGGAAACATTAGCTACATTTATAAACTTATTAGGAGCTAGTTGAAATTCATTTCTTGAATATAACTTATTTAGCGTGCCGTTATTAGTCAACAGAAAATATATTTGGGTGAACTTCTTCCATTATAACAGCTAATATATTTTGTTGGTATAATTATTATCATATTTTGAACTATCAAGATCATTTAACAAAGTTTTTAGTACTGCGTCCACTAAAAACAAAGACTGCTGAAGAAGTAGCAGATGTTATTTTGCATATATTTTGCTTACTTGAAGCTCCTAACATTCTTCACAGTGACAATGGTTGTGGACGACTAGCCACATCTGGATTGTCTATCAAAATATTGTCTCCAACTGGTGGAAATTTCTTGTTTGAATTCTCGATCATTTTTCTTCCTTGTTCCTCTAACTCGCGTTTACAGCTTTTTCGAGAACTACTAATCCCTTTTTTAGCACAAAGGTGACATAAAGGTATATCGGATAGGTTGACATAAAATTCAGCACACTCAAAGGAAGATACTTCTTCATTATATTCCTCATTGCAGACTGAACAAACTCTGCGATGTTCTTCCATTACCAAAACTGGTGATAAATTTTCATTGGTCTGCTATATTCTCTATGTTTGATTTGACATTTTGATTAATTTTACGTAAATGCTCTTCAAGATCTTCTTCCGTCGTTAAATTTTGAACTATATCACTTGGTAAGCATAAATTCAGGAGTCCATTTTTTGTGTAATTCCAAACAAAGCTTCGTACGGGCTATGATAACTCAAATATTTCGAACTTTGAACAAAATGAAGACCGGTTCGTCGAATTATTATCTCTCATCCAAGCCACCAAACTATTACGGACATCTTGGTTAGCTTGTTCAACAGAGCCTTGGCTTGGAATGTCGTGGTACAATCTTAGCTAACTCTTTTATTAGCTGAATCAAAATACTCGTTTATAGGAAAAATAAACTCAAGTATCGAAATAATAGGAAATTATCGAAAATTTGTCACCTTATTCGCGAACTCACGACCATTGTCACTATGAGGAATGTTAGGAGCTCCAATTAAGCAAAATATATCCAAATTGACATGTGCTTCTTCAGCAGTCTTTGTTTTTAGTGGACGCAGTACTATAATCTTTGTTGAATGGTCTTAATACTTCAGAATATGAGATCTACCTATGAATAATTTCTCATTTTCATTTTGCTTTCTTCTTCAGCGCACAACATTCATAAAGGTTTAAATATATATCAATAATTTGTCGTGTTATGTTACAATATTTTCGATTTATTCGCTTTTTTCTTTTTATAACTTCATTTTTTATGTGTAGAGTCTAAAATGTCAAATATTTCCTCGATTCTATAAACGTATTTTAGTTGGAAGTTTGCCGTTGCTTGAATTAATTTATCATGATCACCAATTATTAGTATATCAAAACGTTTAATGCGGCGATAATTTTGAGAAAATAAAGCTATTCCGCGTCTTTTCTTTTCCCTTTCACCTCTTTTACTTGATTTAATATTGTATTATAACGATCATCGATCATTAAAGATGACCTGTTAAAGGTGACAGGTCATCTTTAATGACCACATTCACATTTCACGTATTGCAGTTATTATTACGCTATTATATTTACCGATTTTAAGGTCAGAATAACAAAACCACTGCAAAAATGTTTAGAAATAATGTTGCTGGCTGCAAAATGAAAGCAATCGATTGTGGGTAAACATCGAATAGCCACAACACGTTGTGAGCAACCGTGAAATACTTTTTGGTGTACACAATGTGTTTTGAGTAAACGTTAAATACTTACAACGCGTTGTAGGTACTTTTTGGCGACCATAATGCGCGAAATTGCTTAATTTCGGCTTTTGAGTAAATCTAAATACCCTTAACACGTTGTGAGGGACCGAAGGAATTACTCAGAATGCGTTGTAGGTAAAAAAATGGGAATTTTTTTTCTTGGGGATGGCTAAAAGCGTCTTTAGGAAATGACGGCAACAAAATCTGACCACTCTATTTCATAAGGGGTAGTTTTAGATACACTTTACTTTTTATTTTACCTAAAAATGATCGTGTAAAACCGACTTTAGCGTATACTCGGATGTCTTTGGTAAAACGGGTTGCTGTTTTCACACCGACAATTCATTTTAACCAATAAGATTTAATTAATATTAAAAAATAACCAAATTTTTGTTTTAGGTGTTAAAAGTTTATGTGCAAACATGGAAGGTGCCCAATTACGAAATTGTAACTTTGAAGATCCAGCTGGAAGTAGGGCTAATATGGAAGGTGTGAATTTGAAAGGTGCCAATTTGGAAGGAAGCGATATGGGTGGTGTTAATTTGCGTGTTGCAACTCTTAAGAATGCTAAGCTAAAGAATTGCGATTTGAGAGCTGCTGTTATGGCAGGGGCAGATCTTGAGGTACTCCAGAATATTCAAATTGGAGTGATTTATTTAAAAAATTTGTTTTGTAGAATTGCGACTTGTCTGGAAGTGATTTACATGAAGCAAACTTAAGAGGGGCCAACCTAAAAGATGCTACCTTTGAATTAATGATGACCCCTTTGCATATGTCTCAAACTATTCGTTGAAATAAAAACGATTTGGAATGAGGAAAATGAAGAAATTAATAGTTTTAATTATCTGTGATTCTTCAAGTAATCTTTTTTTAAATATTTTGTTATATTTGGTATTATGGACTTTTATCTCATTTACATTTATTGTTATGTATATGTATTATAAAAATAATTAATTAAATATTATTAACCTAACTTATTAATCTAGTTTTATATTGGCATTTTCTATAAAAATGAGATAATCATTCAAGGATATAAAATAAGTGTAGATAAAGTTATCATTATTGTTACATTGACTTGGTGATTAAAAAAGTCATTTATTTTAATTAATATAAATAAATTTAAAAAAATTGTTTGGTTATAAAGTTATAATAAAAAGAATAAGAAACATAAGTTGGCTTTGATAAAAAAAAAAGAAAAATATTTCATTGCAGTTACATCATGGCAACCAAATAGAACAAAATAATGATCAACAAAGTGGTTTTGAAAGTTCTTGTTTAGATCGAATAAACGTAATTTAAACGGTTTTAAAGTGATTTTTCACTCGATTTGTGAAAATGAGCCAAACGGAATTTACGGAAAACCAAAATCAATCTGATTCTTCCAATTCTAAAGGTAAAAAATGTAAAAATTCGTTTCTCGTAAAACATAACCTCAAATTTATTTCCATACTAATTTAAAATTAATGTTTTGTTATCAATTTAGGCGAAGAGAAAGACATAAAAGTCGGAAAACAAACGTATAGACGTAAAGTATGGGATTATTTAGAAAAAAATAAGCTGACGAATTTTCCGAAACCCGTTCACGGTCGCATACCAAACTTTAAAGGGAGCGAAGAAGCCGCGGCTAAACTCCTCGAACTTGACGAATTTAAAAATTGCAAATATATCGAAGTTAATCCGGATAAACCCCAAGAAGCGGCGCGAATCGTGGTTTTGGAGAATCAAAAGAATTTATACGTTCCCGTTCCTAGACTTAAGGAGGGTTTTTTGAAATACATTACCATTCCAGAAGGGGCCACTAAAAACGATATAAAAAATGCGGTAAGTCGACGCGGACTCGAACATAATGGCCAAACTATTGGAATTACTGATCAAATTCCCATTGATCTTTTGGTACTGGGAAGTGTTGCAGTATCAAAAGAAGGTTATCGAATTGGTAAAGGAAGAGGTTATGC
Organism: Onthophagus taurus; assembly: GCF_000648695.1. Lineage (NCBI taxonomy): Eukaryota > Metazoa > Arthropoda > Insecta > Coleoptera > Scarabaeidae > Onthophagus > Onthophagus taurus. The sequence continues at coordinate 60,797 of NW_019281210.1, forward strand.
CGACTTGGAATTTGCAGTTTTATTAGAAATGAATGCTGTTAGTGATAAAACAACTGTTATTACAACAGTTCATGATTCACAAGTTAGTTCTTTGTTTGATTTAAATGCTATTTTCCTCAAATTAATTTTATGTAGGTGTTTGATACGTTACCAAAAGAAATTTTTAAAGAATACGACGTCCCAGTTGATTACATTTTGACGCCAACTCAAATAATTAAAATTGAAAAACGTTTAGATAGACCAATTGGGATTTTGTGGAATATCCTCTCGCAAAGGCGTTTGAATTTGATGCCGATTTTAAAAGCTTTAAAAGAAGTACAAGAATTGTAAATGCTTCTTTTTTTATATTGAAGAAAATAATAAATTTGTAATTATTTTTAGAAAAGGAAAAGACACAACATTAAAAGAAGTTGACACAGATGTTGAAAGTTACGAACCAAGAAGACGTTTTAATTACCGTTTTCGTCGTTTTAAGCGACGACGTCCCCTTTCTGAGACGAAAAATTCCGAATCTCAAGGTGAAGAGAATAACGAGAATATTCATCCTAGACAATTTCAAAAAAAGAAGTTTTTTAGGCGACGTAAAATTGTCAGAAAAGACGATAAACCAAGCGAAAATGGGGACACGGTAACTAAAAAAAAAAAAACTTAATTATTATTTATCATTAATTTTTAAAATTATTTAGAGTTTTGGTGAAAATGGAAATATTACGCCAAAAGCGAACAATACCAACCAACAAGCACCGAGAAGAAACGCCCCTTTCACGCTTTTTCGACGTAATAAACGTCAAATTGATTTTTCCTTGATGGTGAGCAATATTGAGAAAAATGTTCGAGTTCGTGATTTGAAAAATGCTTTGATTGAACGGGGTATAAAACCGAATGTGATTACATGGCGCGGGTACAAAGGGATTTGTTATTTACATTATGCCAAAGCGAATGCGAAAGCTGTTAAAAATGATCAGCAACAGCCTCAATCGCCGATTATTGTCGATGATGTTATTGAGATTTTGCAAAATTTGAAGATTGGTTCTGAATCGGAAACGACTTTAAACGTGAAGATTATGGAACCGATTTCTAGGATTGAAACGACGAATGTTACAGCTGTTTAGGTGAAGAAAAATGTTGATTTAAAATGAATATGATGTAATGTGTGGAAGAAATGGTTTGTTTTTGATGAGATAAAAATGATTTTTAGAGTTTCCTAAAGCTTTTTTTATAAAAAGAGTTGCTTTTGATGGCGTTTATTTTCTTTTTTATTAGCATAATGTATTTTAAAGAAAAAAAAATATTAGGAAGTATATTGTTAATAAAATAAAATGTTTAGTTCTTTTTAATTTCACTTTTTTGGTAATGTTCCTGTTTCATTTATTGGGGTTTGAGCCTTGTAATAAAACTCTTGCTGGAAATTTTACTCAGAAGGGTTTTAGAGTACAAAATGTATAATATGAGTATATTTTTTTATACAATACAGGGTTTCGCGTGTTCGCTTTTTCATTTTTGAGACTGGATATTTTATCTAAACGTTTTCGTGCCCATTAATGAGGCGATACTATTTGCTTTATATTTGTTGTATTAAATAGTTTACAAGTTTTTATATATTTTTTGTATTGCGTTTAAATAAAAATGTTTTTCCATTTAAATTCATTTATTTTTAATTTTTGTCAAATCCTATTATAACATTAGACTTGGAAAATCGTCCTACAACGACTCTCGTTACCGTGACATAAGATCTATTGTAACTTTAGCCCTCTAAAAGTTTAGGGCAAATGTAGGTCTTTGATGAACCTTAGTATTGTCCAAGGTTTTGTACCTTTATGTCGATAGGGCACGTAATTACACAGTATATGTTTAGCTGTTTCTGACTCGTCGTTGCAAAGACGACAAGTTTGATCCTCAGCTTGTCCAATATGGAAGAGGCGGGGGTATTTTAGGGGCGCATGGCAGGTCAGGTAACCTGAGAGCGTCCTTAGATCCCGTTTGCTGATACATAAAACGTCTTTGGCTTTGTTTTGCGATGGAGTTATCATACTCTTTGCTTGTCTGTGTTGATTACTTGTTTTAGGTGGCTTTTTTGTAGTCCACAACCGGGTTGGGGTCCAATGCAGGGCGTGTTCGCTGCTTCTTTGACCAGCTTGTCCGCCTTCTCATTGCCCTCAATGTCTCTGTGACCCGGAACCCCCCATAGAGCAACATGAATTACCTTTAGGGTGGCCCGAATGTCTGTGAAAATGTTTATGGATGCACCTTTCTGTCCCTTTTGTATGTAGGTTCAAAGCGGTGTAGAAGTTTATAGAAAGAAGTTCTGCTTGAAAAATGGTTATGTCCGAGCTGAGGGGCAGTTTGATGTAGCTATTTGGTCCACTGATGCCAATGCCTACTCCGAATCTAACTGTTTTTGAAGCATCGATGTACCAGGCTAGGGCTCCTCTTTTCAGTTGAAGCCCACCCTTCGCCCAATCATCCCTGCTTCTAAATATGACCTTATACGGCTGGTTGAAATTGTATTCTCTCGGTATAAGGTTGTTTTAATTTCAATCAAGTGATTTAGACATGGGTCTTCCTCTGAGGTTATCCTGCATCAATTTGGGTGAAGAAACTGTTTTCAGTGATAAGGCACTTAAAGCTGCCTCCTTTTGTATATGTCATAGGTAAAGTGTGTATTTTAGTTAATTAGCCAATCAATGTATACATTAACGGAACGTTTTAGTGAAAGTATTTGTCAGTAATGGAGTGTATACATTTACTAGTGAATGTGTACATAAACTAGACAATGGGTGCATTTGCTAACAGATGTTAGTAAAAATTATAACAAAGAAAATTTACGGTATAATTTTTTTAATGGCAGGGATTGCATATGATGCAAGTAGTAAGTAAGTATAGTAGTAATCATTTTTTGGGTTGGGTTGGGTTTCGTTATGTAATATACTAGTAAGCTTTAACTGGGCGTCATTAGTAATTGTATAGATCAACTAGTAAAAGACCATGGGTCTGATAATTGCTGCGTAGGCCCAATCAGCCATTCGTGGTTTGAGACCCCAGTTCCTTCCTAGGAGCCTGCGGCAGATCTGGTTAACCTTGATGGCCTTTTTCCTCACCTGGTCTAGTGTTAGTGCTAATGTTACTTCTAATAACTAGAATTAACACTTGCACTATCATCAGAACTAACGCTAGACCAGCGTTTCTCAACGTTTCAGTATTCGGGCCCCAATTTTCAGTAACAATTTTTATGGCGCCCCCCTACCTTTCTTTTGCGTCATTTGTTTAAAAATTTTGGCAGCAGGCAGCATAAAACCTAATAAACTTAGACGCCATTTGGAAACACTTCATAGTGAGTACGTTAACAAGCCTCGAGAATTCTTTGAATTAAAATTAGTCATATGAAGAGCAAACATCATTCTTCAAAAAAAACTTTGTTTGTGAACGAAAAAGTTTTACTTGCCTCTTACAAAGTATCATATAAAATAGCCAGATATAAAAAGGCTCACACCATTGGTGAAGACCTTATTCTGCCAGTTGCGATGGAGATTGTAGAAACTATGTTTGGAGATAATTTTGCCAAACAATTACAATCCATACCTCTTTCAAATGATACTGTTGCCGAGATATACAANAAGCTGGCCAAAGAGGCAGCAAACACGCCCTTCATTGGACCCCAACCTGGATGTGGACTACAAAAAAGCCACCTAAAACAAATAATCAACAACTGGGAGGCTTCAAAGATAGCCTTACGCTGGAAAGAACTTCCAGGTCACAGACAAGCGAAGAGTATGATAACTCCGTCGCAAAACAAAACCAAAGAGGTTTTATGCCTCAGCAAAGGGGATCTAAGAACGCTCTCAGGCTACCTAACCGGCCATGTGCCCCTAAAATACCACCTCTTCCACATTGGACAAGCTGAGGATCAAACTTGTCGACTATGCAACGACGAGTCAGAAACTGCTGAACATATACTGTGCAATTGCGTCGCCAGAGGCCGTCTAAGGCACAACGTCTTCGGTAAAACTCCCCTGTTACCTACCGACATAAAGGTTCAAGACCTCAGGACAATACTAAGGTTCATTAAGGACCTACATTTGCCCTAAACCTTTGGAGGGCTAAAGTTACAATAGATCTTATAGGTCGCGGTAACGAGAGGGGCCGCCCTCCTCAGCCCGGCAGCAATAATAATAATAATCAGAACGCCAGACGCATGGCTAAACCCAAAACTTTTTACCTAGACTTTTAAAGTGTGGAAAAGTTAGATAGTATGTAGAATTTTATAGTGGTGTAAATATATATGCGTCAGGGTATATGTGCGACTTTAGAGTAGGGTCAAATATTTGCAAAAGGCCTTTAATGCTGAAAGAACTTGAAGCAATTTTTGAAGATCTTGATCTCAACGAAGTAATTGATATTGGTTATGTTTCACACGAAGTTGACAATTTAACCAATGAGGAAGATATTGCACAGGCAAACAATATAATGACAAACCAATTTCTCAGTTGGATTTTAGATGGGAACTTGTATATAGGAAGCCTTATTAGTGTCAACAACAGTTAAGATACACCAGAGGACATGGTTCCACAATTTTTGAAACTATAATGTGTTATACATCAAAGCACGATAGCATTTATGTGCATCAAATGTAAATTTCCATTTACTATGGAGTTGGTCCCAATGTTGCGTTAACGCAACATGTTGTATTTTATATTTTAAAGATTGTTTCTAAAGACCTAAATAAAGGTTTATTGACAAAAAAGTTAGAATTTTTTCAATTATTTTTATCACCAGTCTTTAATGGGTTAAGACGGAAACTCAGAGTTATCATAAGGACCTTTTACTGCATTCATACATTGCGAGTTATATGAAATTCTCAATATAACATCATAAACTATTTGTTTCATTATTAGGTACGACAGTTTAGCTTTGTGGGAAAGGTTGGAAATGTCTTTCAGCTTAGTACTACAAAACAGTATTTGTAATAGATGAAACTGAACAATATTTATATAGATATTTATTTTATAAATTTGTAAAAAACATTACTTTGTAGTCTTACATTATAAAAAGTACAAAAATATAAAAATTTTTAACATTAACAAATTATTTCATTAAAAACTTTTTGTTCACATCCTTTTTTTTTCTAGGAGGAGAAGACAACAAATCTTTTTTAACATTAGTGTAACCGTTGTTAACACATACATCATTTTCTTCTTTAAATTCAAACGAATCATATGTTTTAAACTTAAATCTTTTTACATTTCCCTCTTTATTTGTAGTATCTTTCCAAATTTCTTTCAAAACAGTATCAAGTAACTGTTCCATTTCTTCTTTATCCTCCTCCTTCTCAGGTACAACACATAATTCGACTCGTTTCGGTTTTAAATATTTTAAGAAATCTATAGTTTCTTTATATGATGGATGAAACGATAAACAGATTCTAATCGTTTCCACATTTTCGTTCTCGCAAATCTTAACTGGACTCTTATTCGACGAAAAATTTTCCCATATTGTAGCCGTTAAAATAATTAAAAGTATCGATTTTTTATCGTTGAAATAACAACATGAATAATTAGAATTTTTCGAATTAAAGTATAAACCGGTATGAATTCTGTAGTTATTAATATCATTTTGACTTGAAACTACATCATCCATTTCGGGAATAAAGCTATATAAACGTTTTGACGTTGGTACATGGATTATTTGTTTTAAATTTTTTGCTAACGCGATAAATAAGTATTCCGCACTATATTTTGCGGGAAATTTTAAAAAGACTTTTCGATCGGGTGCTTGATCGAGCCAATCTTGAATGGTTTTACACAATGCGTCGCAGGTTTCTTTGCGAGAAGGAAAATGTGGGTATTTTTTAGAGAAAAATGTGCTATCTAAATAAATAGCATCGATAGTTTTTTTGCGATCAGTTGAAGTATGAAATACTTTAAATTTATGTAATTCTGATGGATCGATACGAAAATCGCCTGTACATAAAACGTTTTGATCACCTTCAAAGAAAAACATAACAGAACCAGGACAATGCCCTGCTGTTATTGCTGTAACTTGTAAATGTTGCTCATTTTCATCATCATCTTTGTAACTAATGAGGGTAGTTTTCCCAACCTCTATTTCTTTCAATTGGGAAAAAATATAAGAAAGATTATAATCCTTTTTTAAAACGGCTATAGTAACAGAGGTCGCATAAACAAACGCATTATTTTCAATTAATTTCTTTTGAAAGGTAAAATCGAATATATCTTTAGTGTGGTCTGTATGGCAATGTGTTAGAAAAAAAATTTTCGGCATAGGTTCACGTTTAACATCAAATCGATCGACTGAAATAAACGGTATTTCTTGAACGACTCCATCGAAGGTGCTCATTTTGAAATCGAAGCGTCCATTCAAATTTCCCGCCGTTACGGAAAACAAAGGAAGTAGGTTAGTTTTTTGGCGGCCGTTAGAGGTTATTTATCGCTTAACCTATTTGTGCCCTAAAAAATATCATTATTTAAAATTTGTGCTCGGTAATGAAACGGCGAAACGATGAAAACGATCGAACGAACCGATTTTTAAATCGCTTACCTTAAAGTGTCAAGTAAAAAAAGTCCGCCTTCGACTGTGTGACACTTAGCGCAGCCATTTGCTGAACGTCGCAAAGGTCTAGACGCTTATCTTTCACGAATATTGGTTAGGTTTTAAGTTTATTCTATGTTTATCGGGGTAAGTGTTACTTTTTTACATTGATTTTCATTGACGATCGCGAGGTAACGTACCGAAACGTACGTTTTACGTTTAACCAACTGTCTCGACGGATTTATGTAATTGTAATTGTCTGATTTTCTGGACCCCATTTTCGTTACATCGGGTTATAGGCTATGGCGCGGTTTTGTTACGCTATTTATACAAAGCGTTTTTTACTTTATTTCGGCTTTTCCGGCGATTTTTTTCATTCATTTTTAATTTATTAACGATCATCGATATTTTCTATTTGTTTACATTTTAAAAAGCTTTGTTAACCTCAATTAAGCATAACCTCACTTGTCAACAGAGGTGGTAACCTATAAAAGTCCAGTTTACACGCTCAATTTTTATTACATTATTTACAACATCTTATTTAACTTATAAGATTATTATTTTAATTTTACAGCATTACAATTATTATAATATATGGATTGAACTCAACTAGGACAACTACAGAGAATTTTAATATAAAAAATATTTTTGAAACTTTATTACAATATTTAGCATACTTTCACTGCATACAGGGTTTAGTTATTCCGTTATTTACTTTAGTTAAGATAAATCTATATCAGGAAATGTTACCGGAGCCCTCAGAAGATAAATAAAATTTTTTAATAATTATTAAAGAATGTAAGAACCTCTAACTTTTATCATTATCCTATCAAGAAAACAGGAGCAGAAATTGAGTGAAACATAAACCAACCCCAAATGGAAAGAGCAGATACAATCAATGGAATAAACATCAAAAAGACTCTTGAAGAATAAATAAGTTGTTTTAAGATTTAATTTAAATTTGTCAATATTAGGTGCACCACAAATAACAATAACCAAGATGTAATCAGATGTTAACCAAATGTTAAATTCAATGGAAGATAAATACAACAACATACTTATCATGTTTAATGAAGAAATTGAGATTAATAAATAGTTATAAATGGATGTTGAGGGTATGAGGAAAGAAATTGGAATGTTAAAACAAGATAAGAACAAGAGGGAACAAGAAAACTGGAAAAAATTCATAGAATACCAATCCATAATCCGGAAAGAACAGTGGGCATCATGAAGGGAATAGCTAACTCTCTTAATATTGAATTAGAAGAGATTGAAGCATTTAGATTGTGGAAAAGGGAAGCTGGTGAGGTACCTATTAAAGTTATATTTGGGCACAAACAGGATAAATTGAACTTTGTTAAAAAGAGAAAGGATAAAATTACAACAAAAAGACTGGGTTATGAGGGAACCAATACAGTCTTAGAGATATGGAACAACTTATATAAACTTTTGTACATTTAACACTAAATTAATATTAATATTGTAATCTTAACCTTTCATTTATGATACAATTTAACAAATTAAAATTTCATCTTGACTCTTGCTTGTTTTGGTGACTATTTCATTGTTAACCATGGCATTTCTATGATATAAAGCCATACTTTTTTGTATATCTACTTCATTCTATTCCATTCTTGTTGGTGAGGGAACCAATAACAAGGTTTATTTCAATGATTAGTTAACAAAGTACAATCAGGAATTGTTTAAAATCACGAAAGAGTTTGGTCATGGAAATGAGTATAAGTATGTTTGGGTTAAAAATGGAAAGATAATGCTTAAAAAGACTGATGAATCCAAACCCATTTTCATAAACTGTGCTGATGAGTCTACATCGACGGTTAAGAGGAGGCTGAAGGATGCAGGACTCATTGGTCGACGGCTGGTAAAGAAACCACTCGTTTTAGCTAAGAACAGAACACGTGGAGTAGGCGAAAGCGCCCCTCAACTGCACCTGGCAGCAGTGGGAGAACGTCTCTATTCACAACTGATGGCATATCGTGCATACGCCATCCTACGGGCATTTGCTTCAATTCCAAGTACCTGCTTCCCAGGATGAAGCATGTCGGTGGTTCCATCATGGTGTGGGGGTGCTTCAGCGCTGCTATCACTGCCCCTCTGGGCACCATGGACCGCCAGAAGTACAGGGACTGTCTGCAAGATGACATGCTTCCCTGGCCATGCAAAAACATGGGTCGGTGTTGGCTTCGAACCACTGTGAGACACTCTTTGACACAAGTTGACGAGCGTTCGGGCCACTTCCGCCGACGAAAAGCTCCAACAGTTGCAGGCGAAGTGGGTGAAGGTCGACCAGTCCACTATCGATGCATTGATCGATTCCATGCCCAGATGTCAGGCAGTGATCAACAGGATGGGTTACTCAACCAAGTACTAGGTTGCTCTACATGACTGATTGCCGTTCACGATTCTTATGTTGATATTTCCTGAGTTATGATTTATTTTTGTTGACATCGCTTTATTTTAGCGTATTTTAGTAAAAATAATTTTTTAATAACTCAAATTTGAGACGGATTCTTCTACACAAGTCTATGTCATGTGAAATACATTGCAAAAACTATGGTGAAAAACTGCTTTTATAAAGTTTCAAAAAAATTATGTGGCAAAAACTAAATTATCATTATACTTTTAAGCGGTACTGTATACCTGTTATGAACTCTTATAAAGTTCATTTTTTTTCTATAATACCTGTCAAATTGTTGTAAAGTTGGCAAAATTAACAGGAAGTTTTGTTTTATCATGTTTTGAAATAGTTATGTCACACTGGCGTTTGAGCTTTCGTTATTCAAAAAGAAAAGGTGCATAAAGAACGCTTTTACAATAAATATGTACTTCGTTAAAATCGTATTTATCTAAAAATTTATTAGTATTTTAACCTCAACTATTTAGTTATTGAAAATGTTACTAAAAATCAGGAAAACAACATAAATTTTATAAGGGTCCTAGATAATACCAACAGAAACCCTAAAAAATTTACATTGACAAGTATTATAGAAAAAAAACAACTATATGTTTGTTTGGGAATAAACAATAAATTAAAAAAAAAGTAAGGTATAGTACCAACATCAAATGAGTTGTTTGGTTTCAAATACCCTTAAGTCCAAATTTTTCGATTTTGAGAAAACGGCAAAAAAGTATTTTGGGATGATTTTGGCGTTAATAATTCAAACATAATTTATTTGTTATTAGAAGACTTACTGAAGTTTCAAAAATTCTATAACCACGTCTTTTGAAATAGATATAAAAATCACAAAGTGGATTTAAAAATGGTGTTTGGTTGCGTTTGCTACCAAACTGTGGATTAAGGCTCATTTGAATCTGAACAAAATGGATTAGGCATGAATTGAAAGTGAATCAAATCTCTTTGTAGCTAATAACAGGAAACTTTATTTTTTGAAAGATATGTTATTTAAAAACTGTACTTAAAAAACTCTTAAACTGTAACATCAGGTATATTTTCGGTTGATTCACATAAACTAGGCTCTTCGTCCCCACTGTCTTCTCGAGAATCGCCAGGAATATTATTGTTCTGAAATTTTCCCAACACATCTCTATAATAAGCCAAATTTTCTACCGCTCTCCAGTTCTTTCCATAATGTTTGCTTAACAAGTTATTTACATCTCTCATTTTCAGATCTTTTGGTTTCACTCCGGTAGGAATTTCTTTTGGCTGGATATTCATGGCGGTTTGGTTTTTCCTAAAAACTCCTTTGAATGTTCCGGTGTCTGAACGGTAAGATAACTCACCTCGAATGGTGATGGCGTTTTTTTTGCCACGTCGTATAATATATCTCTTACATTGGTTAAATTTAAAATGCCACTGAGACACTGGCTTAAGGATTTTTTGACCAGCACCTTTCCAATCACTATCGGGAACATCTTTTCCAAGTTTAAAAACAGTAGCATGTTCTTGAAAAATATTTATGTATTCTTCTGGCATTACAATTTCTTCTTTCTTTCTTATTTCTTTTTCGATAGTAGCAAAAACCCTGTCAGGTGGAATGTAGGAGTGCCCAACCACTGGGAATACCAGCTCGATTGTTCTAATAGAACTGCTTATACTGCTTAGCCATTTGAACAACATACATATCATAATGGTATTTTTATTTTGGCCGCCGCATCCATCGGCGACCAATCGAAGTGTATCTATTCCCTCTAAGTTACTATTGTTTAAAGTGTAAAAGACGCAGCTTGCGATTTCGTTGGCGCCCTTGGCATGTTCATCTTCAGTCCACGTGAAAATTTTAACATTATCTTTTGTTAACGGAGCATGTGAGTGCCCCACTACAGTAGTGAAGTTGTAAATGTACAGTTGTCTACTATAATAGGTACTTTGATCTGGTATTTTGGGCAATACCAAGTTTTTCTGACAATCAAAAGAAATTGTCAGAAGGCCGTCCCGTTTCTCTTTTAGCTGTTCAAAAAATGCTTTGGCCCTGAGCTTATGTATTCGGTATTCTGTAGTTAGCACTGTTTTAATAGATGCAACCTTTTCATTTTTAATTTTTTCCCGGAGTTCAAGACACTTAGAGCAAACATCGGTGCTAGGAGATCCAAAGCCGATGTTGAAGGAAGTATTAAAAATAAATCGAAAGTAGCTCTCTTTAATATCTAAAGGCTGTCTATTTGATTTGAATTTTTAAGGGATTCGCGAGTTTTTTAATACAAATCATTGAGTATTTTATAAAAAACAACTTTTTCTAACAGATGGCGTATATATCTCATTTTTGCCCAAAAATGGATTTAGGGGATATTGAAACCAGACAACTCAAATGGACTACTCATGCAATGATAAAAGTTTTGAAGCTTAACATCACAAAATCTTATACAAAACAGAAAGATATAAAACTCTGACTAGTTAACATCTTCAAATTCTTCTTCCTTAGATACCTTTCTGATTCGAATGTTGGGGATTTTAATTTTTTGTGTTCGCAACAATTCAGTTGAGGTTTGTATACATTGTTACGTTGCTTAGCAACGTATTTAACCAACCAATCAGTTTGATTGTTTCAAAGTGACATTTTGAGGTAAATTTTGAGGTTATGCTTACTATATTGTCTTTAACAAACTCATTAAAATCAAGTTTTTTTTTGATATGATTGATTTAAACGATTTTTTTTATTACAGAAAATGACGAGTTCTTTATAACGCAATGGAAGAAGGTTTTGCATTAGATTGGGGCGACGCTGTCGTCCAAGAAGAGGAAGTAATATGCGGTATGGAAAACGAACCCATGGAAAACATCCTCCCGACAGAAACGCCCGAATTCGCGGACGTTTGCGAAGAAGTAATTGTCCAAGAAAGCGCCAACGAAGAAGAAATAGTAAATGAAGAAATCGTGAATGATAACGTCGTGTACATCAGCGATAATAACATCCTGGTGATGCAGCAAGGTAACGAAGCCCCATTTATTGATTGCCAAGTTGGAGAAGAGGTGGTCGCAGATGAATGGTCGGAAGCGTGCCCGGAAATAGTTGTTGGGGGCGAAGAAAATGTGGTTGGAGAAGGTGACGATGTCCAAGAAGACATGTCGATTCCCTTGCCTCTTGATCAGGATCAATACACGGCAGCCAGACCATACCCATGCGACTTTTGCAGCAGGAGGTTTCGAAAAAAAGCAAATTTAATGAATCACATGGTTTCTCACCAAACCGATCGGCCGCACGGTTGCAATTTATGCGGGGTAAGATACATACGCAAGTGTGATTTGATGAACCATCTCAAAATTCACGCTTACGTACCGGAAAATGTTGAAAACGTCGATGAAGAAACCCCCGACGAGTCGGATTATGAAAAACAAAAACGGCCAAAGCCGTTTTTGAAAAAACGAAAAAAACCAAAAGTAAAAGAAGAATTCGACGATTCTCCCGAAGGAAAAGGAGCGTCAAGTTCGAGGAGTTACGATTATGTCGATGAAGATATGAGGCTAATGGAAGCCATGGAAGAAAATGTTAAATCGGACTACGTCGATTATTTACCTCAAGAAAACCATCCGGTTACCGAGCCGAGATATCCAATAAGCGATCCGCGAAAACCGTTCGTTTGCCAACATTGCGGAGTTGGATTTGCAAGGGAAAAAGCGTTAGCGTCTCACGCTAGGGTTCACGCCGGAGACAGTCCTTTTGAGTGCCAAAAATGCGGGGAAATGTTTTGGGACGCCGCGTTAATGAGGGAACATTTAAGAAATAAACACGGAGATATCGAAGAAGGCTTCGAAGATGAAGACGATGAATATTCGGAAGAAGACACAAAATACGGCGAATTTTTCTGCCAAACTTGCGGCGTAACATTTCATCGCATCGAGTTGTTACGGCGACATCAAAAAATGCATATTAAAGAAGAATTTATTAACGAACCGGATTACGGTCACGTTTGTAATGTTTGTGGTGAATCTTTCACCGGAGCTTTAGATTTATTAGCTCACGCAGAGGTACACGCTAGAAATACGGATCATCGTTGTATGATTTGCGGGGAAGTTTGCGCCGACGATCAATCTGTAGCGATTCATGTGCAAGCTAAACATGGAAAAAATCTACCTCCAAATTCATGTTTACAGTGCGGGCGAATTTGTAAGGATAAGAAAACGTTGGTTAGACACTCTTTGGAGCATACGAAAGAGAAGGTGCTTACATGCGGGAAATGCCCGAAAACGTTTCATAACCGCGCAAGATTAAAGCGCCATATGTTATCGCATCGAAATAAAGTTGTTGCTTGCGATGTTTGTGGGGAAGAATTTCCTGATGGGCGTTCGTTAATGAATCACCGCCACAGCCATAGCAGCGTTTCCGGGCGGCAATTTCCATGTAAAGAATGTGGGAAAACCTTCGGATCGCGGAGTTCTCAACAAATCCATTTAAGGATCCACACAGGTGAGCGTCCTTACGGTTGTAGGTATTGTTGGAAAGCTTTCGCCGATGGGGGAACTTTGCGAAAACACGAAAGAATCCACACCGGCGAAAAACCTTACGCGTGCGCTGTATGTCCCAGGGCTTTTAACCAACGTGTCGTATTACGCGAACATATTCGTTCACACCATTCTGGACCCGATCCGAATTACAGCCATTCCGTGACCCCATATTGTTGCTCAGTATGTTCCGATATGTTTGCAACATCCCAAGATTTAATCGTACATTTAATCCATCATTGCGATTTAAACACCGCAATGAGGCGACAACCGCAAGTCGGCCCAAGAAAATACAAAAGAAGACGTAAATTAAAACCGCACGAAATCGAATTAATGAATCACATGGATATGGACGAGGAGGACGACAATCACGACGAATTCACCGACGAATCCGACGACGAAAACGACCGGCGTAAAAGGTCGAAAAAAAAGTCGCCCAAATCGCCCAATAAACAATCATCCTCCGTTCCTACCGGTTTCAACGATGTTGTTAATAGCTTTTCAACTACGATTGAAAACATTAGCAGTTTTGTTAAAAACAGTGGGAAAGCTAAAAAAAAAATTAAATTGGAGCAATCTCTTCCATCTCGCCCGAAAATGATACACACCCAAAAAACGAAAGTTGCCGTTGAAACAACCGAAGGGGGCAAGGTAAGGCATAAAACGAAAACGTTAGTAACAAGAACGCAACCGACCGAATTAAAATCAGCTATGGGGGAACGAATTCGGCCGAGAACCAAAAACGTGTCGTACCACGTTTTAACTCCGGATAAATATCCTTTGGCCACTTTCGACGATACCGCTCAAGCTGTTAGTAATTTGTTAGCTAGTGAAACGCAAAACAATCAAAATGGGTTGGAACATTCACTGGAAAATGCTACGGGTGTTGTTGAGCAGGATAGGAAAAGAAATAATAGTCTCGAACCTGGTCGATTGATCATTGGGCCTGGTACCAAAGTTATCCGGATCGTTAAAAGTGGAATGATCGTTAAGAATAAACACAAGGACGAGATGGAACCGGATCAAATCACTCCCGACATTGACACAATGGCGATGCATATAAAACAAGAGGTGTCCGATTCAACACCTTTACATGAATTGGCTGAGTTGTCTATGCAACACGCGCAAAGCATGTTTAAGTGTGAAATGTGTAGTGAAGTGTTTACTGATAGGGCACAGTTGTTGGTGCATGTGCCAATACACATTTGATCTTAAAATGAATGAAAAAAAATAAGGATTTTTATTATTATTTTTTTTTTTTCATAAACATTTAGAAGATTGTACAGTTTATTTGTTTTAGTTTTGATAGAGTTATTCTAATTTTGCTTATTTTTTTTTAGAATTTTGTTTAATAGTACCTTAAATATATAATAGTTATATTTAAATAGAAACGAAATGAAAGTTACTTCATTTTTGTTCTAAATTTGATTGATGCGGTATACTTTTAAAATAGAATTTTTTGTAAAATTTTTTTTACAGCCCGATGTTAATATTACTTTCTCGTGTAATTACTTTATGTTAAAGTATTACTGCAATATAAAATAATAAAGTATCATAAAAAAACACAAAGTTAAGTTAGTTTATAGTCGTTACTATATTAGCTCGTATTGTTTGTAATATGTATATAAAGCTATATTATTAAAAAAGATACTATTGATGTTAGAACAGTTTATTGTCTATAATCTTTTCCTGTAATGTAATAAGTGTAATTTACAGAAAAAAAATGATGAAAACGAGCGTTTTAGCATAAAGGAATGTATGCATCTACTTCAAAAAGTTTTACAATGATGAGTCACAGAAAATGTTTTATTTATTACCAGACAGTTATGTACATTTAACACCGTAATAGATATTGAAAAACTTGTATATATTATTGTTTTTTTATTTACACTATCCTAAATTCCAAAAAAATTGTACCAAATGTAATTTGAAACACTTTAATTTAGGTATGATGGCTTTTATTACGCACACTTACTAGAACTAGTAACATTTTTAGCTAGAATTATCACTAGTATTGTCACTAGAACTAATCTACGTCTTTCAAGATTGGTAAGGACGTACTAGGTTTGGTATTAGTTCTAGTGATAGTGCTGATGTAACACTTGATTAGTCCAAGTGTGATTCCAAATCTTCCTTAACCTTCTTTTACATACTCCTTGGCTTCTTCTACAAGTTCTGTTTACAATATTTACTTGCCTCTCTCAACATCGTCAGTTACCTTCCTCAACTTACTTTATATCATCTTCATTCTCACTCTGTGCCAACCTTAGCCATAATATTCCTCAACAACATAAGTCTGTCTGAAGACGCACGGCTAAATCCGAAACTTTCTAGTTCTAGGTCTAGTGTTAGTTCTAGTTTTACACTAGTACTGTTACTATGTAAAATTAACACTATACCTAGAACTAGAATCATTTGGGTTTAGCCGCACGTCTCTAAAGACGGCTAAACCCGAATGATTCTTGTTCTAGGTATAGTGTTAGTTCTAGTTTTACACTTGCACTGTCACTAGAACTAACACAATACCTAGAACTAGAAACATTCGGATATAGCTGCACATCTCTCAAGACAGCTAAACCCGAATGATTCTAGTTTTAGGTCTTGTGTTAGTTCTAGTGCTAGTGTAAAACTAGAACTAACACTAGAAACACTCGGATTTACCCGCACGTCTCTCAAGACGGCTAAATCAGAATGATTCTAGTTTTAAGTCTTGTGTTAGTTCTAGTGATAGTGTAAAACTAGAACTAACACAAGACCTAAAACTAGAATCATTCGGGTTTAGCTGTCTTGAAAGACGCACAGCTAAACCCGAATCTTTCTAGTTCAAGGTCTAGTGTTAGTTCTAGTTTTACACTATCACTAGAACTAACACAAGACTTAAAACTAGAATCATTCTGATTTAGCCGTCTTGAGAGACGTGCGGGTAAATCCGAGTGTTTCTAG
Organism: Onthophagus taurus; assembly: GCF_000648695.1. Lineage (NCBI taxonomy): Eukaryota > Metazoa > Arthropoda > Insecta > Coleoptera > Scarabaeidae > Onthophagus > Onthophagus taurus. The sequence goes on from NW_019281210.1 coordinate 77,205, forward strand.
TGTTAGTTCTAGTTTTAGTTCATAAAAAATGTATCAATTTTCTTTCATTTTATTGAACGTTATATTACTTAATTTAAAAGATATATTGATGAACTAAAACTAGAACTAACACTAGAACTAGAAACATTCGGATTTAGCTCTCAAGACGGCTAAACCCGAACGTTTGTAGTACTAGGTCTAGTGATGGTGCCAATGTTAGTTCTAATAGCTAAAAATAGCACTGGCACTATCACGTCTGGAACTAATACCAGACTTAGACTCACTTTTACCACCTCTTGATAAATTTAGTGCTTAAAACCGCCGTAACCATGGCAACCATCCTCTATACCAGCGGTATTCAAACTAGGTTCCGCGGAACCCTGGGGTTCCATGGGCCATCCCCTAGGGTTCCGTGGGCCATGCCCAAATATTTCTTTATATAAGTCAATAAGTCAACCCCTACTTATTCAATAAGTATACTAATTTTAAAAATTCAATATTTTTCATAAAGATGGATAGTTATAAAAATGAAACCGTGCTTATAATTTTAAAATTTCGCGCTGTAAATGTTACGTCACAATCGCTGGAGTCAGCTGATCACTGTCTCACGTTTGCAAGTTGTAGCTTGTAGCTGCAGTAGTGTAAAAACTGTAAGGCGATACAGGCACTATTGCATTTATTTTGACGTACTCTTTTGTGTATGAATACGTTTTTTGGTTATTGTTATATGAACTATAAGCTTCATTCCGCATTAGCTATCGCATTGCAAACCCTGCATTAAGGATGTAATATCTTGCAAATTTGGAGAGACTTATCTGGAAGAAGTGAACAGCATTCCATTATCGGACACCACAATTGCAAGACGAATTGAAGAAATGGCATTATTTTGTGAAAATGATTTAATAAATCGTCTGAAAACGTCGAACCATCCTTTTGCATTGCAGTTGGATGAAACCACAGATGTTGCAGGATTAGCTGTGTTAATTGTACTGGTACGCTATGTTTTTAATTCTTCAGTGCAAGAAGATATGCTCTTCTGTAAACCCCTCGTAGGAAGGACGACTGGAGAAGAAATTTTTAAACTGATTAATTTGTACATGGAAAAACATAAAATAAGTTGGAATTTATGCGCGCATATTTGTACTGATGGAGCAAAATCCTTATTAGGTCGCGAAAAAGGAGCAATATCGCGAATTATTCAACTAGCTCCCCATATTAAACATTCCCATTGTTGTCTTCATAGGCATCAATTAGCGGTAAGACGTATCTCGCAAAAACTCAAAGATACGTTGGAAGAAACAGTGCAAATTATAAATTTTATAAAGAAGGAACTAAATTCCAGATTATTTGCTTTGCTATGTGAGGAGCTATCTAGTACGCATAAAACTTTGTTATTGCATGCAGAAGTACGCTGGCTTTCACGTGGTAAAATTTTAACTCGGTTTGTAGAGTTGAAAGATGAAGTCAGATTATTTTTAAATGAACATAATCACAAATATGCAGCAAAATTGATTTGTGAAATATGGTTACAAACCGTATGCTATTTGGCAGATATATNTGCTCCCTTAGCACAGCAGCATAATAACGCTCCACATGATTTGTATACCCCAAAAGATGTTGCTGGGGAGTATCCCTAATTGCTTCATCTGCGATTTCTTCTAAAATCCGCATTCTACGTTCGGCAATAGTGAGTCCTTGATTATTATTTAAACGCACATAGTTCAGTACGTTTGGCATTCTAACTTGTATCTGTCTCTTCACTTTAGATTTAAAGGAGCTCCATAGGAGTTCAATAGGGTTTAATAAATATGAATACGGTGCTAAACGTATTATTTGAACATCCTCTTGGGGTTGCAAAACACTTTCCAAGTTTGCGTTGTCGATAATAAAACTCGGGTGCAAAAATCCTAAATTTCTACATGTTGCAATTAAACCTCTAAATCATACTTTGCATTCTGCACCTTTATACGAACCTCTTTTATGCTCAAAAGATACAATTTGTGTGGAACACATCCCGCCAATGCAATGCAAATTATTTCCTTTACTTCCCGGAACAACCACATGAGCTCTATGGCCAATTTTTGATCTACCCTCATTTCGACGGCAATATAAATTAAAGTTGCACTCAACAATCCAAATGAGGTCTCTACCGTTACCCCGGCTTTCTAAAATTTTTTCAACATACTCCCTTCGTTTGACTTTATTTTCGTACGTATTGATGTTTGCAACATGTGGTCGAATTTTTTTAAGCGAAAATAATTTACCGTCCAGCCAGTTCTTTATCGTATTAATTGAAACACGAAGTTCAAATTCATTATGCACGCGATTAGATAGATCTTTAAGCGTTAACGTACTATCTTCTTCGATCCACCTTACTAACGCTTCGTCAATTGCAAGAGTTTTTTAGACTTGGAACCTCCTTTAGGTTTCGGATCTTCTTGATCATTTTTTAACCATTCGTACGCAGTGCGAACGTTGACACCCAAGTCTGCGAAATTGATCTGGAAATGGTATAGATAGTTTATCAGGAGGATGGTAAAAGTGGGCCTTAGAACTACAAACTTTCTGGTCGTGCTAACATCTTTGTTTCTAAGTACGCGTGCTTTGTTGACTCAACCCTTCTACAAACAATGTAGATCCATAAAGTCATGGTGCATTTTTAACTTGTCACAGGAAAGGAACAAAGCAAGATAGAAATGTGAAATTTTCACCAAATAAAAGAATTTGTTGCTCTATACACATCTAAACGATAATCAAGTTCTTTCCACACACGGTTAAGCACGTTTGAAGTAACAGATTCTGTGATTCCCTTGTTTTGTATGCATTTTAAACAATCAACCAAAAATGAGAAATCTATTACATAAATGGTATTAATCGCACAGGAACACGTCTATAATTAAATTAATTACAACAATCGATAAATCAATCCAGACGGTCCAATATATCAAGATTCATTATCTAAATTGTAGGTAAACATTGGAAATAACGACACCCTGATCTATAAAAAAATATAAAAGGATTTAAGTTGTTTTCATTAAAATTTAAATAATCAGTATAAATGAATATGAGCTCAACAATAGAGCACTGCAATTAAATTTAAAATGTTTATAGTTTCTAATCTGATATTAAACTAATAATACAATCACGAATTAAAATTTATGATGGTAATAATCGTTTTAATCTTTATGTGTTCTAAATTGTACTTACCATTAATACAAATCTGAAAGAGAAATGGTTTGAATAAAATTTGTTATGTTAATGAAATATTGATTTGGATCATTTTTTATCGTTATTTATTATGAGCTTATTATTGACATAATCGTAATAAATGGTATACTTATAATATTCTGGTTAGAATTAAGATTTATTTATCCGATCAGATAAAGGCCTTACGGTTAGATCAGTTCACTTTACAATAAAATATTTCCTTTCTGACCGAATACGGTTTATACACATTTATATAAATTAAAATTATGTATCAGCGTCACGTACATTAGACAACGTATCGTTTTAGCATCATATTTATATTTAATAAAAGATAAAGACTACAAAAACTTAATCGATTAATTAAAATTTGATAATATTAAAAATTAAGGGCTCTCACCAAGACATTTTTTTACATAGTAAATATCACTTTGTTATTATTTATTATTATTACTTAGGTATCACAGAATCGATGGATAAATTATGCTACATTTTCGTTTTTTCTGCGGTTTCTATCATATCTCGAACGATATCGTCTATGTTATCATCTATATCATCATCTTTTCGAGTATTTTTCCCTTGGGGTTGTTCAAAAAACTTTTTATCCGTCACGCTTGCTTGTTTGTTGTAACTTTTTCTCTTCATTTTTCCACTTTTCGATAACGACACTCTTCTATTTGGTGGTATCGGGTAAATATCTTCGTCTTTTACCGTATCTATTATTTTATCATCTTCCTTGGTCGTAGTGGGTTTAACCGATTGTTTATTCGCACTGAATAAATTTCGAAAGAACGTCGTCATATTACGAAAGATTCGGGAGGAAACGCGTTATCACTTAAATACTTCACTTTCAGGTGTGTGTTAAGTTGGAAAGTGTATCGCTATACTGTTTAGTATTTTATTTTGTCCGTGAATGCTCACTGATAACGACCTTATTATGTTGATAATATTGATAAGATCTACATATTAATTATATTAAAAGGTAACTGAATTACTTTACATGAGATTTAAAAAAGGAAAAACTACGATTTTTGCTATTTATTGATAAAATTTGATTCATGACTTAGATATAATTTTTATCACGTTTAAAATTTAATTAGCTATGAAGTACATTAGAATGAATAATTTTTGAAGAAAAAGATTTTCAAGATAAGGGGATTTTGCAATTGGACGAGTGCAAATAAACAGTAAAAGTCGAAAATTGTTGATAAATTTAGATTAATATCTCGAGTAACTACTTACCAGTAGGATTAAATAAAGTAAAAAAAGGCGGCGGCGTTTACAGATCGATATCACATGCGTCCCAAAACATTCACGAGAATTATATTAAAGTAGCACCATAAATAATTAAATCACTTTGTATTATTAGAAAAACAATTTTTCTTTATTTATTACATAAAGATATCAATCTTTTTACATTAAAAAGCCATAACTGTTATTGATGATAATTACAGATTCCTGTAATTTTTGTAGTATTACACGCATTTTTAAAAATTTGACATTTCGTTTGACATAAGGACCACAAACTCATAATTGGGATCTTTCCAAAATTAGTAGATTACTCTTGTAGAAAAACTTGTATCTGAAAGACATTAGAGATATGGAGAAGCTTTCATCATTATGATCAACGATCCAGATACTTTATCATTAACAATGAGTATACTTAAACCTCACGTTGCTTTAATTCATCAACTATTAAATCAGCTCAAGAAGTTAGACCAAATGTTTTACTTTAATTTATTATAGATTTTAACCTCTTGTGAAGTAATTTCCGTTTGGGATGACAGCCAGCTTAAATAGCTTCATGAACAAGTTCTTCTGACACTACTTTTCACATCTCAGATAATATACTTAATTCTAAAAGATGCGAATACGAGATTGGTCATTTTCATATATACAGTGTGTCCATGAATAAAGTAAAATAGAAATGTGAAATAACCATTTCAATTTACGTACAGTCTCTCGTGCTAGCTCATCTGTCGATTCATAGATAGTCTAGCTTTGTGTAAAACTCCCTGCAAATGTCCATTCCATGAGAAGGTTTTTCTAGGATTACTCCTAGATATTTGACTTCCTTGGAGAAACAAATTTCTCGACCTTGTATAGTTGGGTTGATTATTAGAAAAACAATTTTTCTTTATTTATTACATAAAGATATCAATCTTTTTACATTAAAAAGCCATAACTGTTATTGATGATAATTACAGATTCCTGTAATTTTTGTAGTATTACACGCATTTTTAAAAATTTGACATTTCGTTTGACATAAGGACCACAAACTCATAATTGGGATCTTTCCAAAATTAGTAGATTACTCTTGTAGAAAAACTTGTATCTGAAAGACATTAGAGATATGGAGAAGCTTTCATCATTATGATCAACGATCCAGATACTTTATCATTAACAATGAGTATACTTAAACCTCACGTTGCTTTGCTTCATCAACTATTAAATCAGCTCAAGAAGTTAGACGAAATGTTTTACTTTAATTTATTATAGATTTTAACCTCTTTTGAAGTAATTTCCGTTTACTTCCGTTTAAATAGCTTAATGAACAAGTTCTTCTGATACTACTTTTCACATCTTAAATAATATACTTAATTCTAAAAGATGCGAATACGAGATTGGTCATTTTAATATATACAGTGTGTCCGTGAATAAAGTAAAATAGAAATGTGAAATAACCATTTCAATTTACGTACAGTCTCTCGTGCTAGCTCATCTGTCGCTTCATAGATAGTCTAGCTTTGTGTAAAACTCCCTGCAAATGTCCATTCCATGAGAAGGTTTTTCTAGGATTACTCCTAGATATTTGACTTCCTTGGAGAAACAAATTTCTCGACCTTGTATAGTTGGGTTGATTATTAGAAAAACAATTTTTCTTTATTTATTACATAAAGATATAAATCTTTTTACATTAAAAAGCCATAACTGTTATTGATGATAATTACAGATTCCTGTAATTTTTGTAGTATTACACGCATTTTTAAAAATTTGACATTTCGTTTGACATAAGGACCACAAACTCATAATTGGGATCTTTCCAAAATTAGTAGATTACTCTTGTAGAAAAACTTGTATCTGAAAGACATTAGAGATATGGAGAAGCTTTCATCATTATGATCAACGATCCAGATACTTTATCATTAACAATGAGTATACTTAAACCTCACGTTGCTTTGCTTCATCAACTATTAAATCAGTTCAAGAAGTTAGACGAAATGTTTTACTTTAATTTATTATAGATTTTAACCTCTTGTGAAGTAATTTCCGTTTGGGATGACAGCCAGCTTAAATAGCTTCATGAACGAGTTCTTCTGACACTACCTTTCACATCTTAGATAATATACTTAATTCTAAAAGATGCGAATACGAGATTGGTCATTTTAATATATACAGTGTGTCCGTGAATAAAGTAAAATAGAAATGTGAAATAACCATTTCAATTTACGTACAGTCTCTCGTGCTAGCTCATCTGTCGCTTCATAGATAGTCTAGCTTTGTGTAAAACTCCCTGCAAATGTCCATTCCATGAGAAGGTTTTTCTAGGATTACTCCTAGATATTTGACTTCCTTGGAGAAACAAATTTCTCGACCTTGTATAGTTGGGTTGATTATTAGAAAAACAATTTTTCTTTATTTATTACATAAAGATATAAATCTTTTTACATTAAAAAGCCATAACTGTTATTGATGATAATTACAGATTCCTGTAATTTTTGTAGTATTACACGCATTTTTAAAAATTTGACATTTCGTTTGACATAAGGACCACAAACTCATAATTGGGATCTTTCCAAAATTAGTAGATTACTCTTGTAGAAAAACTTGTATCTGAAAGACATTAGAGATATGGAGAAGCTTTCATCATTATGATCAACGATCCAGATACTTTATCATTAACAATGAGTATACTTAAACCTCACGTTGCTTTGCTNTCCCAATATCTTTCGGTTATGCTAACACCTAATTGTTCCTTATATTTAAGCTTTTCATGATGCTCTATAACTCAATACGCGTTAATGTCTCTTGTTAACGCAGAATATCTCGTAATAAGCATTAATAGCTCCCAACATTTTTCAAATTTTCTAGTTTATCTCAATATCTTTCCTTTTGATGGCTTCAAATTCCTATCAATGGCTTCCAATTACTTCATATGACTACTAATGTTTTTCAATTGCTCACAAATACTGATTATGTCTTCGAATATCTTACTTAGGCGGACCAACCAACCTTGCACTGCAACCTCAAAGATCTATTGTACTCCGACCTTAACGTCTACCCAAAAATCGAGAATCTGATACGATTAACATTTAATCGGCAGTGCCCAGTACATCATCAAATAATATATCAACTGCTGGCTCTGGCCCCACAAACGCTTCAGCGCTGCCATCTCGTGCTAGCTCATTTGCCGCTTCATTGCCAGCAACCCCAGAGTGACCTGAGACCCAGATCAGAAAAACTCTGTTATCACAACTCAGTGTGTTTTTTCAATTTTATTATCCCCAAAGACTACGACAAGTCTACAAGGATAGTCTAGCTTTGTGTAAAACTCCCTGCAAATGTCCATTCCATGAGAGGGTTTGTCTAGGATTACTCCTAGATATTTGACTTCCTTTGAGAAACGAATTTCTCCACCTTGAATAGTTTTGTGGATCTAACTTTCGTCTCCTGGTGAAGGGCACAACGACTGTCTTTTCCGGGTTTATCTAGATCTAGAGTCTCCCTTACACCAAGCGCAAATGGTATCTAGGGTCACCTGGAGAACTTTGGACATCTTTGACAAACGGAATCCTTTGACCATAATGATAATGTCATCAGCGTTGTATTTCTACATCAACGGTTTCGACAATCGTAATCAAATCATCAACCAGAAGCCCTTTGAGTGAACTAGAAACTAATCTACTATCAAGCATATTGCGGATCCAACCCACTATAGTTGCTTTTACTCTTCTATATCCAGAAATGCACAAACCAAGATCTCGTTATCCTACAGCGTCCTGGATACTCTACCAACCAAGTTGTGTTGAGCTAATTCTGCTGATTTTCCCGCTTCATAAGCGTTCTGGTGCCGACTCAGTGGACCAGATGCCAGTGGCACCGTATACCGTTGCAGAACTTTTTCAACAGAAATAACGTCAAGCTGATGGGTCGAAAAGCATTAAGAGTAGCAACCGAATGGCTCGCTTCTTGATGTGCGTATCACGGGTCTTCTGGAATTCACGATCATATACAGGGTGTGTCAAATGTCTGGAATATAGCCAATAACTTCGCCATTTATGGTTTTTAAGAAATATGTTTCAAATACAAGTATCATTATTAATCGTGGCGCATTTGTTGTCGGTATTTACTTGTTTGTATTGTTTTTTGTTTCGTTGCTATGGCAACCAATATTGTTATTTTAAATGGGATGCATATATTTTTTTGCATACTCCTATACGATGAACATATCAAATCATATGGTTGTATAAGAAAAAAATCGAGAAAAATGCGTTTTCTGAAAATATGAAATCAGTAATTTACAAAGTAGGCACCGAAATAACGCCGTTGACAGTTTTAAATGTCAAAAAATGACAGTTTCAACAATTATGAATAATTAATAATGTATGGTGACACACATTTAATGTAGTTTCGTTTTTGGTAGCTGCCTTCGGACGTCCACTTTTTGGAAGGTGTTTAACACTTCCGGTGTTAACTAATATTTTAATATTNAACCAAGATCTCGTTATCCTACAGCGTCCTGGATACTCTACCAACCAAGTTGTGTTGAGCTAATTCTGCTGATTTTCCCGCTTCATAAGCGTTCTGGTGGCGACTCAGTGGTCCAGATGCCAGTGGCACCGTATACCGTTGCAGAACTTTTTCAAGAGTTTTCAACAGAAATAACGTCAAGCTGATGGGTCGAAAAGCATTAGGAGTAGCAACCGAATGGCTCGCTTCTTGATGTGCGTATCACGGGTCTTCTGGAATTCACGATCATATACAGGGTGTGTCAAATATCTGGAATATAGCCAATAACTTCGCCATTTATGGTTTTTAAGAAAAATGTTTCAAATACAAGTATCATTATTAATCGTGGCGCATTTTTTGGCAACATTTGCTTGTTTGTATTGTTTTTTGTTTCGTTGCTATGGCAACCAATATTGTTATTTTAAATGGAATGCATATATCTTTTTTGCATACTTTAATACAGGATAAATCCCTCTATACGATGAACATATCAAATCATATGATTGTATAAGAAAAAAATCGAGAAAAATGCGTTTTCTGAAAATATTAAATCAGTAATTTACAAAGTAGGCACAGAAATAACGCCGTTGACAGCTTTAAATGTCAAAAAATGACAGTTTCAACAATTATGAATAATTAATAATGTATGGTGACACACATTTAATGTAGTTTCGTTTTTGGTAGCTGCCTTCGGACGTCCACTTTTTGGAAGGTGTTTAACACTTCCGGTGTTAACTAATATTTTAATATTTTGGATACTGTGGATTGTCTATCCGGGTAAATATTATTGAACAGTGTACAAAATCCACTTTGAGTACGTTTTCTATCACCGTACCCATACAGCATTGATATTTAGATGTTTTGTCGTTCGCTTAATTGCGCCATATTTGTTTAAACTGTCAATTTTTTGACATTTAAAGCTATCAACTGTCATTTAGCTGATTTAATATTTTCAGAGAACGCATTTTTCTCGATTCTTTTCTTATACAACCGTATGATTTGATATGTCCATCGCGTAGAGGAATTTGTCTTCTATCAAAATATGCAAAAAAAAAACATATGCATCCCATTTAAAATAACAATGTTGGTTGCCATAGCAACGAAACAAAAAACAATGTAAACAATCAAATATCGCCAAAAAATGCGTCACAATTAATAGAGAAACTTTTATTTAAAACATTTTTCTTTAAAATCACAAATGGCGAAGTTATTGGCTATATTCCAGACGTTTGACACAACATACAGGTGTGTCAAATGTCTGGAATATAGCCAATAACTTCGCCATTTATGGTTTTTAAGAAAAATGTTTCAAATACAAGTATCATTATTAATCGTGGCGCATTTTTTGGCAACATTTGCTTGTTTGTATTGTTTTTTGTTTCGTTGCTATGGCAACCAATATTGTTATTTTAAATGGAATGCATATATCTTTTTTGCATACTTTAATACAGGATAAATCCCTCTATACGATGAACATATCAAATCATATGATTGTATAAGAAAAAATCGAGAAAAATGCGTTTTCTGAAAATATGAAATCAGTAATTTACAAAGTAGGCACAGAAATAACGCCGTTGACAGCTTTAAATGTCAAAAAATGACAGTTTCAACAATTATGAATAATTAATAATGTATGGTGACACACATTTAATGTAGTTTCGTTTTTGGTAGCTGCCTTCGGACGTCCACTTTTTGGAAGGAGTTTAACACTTCCGGTGTTAAGGAATATTTTAATATTTTGGATACTGTGGATTGTCTATCCGGGTAAATATTATTGAACAGTGTACAAACTACACTTTGAGTGCGTTTTCTATCACCGTACCCATACAGCATTGATATTTGGATGTTTTGTCGTTCGCTTAATTGCGCCATATTTGGTTAAACTGTCAATTTTTTGACACTTAAAGCTATCAACTGTCATTTAGCTGATTTAATATTTTCAGAAAACGCATTTTTTCTCGATTCTTTTCTTATACAACCGTATGATTTGATATGTCCATCGCGTAGAGGAATTTGTCTTCTATCAAAATATGCAAAAAAACATACATATGCATCCCATTTAAAATAACAATGTTAGTTGCCATAGCAACGAAACAAAAAACNCTTAATTGCGCCATATTTGTTTAAACTGTCAATTTTTTGACATTTAAAGCTATCAACTGTCATTTAGCTGATTTAATATTTTCAGAGAACGCATTTTTCTCGATTCTTTTCTTATACAACCGTATGATTTGATATGTTCATCGTGTAGAAGAATTTGTCTTCTATCAAAATATGCAAAAAAAAACATATGCATCTCATTTAAAATAACAACGTTGGTTGCCATAGCAACGAAACAAAAAACAATGTAAACAATCAAATATCGCCAAAAAATGCGTCACAATTAATAGAGAAACTTTTATTTAAAACATTTTTCTTTAAAATCACAAATGGCGAAGTTATTGGCTATATTCCAGACATTTGACACANGTTGCCATAGCAACGAAACAAAAAACAATGTAAACAATCAAATATCGCCAAAAAATGCGTCACAATTAATAGAGAAACTTTTATTTAAAACATTTTTCTTTAAAATCACAAATGGCGAAGTTATTGGCTATATTCCAGACGTTTGACACAACATACAGGTGTGTCAAATGTCTGGAATATAGCCAATAACTTCGCCATTTATGGTTTTTAAGAAAAATGTTTCAAATGCAAGTATCATTATTAGTCGTGGCGCATTTTTTGGCAATATTTGCTTGTTTGTATTGTTTTTTGTTTCGTTGCTATGGCAACCAATATTGTTATTTTAAATGGGATGTATAGAGTATATTTATTTGTAACTCTATATTAATTAATCGTATAATAAAATACTAAAAATTAAAATGGAGTATTTGATAGACTGTTTTATGTGTGTCTATCCGTTTATTTATTATTTTATGACTATAACAAAATCGCCATGGGAAAATACATTATGTTGATATAACAACCCATGGTGATATAACATGATGTTTCTATATAAAAATAATAAAAGTGCGTGATGCGCTACAGGATGCATATATTTTTTTTGCATACTTTAATACAGGATAAATCCCTCTATACGATGAACATATCAAATCATATGATTGTATAAGAAAAAAATCGAGAAAAATGCTTTCTCTGAAAATATTAAATCAGCTAAATGACAGTTTAGCAACTGTCAAAACTGTCATTTAGCTGATTTAATATTTTTTTTTACGCATTTTTCTCGATTTTTTTCTTATACAATCATATGATTTGATATGTCCATCGCGTAGAGGAATTTGTCTTCTATCAAAATATGCAAAAAAAAACATATGCATCCCATTTAAAATAACAATGTTGGTTGCCATAGCAACGAAACAAAAAACAATGTAAACAATCAAATATCGCCAAAAAATGCGTCACAATTAATAGAGAAACTTTTATTTAAAATATTTTTCTTTAAAATCACAAATGGCGAAGTTATTGGCTATATTCCAGACATTTGACACAACATACAGGGTGTGTCAAATGTCTGGATTAATTATGTCAAAAAAAAATAAAGACGCGACGTACAGTCTATATAGAATACTCCGAATGATTTATTTCCGTTCTTTCTTAATTTATAATTTGTGTAATACGCAATTATTTGATATGTTCTGGTTAAAATAGCGTTGAAATCCTACTAAATCGCAATTTTCAGCTAAACTATACTATATAAAAATAAAATATGTAAGAGGTTAGATAAAATTTATGTAGGATTCCTTTGAACGTAATTATTTGAAAGGGAATATAAGAAAAACTTGTGTTATTACTAGTAAAAACCATCATTTTTATTAGACATTGAGTGATACGTATACGCAGACTGTTTCGAATTCCTTGAGCTAAAATGGTTAGAAATGAAATAATAAACAATTAATATTGTAAATCTGTTAGGTTATTTGGCACTGATTTTGCATAATAAGCAGGAAACCCAAGGAAATTAATTAAATTTAGAATGAGAAAACTTCAAAGGTGATATACACTAATTTTTCTTATAAAAATATTACACTAATAATAATAATAATTAAAAAAACTTTTTTAGTAACGTTATTTAAAATTTTTGTAATTTATTTAGACTAGGTGTAGAAGCCCTATAATTCCTTAAAAAATTTCTTTTCTCATTTAACTTATAAATATTATTAAATAGATTTAGTGATTATAAAAAATTGAGTAATATTACACTTTTCAAAGATAGAAAATGTGTCATTTGCTTATAAAAAAAACGTAATAAATCTAATGATTAGGTCAAATATTCCTATAATTGACTTCTTTTTATACGAACCTAAAATAAACATTTATACAAATAAATCATTTCGTTTCTTTCCATTAAGATAATATTTTCAAACCTTAACCTGCATAAAAACATTACAAAACAAAAGCAAGCACCTTTCAAGTTCGTATAAAAAAAATTGTCCAACACATAAAATCTTCTCAAAGATCATCATCAGTCCAAAAAGTATTTTTCAGTCAGATATTACATTTTACAAAGATAACAGACATAGGACGAAACGAAGTTTACATTGCTAAAGGGATCTTTATTATTTACACATACACGTGGGACCCAACGCCCCTTGAAGCGTAACTTCAACTGACCCACCTTGCCTTTTGCATTTCTATCTGGCTTTCCAACGTTTTTGCCAAATAAATCACAAACAACTGTGATAAAGCTATACCTAACGCTATTCCTGCAATTGTATAAAGATTTCGTTCCGCCCACAAACGAAAAGTTTCAATACAACCGGATGTCCATACTTTTTTAGACGCCTCAGCGACCTAAAACGGAAAAAAAAATTAATCCCAATAAACTTTTACAATATTTAAAATATAACATTTACAGGATGTGTTTGAACTTTGTATCCACACATAATATTAACCAATCCAGATGAAATATCAGTAGCATTTATACAACACGAAAATGGAACCCCACATCTTTCAACACTTGGCGAACTACAATTAAAATATTCATTTTTAGACCAATCCATGTAACCTTCGTTGCTTAAACCGCAACAACGAAATTCCTGTTGCGCAAAATCGATAAAGTTTTGTAAGTCAGGATCGTCACGATACGTTCGAATTATGTTATCAGTAAAGTTTTCTTCTAACACGGATTGCATAGATTGTGGAAAAACAAATCCAACAATTGCAATGCCCATTTCCAATAAGAAAAATATTAATAAACATAATGAATACTAAAATAAAACATTTTAATTTAAAAAAAAAAACATGTAAAATAACTTACAAATTTGAGCAAACATGTGTTTTCTCTTAAAGCCCCAACACATCCTGCAAAACTGACGATAAAAATAACTCCTCCTGTTATTATCATAACCAAAGAAACGTTGAGTATTACATCGTAAACTGTATCCAAACGCACCCAACCATTTAATTGGACTTTATCAAGAAACGCATATAACCCAATACCAATAAGTAGACCACCTAGCAGCTATGAATAATTAATAAAAAAAAATTAATTTTGCGCTCTCAATTCAACGAAGAGGATATAAACCTTACCCAAAATACAAAATTGAGTATAAAAATCAAATATTTCACACAAGAACTAACGTAAGTGTATCCGCTACGATTCGGCGTTGGCCTGTACGGTGGCATTTTTATGTTTTTTAAATAGAAAGGCGTAATTGGCAGTCTAAGAAGGAAGTTGCGGTAGTAATTTCCTGGTTTGTTGCACTTTCAGATTGTTAACATTGTGAATCACTGGGCTTCTTCTTGGGGGAACTGTCAAATTACATCTGCAACAATAATAACAAAGAATACTTCCGGTACTTGAACCGTAGATGGTGTAGCGGTTTAGATCAACCTCGACATAGAAATTAATTATTTTTTATAACATCAAGTTAACAGTTTATAACAACAATCATAAAAATTAAACTAATTTTAATTACCTTTTTAAATAAATAATACGTTACAGATATCTGTAATTATTAATCATTGCAATATTTTGATATAAAAAATCTAAAATATAGAATGATAATAAAAAACATCTATAAACTTGAGAGAGTGGTTTTTATTAACAATTAAGCACCGTTTGTTTTAAAGGTTTTTCTATCTTTACACTTTCGAACGATACCCAAATAATTCACAATATTTATTTAGTGGTGCTATCTATTATCACTCAGATAAAAATGTATTTGTTTAATAAATAGACTTAATTTATTTATTCACATAAATAAATAATCTTTTTATGGAATAATTTTTAGTTTATTTAGTTAATACAAATTTAATCCTTCATTTAGTAAGTCTTCATAATCCACTATAAGAAGCTTTTCCATGTAAAACCCGGAAATTATCGATAAAAATAACAGTTCCAGGATTCAACTTTAACCAATATTTCTGTTCCTCTTTATTAATTTCTTCATAAAAATTAAACTAATTTTATTTTCTTTTTTAAATAAATAATACGTTACAGATATCTGTAATTATTAATCATTACAATGCTTTGATATAAAAAATTTTAAATATAGAATGATAATAAAAAACATCGATAAATTTCACAGAGTGGTTTTTATTAACAATTAAATATCGTTTGTTATAAAAGAATTATCTTTACATTTCCGAACCATACCCGAATAATCCACAAGATCCACAATGACATTTATTTAGTGGCGCTATCTATTATCACTCATATAAAAATTTATTTTATTAATAAATAAACTTAATTTATTTATGTAAATAAATAAATCATGAATATATTTATATGATAAAAATAAGAGTTCCAGGATTTAACTTTAACCAATATTTCTGTTCCTCTTTATTAATCTCTTGATAAAAATCAAACTAATTTTAATTACTTTTTACGTTACAGATATCTGTAATTATTAATACTTTGTATATTACAATACTTTGATATAGAAAATCTAAAATATAGAATGTGTATAAAAAACATCGATAAACTTCAGAAAATGGTTTTTATTAACAATTATGCACCGTTTGTTTTAAAGGAATTATATCATTGATTATAATTGTTTGTAAGTGCTGCCACCTATCTTTACACTTCTGAACCATACCAGAATAACCCACAATGACATTTATTTAGTGGCGCTATCTATTATCTCTCAAATATCAATTTATTTATTTAATTATTTATTAATTAAACAAATAACATAAGTAAATAATCGTTTTATTGAATAATTTTTAGTTTATTTAATTAATATAAATTTAATCCTAAATTTTTAGCGGTACTTGTCCATTCATTTCTCGCGACATATCACCCTGTAAGTCTTCTAAAATCCACTATACGAAGCTCTACCATGTAAAACCCGGAAATTATCGATAAAAATAACAGTTCCAGAATTTAACTTTAACCAATATTTCTGTTCCTCTTTATTAATGTCTTCATAAAAATTAAACTAATTTTAATTACTTTTTTAAATAAATAATACGTTACAGATATCTGTAAATATTAATCATTACAATGCTTTGATATAAAATATTTAAAATATAGAATGGTAATAATAAACATCGATAAACTTCAGAAAGTGGTTTTTATTAACAATTAAATATCGTTTGTTATAAAAGAATTATCTTTACACTTCCGAACCATACCCGAATAATCCACAAGATCCACAATGACATTTATTTAGTGGCGCTATCTATTATCACTCATATAAAAATTTATTTTATTAATAAATAAACTTAATTTATTTATGTAAATAAATAAATCATGAATATATTTATATGATAAAAATAAGAGTTCCAGGATTTAACTTTAACCAATATTTCTGTTCCTCTTTATTAATCTCTTGATAAAAATCAAACTAATTTTAATTACTTTTTACGTTACAGATATCTGTAATTATTAATACTTTGTATATTACAATACTTTGATATAGAAAATCTAAAATATAGAATGTGTATAAAAAACATCGATAAACTTCAGAAAATGGTTTTTATTAACAATTATGCACCGTTTGTTTTAAAGGAATTATATCATTGATTATAATTGTTTGTAAGTGCTGCCACCTATCTTTACACTTCTGAACCATACCAGAATAACCCACAATGACATTTATTTAGTGGCGCTATCTATTATCTCTCAAATATTAATTTATTTATTTAATTATTTATTAATTAAACAAATAACATAAGTAAATAATCGTTTTATTGAATAATTTTTAGTTTATTTAGTTAATATAAATTTAATCCTAAATTTTTAGCGGTACTTGTCCATTCATTTCTCGCAACATAACACCCTGTAAGTCTTCTAAATCCACTATAAGAAGCTCTTCCATGTAAAACCCGGAAATTATCGATAAAAATAACAGTTCCAGGATTGAACTTTAACCAATATTTCTGTTCCTCTTTATTAATCTCTTCATAAAAATTAAACTAATTTTATTTTCTTTTTTAAATAAATAATACGTTACAGATATCTGTAATTATTAATCATTACAATGCTTTGATATAAAAAATTTTAAATATAGAATGATAATAAAAAACATCGATAAACTTCACAGTGTGGTTTTTATTAACAATTAAATATCGTTTGTTATAAAAGAATTATCTTTACATTTCCGAACCATACCCGAATAATCCACAAGATCCACAATGACATTTATTTAGTGGCGCTATCTATTATCACTCATATAAAAATTTATTTTATTAATAAATAAACTTAATTTATTTATGTAAATAAATAAATCATGAATATATTTATATGATAAAAATAAGAGTTCCAGGATTTAACTTTAACCAATATTTCTGTTCCTCTTTATTAATCTCTTGATAAAAATCAAACTAATTTTAATTACTTTTTACGTTACAGATATCTGTAATTATTAATACTTTGTATATTACAATACTTTGATATAGAAAATCTAAAATATAGAATGTGTATAAAAAACATCGATAAACTTCAGAAAATGGTTTTTATTAACAATTATGCACCGTTTGTTTTAAAGGAATTATATCATTGATTATAATTGTTTGTAAGTGCTGCCACCTATCTTTACACTTCTGAACCATACCAGAATAACCCACAATGACATTTATTTAGTGGCGCTATCTATTATCTCTCAAATATCAATTTATTTATTTAATTATTTATTAATTAAACAAATAACATAAGTAAATAATCGTTTTATTGAATAATTTTTAGTTTATTTAGTTAATATAAATTTAATCCTAAATTTTTAGCGGTACTTGTCCATTCATTTCTCGCAACATAACACCCTGTAAGTCTTCTAAATCCACTATAAGAAGCTCTTCCATGTAAAACCCGGAAATTATCGATAAAAATAACAGTTCCAGGATTCAACTTTATCCAATATTTCTGTTCCTCTTTATTAATCTCTTCCCCCAATCTTTTATAAGCATCATAAAACATGGGAATTTCCTCAAAATTTAACGTGTTTAATGGGGCTCTATCGTAAATGTTGTATCTAGAAAAATAAGAAATAAAATGAGGAAATTAATTTTGTTGATTTTTTTTACCTAATTTGTGATAACTTTTTCGTCACCGGATGTTGTTTTAATACCGTGTCTATGGTCGTGTAATGCACATTTTTTTCTATGTACTCGGATTCGATGGGAAAAGTTGTTAAAATTTCGTAATCTTTTGGGTGGCGTTCTTTTAAATTATTTGCAGCATTAAAGCCGTCAACTAAAAGAGTTTCTCCACCTTCCCCATCGTGACTTAACATATGAAATACTTGAAGGCTGAAATAAATGTTTATGAAGAAATTGAATTACGAATATAAAAATATCATTTTGTACCCTGAAGCTTCTGTAAAATAAGTGTTATCGTTATGGGCCCCTAATTCGATTGTTGTGTAAGCCGTATCGGCGTGTTCTAAATTATTACTAACTTCCCACATTCCACCAAATAACGTTTGTTGAACCGGAGCCATGTTTCGGACAACTTTTTCTGTTGATTCAATACTTGGTTCTACCTTTAAAAATAATTTGTGGTAATTAAGAAAATTGTTTTGAATTAATTTTAGATACCTCGGTGACAAATCCAATTCCATATTTTAAGATGTTTTTTAATACAAGTTTTAAACCGGTTTGATCTTTTTTAAAATATTCTTTGGATGTTACGTAAAGTTCTTTGATGTTTTTTATTTGATTTGAGTTCCAATAAAAGGTTTCATTTTGTGGTACTTTTGTGGTTTTGTAAAGATTACTTAAATAATTTAATGAAAATTCTGTTAAATGGCCATCTTTCCCTAAAAACAATGTTATTTCAACATAAAAAATGAATGAATTAAAATTAGAACTAAAACTAGCACTAGAACTAGCACGCCTTTTAAGACGGCTAAACCCGAATGATTCTAGTTCTAGGTCTAGTGTTAGTTCTAATTTTACACTATCACTAGAACTAGCATCAGACCTAGAACTAGAAACATTCCCAGACAACAAAACACAGAATGTTTTTAATTCTAGGTCTAATGTTAATTTTAGTGATAATAGTGTTAGTTCTAGTTTTAGTTAAATGAACACCTGCAGTGAAAGCCTTTATACTTTATCCAAAAAAAATGATTTGATAAATAATTTGGTAACTTACAAGTAATTTTTAATTTATCATTAATTTTGACACAATCCACAGGTTTTATATTTTTAGGTATTTTTAAAACGTCCGACATGATTTGATTCGTTTTTTGATTGTAACATTTTTCACATCTGCAATGATCTCGAAGCCAAATGTAATGAATTTTTAGGTTTTCGTCAATTTCTAAATGGGAGTCGTATAAACTAAGAAATCCTACAAGACAAGAATATAAAGAAAATTAATGAATAAATTAATTGATAAAATTAAATTTTTTCTTACTCGTATTATTAATTTTTTGCGAAAAAACTTTCTGCGTTAATTTGAGCATGGTTAAAAGTAAAATGAGAAGTTGCTGTTTATAAAATAATAAGTAATTTTATCTTTATGTGGTGATAAAAAAGTTTTTAACAGTAAATTGAGGTCAAATGGTTTCATTTTTTTTTTCTGGATCGAATGTTGAGGTTAAAGTTGAATTAAAAGACTGTTAAATTCAAAAATAGAAGAAATAAAGATTAATAATCAATTTAGACAAACTAAAATATGCAGTGTTAGAAAATGATTCTTCAATCTCAGTACATTGCTATATGTACTTACTAGAGGTGTTAATGTATTCTTTTGAATTTTATTTGATGTTTAAATTTGACGTCAATTTGTTTAACCTTGACTGAGGTCTTATTTATTTTACATAATAAATCCTTTTTTACAAAATCATTGATGGAGAAAGAAATAAAAGAATTGTATTGGTTGATTTATAAAAATATTTATTAATTATTTATTTGTACACTTTTTATTTTTCAAAATTAAGATAAGGTTTTTTTGATAAAGAATCTTAAATAAAACATAAAATTCCCTTAAAAAAACTGGTTTTCTCCTATTTTCTAATTTGTTACTTCTATTTTTGTGATGCTAAAAACATTTAACAAATCAAAAATAATATACAAAAAACCCATTTTTTACTTTTATAAATTAAATTAAACCTTAATCGTTAAAATCATTAAATTACAAAAAAAGAAACAATCCCAAAATAGAAAAAAATAAAAATTACGCTTGAGCACTATCTATAAAAGCCCTATTTCTCAATTGAATATTACTATCTGACGTATAACTTTTGCTAATATGTTTACTAATACTACCATTTTCATACAAATCAGTTTGAATCGGGAAACAAATTCCAACTCCTTTTCCATTTTTACTACTTTCGTTTGAATATTTTATTTCTTCTTTATTCTAAAAATTACGACAAAAAATCATTAACACATCATTAAAGTTGCATATAAAGGTACTGACTTCAACTTTTGTTTTGGACTTCTTTACATAAGTCTTTTTGTAGAAATCGGAAAACAGGAAGTAGAACATAACGGCGTGAAGGCCGATCCACCAGACAAACGCCTTTGGATAATCACAATCAATAAATAGTAATTGAAAAGCGTGGACCATCACCAATACGAATTGAACCTATAAAAATTAAATATAAATTAATTAATAACCAAAATTAACACAACACGATCAATTTGAATTCAAATAAGAGCTGTTTTATATTTATTTCAACTTTTGACATCAGGATTTATTTATTCAAATTTAAACATTTCAAAACGATGAACAGGATGTGAGTTAATTCTATACTGCTTATTGTATAATATCAGTTTAAAGTTTTTGTATGTAATGTACTATACTATACAGGGGATTGTTCAAGAGATAAGATGTTGATTGGATCATGTTCTAGTTTTGCACTAGAACTAACACAAGATCTAGAACTAGAATTATTCGGGTTTAGCCGTCTTGAGAGACGTGCGGCTAAATCCGAATGATTCCAGTTCTAGGTCTAGTATTAGTTCTAGTTTTACATTATCACTATCATTAGAACTAAAACAAGACCTAGAACTAGAATCATTCGGGTTTAGCCGTCTTAAGAGACGTGCGGCTAAACCCGAATGTTTCTATTTCTAGGTCTAGTGTTAGTTCTAGTTTTACATTACCACTATCACTT